>ML677404.1:7968284-7987291 GCA_007922305.1 Dermatemys mawii | reverse complement strand
GTGGGTCTTAGCCCACGAAAGCTTATGATGCCTAAGATCTGTTAGTCTATAAGGTGCTACAAGACTCTTTGTCGCTTTTGCAGATCCAGAGTAACATGGCTACCCCTCTGATACTAAATTCCTAGAACAACTCTTTTAGAAAAACATCCAAACTTGATTTTAAAATTGTCAGTAATGGAGAATCCACCATGACCCTTGGTAAGCTGTTCCAATGGTTAATTACTCTCACTGTTTAAAAAAAAAAAATGTATGCCTTATTTCCACTGTGAATTTGTCTAGCTCAACTTCCAGCCATTGGATCATGTTATAACTGTCTTCTAGATTGAAGAGCCCATTATTTAATATTTGTTCCCCAGGCAGGTATTTACAGACAGTAATCAAGTCACACATTAACCTTCTCTTTATTAAGCTAAATAGGTTGAGCTCCTTAGGTATATCTCTATAAGGCAGGTTTTCTAATCCTTTATTCGTTCTCGTGGCTCTTCTGTGCACCCTCTGCAATTTATCAGTATCCTTCTGGAATTGTGGGACACCAGAACTGGACACAGTATTCCATCAGCAATTGCATCAGTGCCAAATACAAAGATAAAAATACACTCTCTTCCTAATCCTAATCTAGAATGATTCCCCTAAGAATTCCAAGGATTGCATAAACCCTTTTGGCCAGAACATCACCCTGAAAGCTCCTGTTCAGCTGATTATCCATTATGACACCCAAATCTTTCAGAGCCGCTGCTTCCCAGGATAGTCTCCCATTGTGTAAGTATGCCCTACATTCTTTGTTCCTAGATGTATACAATTACATTTAGCCACATTAAAACATACTATTTGCTAGTGCCCAGCTTACCAACCAGCACAAATTGCTCTGTATTTTGTGTCATCTGCAAACTTTATCAGTGATGATTTTATGGCTTCTTCCGGGTCCTTAATAAAAAGGTGAAATTGCACAAGACCAAGAGCCAATCACTGTGGGTCCCTACAAGAAACACACTGATTCAGTTATGATTCTTTTGCACATTGATTTAAAAAAAAACCCACAGAGCTGGAGCTTGAAAGCAGAAAAGCTAAGAGTAGAAGCAGCTGATTTTTTCCTCCAGTATGTTCCTCACCAGAATGAGGGGAAAGAGAAGCTGATGGGTTGACAGGAAAGTCACAATGGGCCACGATGTTTAATGGCAAGCAGCAATGGAAATCTTTCTGAGAAATGCTACATTGCAGAGGGGAAAAGGACATTTGAGTTACCCTCACTCTAGAATTTTAAAGCTTTCAGGGTGACTTGACCTGATTTCAGGTAGATGGTTTATGTTATGGAAGGATCTCAGTAGCAATTACAATGCTGGTTTTAAACAATAAAGTCCAGAATGAGAAATGTTTTTAAATTAAAACTTTCAGAGGCAGAAGCTGCTTGTGGTAGCAAAAGGAACATAAGAAATGGTGGAAATAAGATGGAATAAGTATTGCCATTTTTTAAAAACTTGAACCAGATAAACCTGCTTTAAGGGAACGGCCAGTTAACTCTATGAGGTTATTTTTGTTATAGTCTTACTTTGCACCCAAGCCTGGTCTAGCCCAGACTGATCTAGAAAAGGATACTCAGTATCCTCATTATTTTAAATTCTTTTTTAAGTTTCCTACCAACTGCTTATACATCAGGCAGAAATGCGGGTGGTATCTCTGAGGCTGACCACTCTGCCATTCCAAGATTAGCCAACAGGAGGAGGTACACTTCACCTCACCTCACCTCTGAATTCCAGAGTCTGGGTAAAATTTCTGAAAATGACTTAGTCTCCTAAGTGTCAAGTCACTTTTGAAAATGAGGCTCTTTTGAATTTTTTTCTGTAGCTGTGGGTGCATGTTACATTAGTCCAAATTCTGAGTAATTCCACTGATGTCAATGGAATTACTCCAGATTTTAAACCATTGTATTTGAAGATCAGGAAATGGAAATTCTTGTGTGCTTGCTGGAAAGATATGTGAGAAAAATCTCACTGTAGAAGAATTAATACTGATCAGTCGTCATAAATGATAATTCATCTCCTACTGGTTGCACAGTATTTCTGTATGTCCATCACATTCCAACAAGTAGAGGCAGACGTGTTCAAAAACAGTCATCCCTATAAAGCAGAGGTTCTTAAATGGTGGTCTGCGGATGAGCTTCATTCAGGTGGTCAGATTGTTCCTTCTAAGGTGCGCACCTGGGAGGCCACACACAAGCGAATGAAAGGCTGCCCACCTAATTAGTGGAGCTGTACAGGCGTGACTCCACTAATTTGGTGCCAGGATCCTGGAGAAGATGCACATATAAGGTGAAGTGGTGGCCTTGGGGGGAATAGGAGATAGGTGGGAGGGGACAGTGTGGTGAGGGAAATAGGAGGTAGATGGGGGGCAATGGAGTGAAAAGAGGGGGTAGAGGAAATTTTGGGATGTGCAGGGCTGCAGCAGCCAAAGAGGCGACTTTGTCTGGTGCCAGGGCTGTGGCTGCTGGGGAGAGAACCCTTCCTTCCCAGTCCCAGCTTGGGGGCTACCGTGGTGAGGAAGAGAGGGAGAGACACCCCCACTCCTTCCCAGCCCAGTTCAGTGGCTCCCAGAGCAGGGGAGACTACTGATATTAAAATATGAGTTGTGCGCTTTTATTTGTAGAACAAAAAACACATTAATAATTACTTAGGTTTTTTTATATAGCACTTTTATCCAAAGCGCTTTACCATAGTTAGCTAACGGTACAAACAATATTTGGAAAGATCATTAAGTGGTCCGCCGAGACCCTCAGCAATTTTCAAGCGGTCCACGAAAAACGTTTGAGAACCACTGCTGTAAGGAGTAGTATGATAGAGCAGAGAGTTGCTTAAAGAGTCCATAACTCCCCTTTCATCCCAAAGCCCCTGTGGCTTCCTGCTGCCGCTCTCCTCTGCAGGCAAGAAGGATGCTGCTGTTTCTCTGCGGTGGAGGAAGAGTCCTCAGTGATTCCTTTGTAGCAAAAGTGAAGCAGGGGGCCTTTGAAGAATCTGCCAGATAAGGGATGGCGATGAAGTAAAGAATGAGACTGGGAAAAGGAGACATCAGGTTTGGGGGGGGCTGAGGGGGGCAGTGTGAGATCTTAGGCGACATTTTGATACAATCTGTGATTTAAAATAAATGTGGCATGACTTGTGATTTTGTGCCTAAAATTTGTTATGGCAAACTCAGTACCCCAAGGTAGAGAATTCAGATCCCTCTCTAGCACCAGCAGCCCATCAAGCAATGGGGTTTTATCAGCACTGTGTAGTGTTATCACTCTTTGTGTTGTGCCCAGCTCCAAGGGGGGAAATGATTTTCATGAGCACTCAGAAATGTATCTGATGGAACAGTCTGTCTGAGTGGATACAGGATTTCTTGACAAAAACGAGTGAATCCATCTGGGTGCAGGGAGAGGGAACACACCACTGTGCATTTGCCCAGATAGTCATTCTTTGCAAACAGCTGAAAACAGCTTTTCATGGCAAAATGGCCATTCAAAAGGAGAACAAAAAATGATTCCATTCACATTGCCAAATAACTAAATACATTTAGTATCAGAGGGGTAGCCGAGTTAGTCTGGATCTGCAAAAGCGACAGAGAGTCTTGTAGCACCTTATAGACTAACAGATTAAATCTGTTAGTCTATAAGGTGCTACAAGACTGTCGCTAAATACATTTAAAAAACCCGACTGGTTTTGCCAGCCTATTACTGGTAGTTCTGGTTACTACAGTATTTTGTAAACTGCCATATGGATTGCAATTACTGTACATTGTTTAAAAAATAAAAAAGCAACAGTTGCTGGCAATTTTCATTTCACTCTGTGGTGAAAACCACATCTCTGAATAGAACTGGTTTGTACAAAACAAGTAACCATAAGATCTTTGTTTCCAATTCCCAGAATCCAGCCATGAGTCTGACTCAGGAGATGCTACTTGAGCAGGATAATGGAGGAACACAATGCTCATTGAATATGGTGATTACTCAATAAGTGATTTTATCACAATGACAATGACAATTCTACTACATACCCTTCACTCAAACCACAAATGATATGATATATGTGACTAATAGCTAGTTAAACTACTATTAAGTTCCCATTGTGCAGCTAAGGTGCTTGCTCTGATAACCAAGCTAATTGATACAGTGGTGTTATAATCTGTTAATATCATATATTTTGAGTTGATATCTAAGCTCCAGGCCATCTTGTTTATGACTGCATGATCAGAAGTGGTGTTTATAAAACCTACACTAGAAAGTTACCTGTTGCTGACAATGGGTGTCAGCAGGGGCAGCTGACCTGCTGCCAAATGTGGTTTTGATGGTATTATAGCTAATGACAAACCGCACTGTGCACAGATTTAGCAGCACCCAGTGTCAGCAGTAGTCCATCTGGTAATGTAGACAAGCTCAGCACCTCCGGTCAGATTCGGAGCTCAATTTACACCACTGTAAAACTAGACTTTAAGCTGAAAGGAGGAGTGAGTTGGAGTAAATGTTTTTCCATCTTGCTTTCTTCCTAATCACCTTAGTAATGATTGTATGTGACTCCAAAGAAGCTAAACTGCTTAATACCAACTGAGGATCTTACCCATAGTTCCCAATCCTGCTAATATTCACACATTTGGGTAACTTTACTCACATGAGTTAAACTGACTAATTTTCAAATTGGGTCCTTATTATGAATTTTTTACTTTAACTGGTTTTTATTTTTTCTGAAGAAAAAATTCTTCTATTAATGTAATTATTGATTTATTGTTGTATTGATAATGTAATTATTGATTTATTTTTCAGAGCCTGCAACAAATTGATGTTCCAGTATTCAGAGGTAAAATGCCCAACTGGAGCTCAGAATTCCAAAATCCAGGGGATGGGCATAAGCGTTCCCATCCTGGTAATGAGCATCCGATGAAGTGGGTATTAACCCACGAAAGCTTATGCTCTAAAAATTTTAGTTAGTCTTTAAGGTGCCACAGGACTCTTTGTCACTTCTGCAATTCCAGACTAACACAGCTACTCCTCTGATTCTTGACATCCTGGTAATGTATCTTGGGAATGCCATAAAATTCTTCAGACCTTGATCATCTTCTGCAGTAAAACCCACAAGATGGGTCTCTGCGGGAGAAAATCTCGATGAGGATTCCCTCCTGGAGCTCTTCTGCCTGGGGGCTGGAGGTTGCCTCATGGAATGAGCTGTGGGGTCAACCCCCAAACTGAGGCGATCCACAGAAAGTGAGCCTCTGCTCCAACTCTGGCCTCTCTTAACTGCACACCCAGTTCCCAGCACTGCAATTCTAATGGAACTGCATAGTCTGGGACCTCAGCCCCATCATCTGCAGCCCACAGGGCATGCCAGGGGTTATTGAGGCTTCATCAAAAAGATAATCTAGTCCATATATGTTCACTTTTCTTCCTAAGGTCTGTGGGGCTAGAGTAAGGAGAACGCAGTGTAATTGTCTGCTCCTTCTCCTTGTGTGGGCCCCAGACCAACAGAATAGAATCATAGAATATCAGGGTTGGAAGGGACCTCAGGAGATCATCTAGTCCAACCTCCTGCTCAAAGCAGGACCAGTCCCCAATTAAATCATCTAACAGAATTTTTCCCCATATCCCTAAATGGCCCCATCAAGGATTGAATTCACAACCTGGGTTTAGCAGGCCAATGCTCAAATCACTGAGCTATCCCTTCCCCCATAGCCTCCATGGGTCCCAAAGGATGGGGTACTCCATGGGGTCACATGCACCCTGTGAGCAGGAGGTGACAGCTCCATGTAAATCAAAGAGAAATTGGTCATTTACAGGTCTGAACATTGCCTGAAAGGAAAGCTACAGCAAATCTGTATTGATCAGTTCAAGATTGTGTGAAATTCTGAGGGCTCCAGGCTGATTGCACAGCAACTAACTCTGTGAAGCATTCAGTCTCCAACCTATCTCATGTGCCACTCTTCAGGACACGCTGCAAAATGCCATTTATTATCAACACATACCAGTACACCAAATGGATGGATAAGTGTTCTAGTTGCTTTCTGTAGATATAACTAATGGTTTGATGTCTTACTACATCAGTCTTTCCCTCTGGTTCAAGTCAGGATTGTGACTTTTTCCTTCCCTTATCCTTCTCCCCACTGGTGCTGGAACAATTAGTATAGTGTGGGTGCTAAGAGTCATATAATCAAACCTTGTATATAATGGAAACCATGTCAAACGGAGGGGGGGGGGGGTGGCAGCACCCCTAGTTCCAGCACCTATTCTCTTCCCCCACAAAAATAAAAGAACTTGCGTGTTTCTTGTTCTTTAAAAATTAATGTACACTAATGTTAAAGGGTGAATAATATAATTTTACTGAAAGTTTGTCCCACTCAAGCTGGAGATGATACACTAATAAGTTTGTCATCACATACAGGAAATCAATAAAGTTATAAATATGCTACAGAAGATTCCAGTGTAAGCTGTATATATGAGCTCTTAACTTTACTGTACAAACCCATGCTCTAATCAGGAGAAACCTCTGAATTACAGAATGAAAATGTAGTATGGGTCCAGAGCACACAATAAAGCAACCACATGCATTTCTGTAGCTTCTGATTGTAAAGGTTACAGAAGGACATTCAAAATCACACAGTGCCTGCCAGTCATCTGTCTTCTGTTATTGTGAGCAGTTTTAGGATATAATCAATAGAAATGGCATGTTTTCTTCACTAGTAGCTGATTTGTTCCATGTTATTTTAAAGTAATTAAAGTAAGTGGTGTTTCCACGTCTAAATACAGTAATAGACCCCCTGAAAAGGACTGGGTGACATGTACACACTTGTTTTAGTTTGGTGTAAAGCAAGACCAAAAGAAAAAAAAAGGATATAAAACACATGGAGAAGGGTATTCAGTATAATAACCTCTTTGCCAAATTCCAAATTCACTGGACAATCTGGTAAGTACTCTCTTATCCATTATTCCCCGACTCTGAATCTGTAAAGTGGAGGGGAAAAAAAAGACTACTTAGAATTCCTCTCTTTGTAAGGAGGAATAATACTGAGTGAATTCAACAACTAAAAATGATTCTTTTAAACACATACAGTAGAGCACAAACAGGAATAACAACTAGGCAAATTCTCATTGCTGCTTCTCAGCACTACCAGGAGCTCAATTCTGCTATCAGACATGCCAAGGCAGCTCCTTCTGAAGTGAAATAGAGTCATGCATGCCTATCTGAGGGCAGTGTTGGTCCTGCAAAGTGCAAAATGGGCACATTGCTTGAGACTTCCTTGGGACTTACACAGGTTGAATTACTCTGGGAAAACATGGTCTTGTGGCAACAGAAAAGGATGATCTAGCCCCAAATGTTTCACAGGAAGTCTGTGGTGCCTTGGGGAGGTCACTTAACCTCCATGCCTCAGTTTCCTTATCTATACAATAGAGATGATAATGCATATCTCACAGGAGTGCTGTAAAACCTCATTTGTTAATATTTGTAAAACATTTTGAGATCATTGGGTTGACAATGTTAAAGAACTGCAAAGTATTATTTTCCAAATTGCCTTATCTAGTACTTCTCAGAAGTACAACTGCAAGTGTGGTTTCCTAACTATCAGGTGACTAGCAAACCCACAGATTCTGAGATATTGGTCCACTCTATTATATTAGTGGTATTTGGCAGAATATTCTGAGCCCACTATTTATGAATAGGAGATATGCATGCAGTGGAACAGAGAAATGGGCTGTTGCAGTGTCGGAAGGAATGCTAAAAACCCAAATTCTGCTATTACACTGGTTTAATATCATTGGAGTTATAAATTAGACCTTGGTCCTTGTTTATAATTCTTGTAAAAACTATGGCATATGCCAAAAATAAATATAGAAACTGCTTCCATCTATTGGTATTTGAATGGCTCATTTGAAGTTCAGGCTTCAGCAGAGAGAGGCTCCGTAGCTGAGCTGCTTATGAGGCAGCAACCACTCCAACACAGGTAATACCCACTGAGCAGGTTGTGTATATATAGACAACATAACTGTTTTCCTTTCTTGGAGTTTAAGCCAGATCAATAGTAATGTAGTGTGTGCTCTGTTGGGCTGCACCTGCAAATGACAACATTAAAGCCTCTCCATGGGTTGTCGTGCAAGAAAACAAACCTACTGCAAAATGCCTGCTACAATGTTCAATAGCCTTACAACTGGCACTTGTTTCTTTAAAACCTCGGTGCTGAGAGTCAGGTATCCAAATGTACTGGTTCTGAATACACAAGCTACTGACCCCTACAACAACAAGGGTTTAAAACTGACCTTTTACATATCTCCATGGTGCTAATGGTGGACAGCAAGTGACCATCTAGGTTAGGTTCACTTGTTAAGCATAGTGGAGAGAGTGGTCCACAAGAAAGTCGCTAAATAAGAAATGAGAATTGATGACTATTTGCAATGACTTAGTCAACTGTGAGATGCAATGTAGTCACATGGTCAAAGCAAAGGATTGTGAAATATGGAATTATTTCAAAAACAGGAGAATACCTATAGCCTACATGGAAAAAATGTAAGGTTAAGCTTCTCTGTGCTCTGAGATGCCCCACTGTTAACTGTGACTCTACAAGGGAAGGAAGTGCTCAGCATGGAAAGGGTTTAAGATTAATAACAGGCTGCTTTATCCCAGACAATGTGTAATGGGGATCTCTCAGGTGGAACTGGCAGGGGAAGCTGGGATATTTGTTCATATTATACTGTCACAGTGTCACAATTAGGAAAATATGCTCCTCTGGATTGCCTCTACCTAAGCAATGAACAGCTGGACGAGCAGCATATGTGAGAGGAGGAAAAATGGGGAAGACTAGTGGCAAGACAGAAAGGACTGGAAAACCAATGAGCATTGAGCCATCAATCTTCCAGACTGATGGTATGTCGCCAATTACTTAAATGATGACCGTAAGCATGTACTGTAGCTATTTTATATTCCAAGTATTTAGAGATGGATCAACTTAAATAAGTAGTTGGTATTTTGCTATAGTTTAGACTATTACATTCCAACTATTGGTTCAGTTAATGACGTTTAGGATCAATAAGTGCATATGCAAAATGCAGGTTTTGCTTAAACCAAGAATTTCTGACTGCTAAAGCCAATGACCCAAGAAGAAAATAGGCTCTAGGGCAGGAGTGGGCACACTACGGCCCGTGGGCTACAGCTGGCCCCTCCTGCCGGCCCCTGAGCTCCCGGCTGGGGAGGCTCACCCGGCCCCTCCCCCGCAGCCTCAGCATGCCATGGCACCAGCGCAATATTCTGGGTGGTGAGGCTGCAAGCTCCTGGGGCAGCACAGCTGCAGAGCCGCAGCCTGCCCCGGTTCTCTGTGCGTGGCTGCCTGTCTTGGTGCAGCTGCACCGCCAGCCACCCATGCTTCAGGCAGCATGGTAAGGGGGCAGGGAATGGCGGGGAGGGAGGGTGGATAGCGGGCAGGGGAGTTCGGGGTGGGGTAGTCGGGCGGGGGTGTGGATAGGGGCTGGGGTGGTCAGAGCATGGGGAGGAGGAAGGTTGAATGGGGGCATGGGTCCCCAGGGGCCATTCAGGAATGAGAGGAGGGGTTGGATGGGGTGGCAGGGGGCAGTCAGGGGACAGGGAGAAGGGGTGGTTGGATGGGGCAGAGGTCCTGGGGGGGGGGGTGTCAAGAAGGAGAGGAGTTGGATGGGGCGGCAGGGGGCAGTTGGTGTTCTGGGGGGGCGGTCAGGGAACAGAAAGCAGGGGGGTGGATGAGGCAGGAGCCCTGGAGGGGGTGTCAGGAAGGAGGGGGGGTGTGATGGGGTAGGAGTCGCAGAGGGGCCATCGGGGGTGAGAAGCGGGGTTGGGTGGGAGTCCGGTGGGGGGCAGGGGCTGTGCCACATTTGGCTGTTTGGGGAGGCACAGCCTCCCCTAACCGGCCCTCCATACAATTTTGGTAACTTAATGTGGCCCTCAGGTCAAAAAGTTTGCCCACCCCTGCTCTAGGGATATTCATTGTAGGGCATTCATGGGGGAAATAGGGTGTAAGTAACCTAACTAGAAACTAGATGTCACTATAGTATCGCACAATAAAACTGGAACAGTGCTGCTTTGGCAAAAACACCAAGAGGATGAATCAAGTCTGCTAGAACCTGACGTACTAAAAGAGAGTGGCTGTGAGCATACTTGCCATACACTATAGGTACAAGACCAGAGTCTGCCTATGGGTTGGAATAACAAGCTGGGCAGTTGATGTTCTTCCCAGCTGTTACTAGTTTTATATTGTATTTATAATATTTTATATTTTTGTCTGTAGCTGATGTGGCTGAAATGGATTCAGAATAGTAACCCTTATCCTGTAACAGTACGGTTATGTTTGGCTGAGGGGAGGAAGATGTTTTCATATATCACAATTATAACTTTGCTAAACTGGCACTGCAAAACCATGGATACATTTGTTAGTAAAACATGTATTTAAAATATTTATTCTCATTTGTTACCTTCTGGTTTTTCTTTAGTGATACCACTGTAAACAAGGAATTAAACATGTGAAAGCAGAAGTGGTTTTAGCCACAGGGTGGCAATGGCATGTCTTTGGGGAATGTTAATCGTCTAAGGATTAACAAATCATTTGCCACAGTTTTTTCTCCACTTTATTTCTGTTTCACTCTACTTCTGAAATGAAGAGACAAAAGTCCTTCCTGTTGACAGAGATATGACTCCCTATACTGTATGTAACTTGGCAAGAATTTGCCCTCAGAACCGATGGGTTATGCTCTTCCTGTATGAGAAAGTGACCATTAGCCAGACAACTGCTCTAAATCTAAAGCTTGCTTTGTGTAAACGCTCTTTGCAACTCACAGCTGTAGGACAGAAAAGTCTTTGTGATATATGATATTCTATAACATGGAGGTCAACCCTAACGATGAAGCTAGACACTTTACAGGAAGGAGGTTTTAAAACCAAACTGCAAAGCAAAATTGAAAACTGAGGGCTTTTCTACATGGTTGGGTAATGCACTTTACAGGGGTATGATTTCTGAAGCACAGTGATGTGTTGTATTGTACATGTAGACTGGGGTAGTCAATTATTTTTTGTTAAGGTATAGTAAAGGTCCAGACTTCAGAGAAACATTTTTCACACCTCAATAACAATCATGATAATAAATAAAGATTTTGTAGTCCATTCAGCCCACAGTCTGCCTATTCACTACCCCAATGTAGACCCTTCTAGTGTGCTTTAATAGAATGCTGTTTGAAACAGGACTTAGTTAAAGGGCACTAGGGAACCTTTAGTGTGCGCTAAAGTTCACTGTTTAAAAGACAATGTCATGACATAGTCTTAGATTTTTAATCTGAAACACCAAAAAGAAAATAATACATTCTCAGCAGACCAGACTATGGAGCCCCTGCTCATGTTGGTGAGCATTTATGCAGGTGACATCAATGGGACTATTTGCATGAATAAATGGTCACTAGATTAAGTAAGAGCTCCACATTCTAGCCCAGAGAGTCAAAGATTCTTCTGTAAGTGAAACCAAAATATTGTCTTACAATTTGTGATTAGTCCTGTAAAAACAATCTCACTATTTGCCTTGTTTTATGTGTGGCAAAGTCTCACTTTTAGTGTTTCTTTCTGAGCCTGCATGGACAACTAAAATTTCCTGATCAATTCAAAGGAGAAAAGCCAAATCTCAGCTCTCAAAAACAATGGATAAAACAAAAAGCCTTATTTAAATGGAAGAAGCAACATATGAGTAACCAACCTTCCTTCTGGGTGCTCTAAAAAAGAGCTCATAACTTCCATTTGCTGCTTATACCGACATTTTTCTGCCAAAACATTAGCTTTTCCTTCTTTATTTTCTCTCCTTACTGCTTTGAAGAACGTCAATTAAAAATTTGTATTTATTACACTTCGGTGTGATACAAATCTTCCTGACTATTTGTGCAACTTGAAATTCCAGAAATCTTTTTTTTCTGGTATGCTAACTTCTACATCTGTATGGGCCTTACTACTTCCTGCTACTGTCTGAGGGTTAGCATGTTTAATAAGAACTAATAAGCCAGAATCTCTGAGAAGTGATTCTGAACTCCAAAAACCTACTTTCATTTTCCTCTGCTCTAGGCTGTCTTGAGAGCTATGAGAAAGGAGACAAGGATTAATAAAAATTCTCCACATTAACACTGATTAGACATACAATTTAATATATCTAGAGACTGCTATGGAAAGGTCTTGAAAACACTAAGAAGGCATGGAAATTGTTAAAAAGCAAGATAAGTGAGGAAATCACAGCACTATAAACACTTAAGATACAAAAAATGAAGGTTTATTCTTAATGTCATAATGACGTGTTATAAACAGTCTCAACCTGTGCCTGGTTTGTTCTTAGACATAGCTATATTTGGCTATGTGAAAAGACTTGTTTCTTTGAAGCAGTTCATCCCAGAATCAGCATTTGATTTTTCTCAATATTGATAATATTAAGACGATGTAAGGTTGTTATTTTTCTCCATGTAGGAAACTTTGGATTTGGAGCTTCTGGATTTACATAGCTTAATATTAACTTCACAGTGATTTTACATTAGTATTCCTTATGTTGTAAAAAGCAGAGAGGACAGGACCAAACCCAGCAGCGACGCATCATGTTACTACATATGGTTACAAGTCTGTAATCCTACAAGTCGATTTGATAACTTTCACCTCCAGGACTAATCAGAAGTGAAAAGATTTTAAAAGAGGCAAAGCCTTAGCCTGCTACTGTGACAACCTGCATGATTATTTCAGCAGGGGAGCTTTTGTTGCTTCATGGCATGATGTCACCTAAAGCAGAGGAGCATGGGGGTACAGTCCAACCTGTACCTCATCATGGTGGAGGGGCTGTAACATCTGAAGTAGGGGATTGCTTGCTGGAGTTATGCCATCAGTGATGAAGGATTGTCTGAAATATCGCTTTGAGCATAATGTGAGGTGGACAAATCCAACATGAACCCTGAAAATAATGGCTAACACAGATAACGAAGATGCAGGGCAGCAGCTGCACCTACCTGCCTGAGGTGAAGGAGGTCGCTGAGCAAGACTCAATGGCTTGGGTCACACAGCATGAAGCCTGTACTAGCAGACCAGGGAAAGGTTTGGGTTCCTGTGCCTCCATCTCATCCCAGTGGGACAAGGTATTTCCTGAGATAATCATTCACTCTTGTTTTTTTGACCATGAATGACCCAGTACTCAGCACCAACGTTAAAGCCCCTTCCTTACTTTCAGCTGTAGATGCCTTGTCGATGCCTTTTCCCCTAGATGCCAACATGATAGGTTCATGCCAAAGCCCCCCTGGTGACGTGTGTCCTCTGATGTTGGCAGGCATGATGGCAGTACAGCATGACAATGCATCCAATTGTATCTGGAATCTCCGACAGTCCACCAAAATTGCAACTTGGAATGTTGCAACTCTTCACAGCCATGATCAGGTCCCTTTCTCATGTGAAATGGACTGTCTTGGTATATCAATTGCAGGACTAACAGAAGCAAGGCTGATAGATCACGGATGTCATGAGGTGGAAGATTCTTTACTTCTGTATTCTGATGGCCCTGACCATCTATATGGGATAGCGCTACTACTGCAAGGTGAGGCCAAGTCCTTCCTGACACCCTGGATGCCTGTGTCTCCTCATTTACTTACTGTACGTCTTAAACATCGGCATTGTTACCGCCCTCTCATAGTAGTCTATGGGCTTATAGAGGAATCTGTTGACTCGGTTAAAGATCATTTCTACTATCAGTTGGAACACCTAATATGCACAGTCCCTCCACATGATAATCTCATGATTCTGGGTGACCCAAATGCAGTTACTGGCTCCCTGCAAACTGCGTTTGAACAGGTGATTGGTCTTTATGGTTTAGGCACACTCAAGGATAACTCTCACCGCTTGCTTACAGTCTGTGCCTCCTAGGATCTTTTCATTCCTGGGTCATGGTTCAAGTGGCGACAAACACACCAGATGTCATGGATCTTTCATGATGGCATCACTCAGAAGGAGTTGGATCACATCATTACCCGCAATAGGCGTCTCTTCACCTACTGTAGAGTATATCGTGTTGCAGAATGTGTGGTGAACACAGATCACTTCTAGTGGTTGCCCATATGGTCTTGATGGTAAGAGGTAAGCCCTCTGCGATGATGAAGAAGTTTGACATCGACGCACTCAGTGTGCCAGGTTTAGCCAACAGATTTTGCATTGACATTAGCAACAGATTCTCAGTTCTAGCTAATCTGCCAGATGACGTGGAGGTTGTCTGGTCCCTGTTCACTTCTACCCTCAACCAATCTGCTGAGCGGATGATTGAATATAGGCATCCACCATGCCAACCATGGCTATCGGAGGAGGCCTTCCAGATAATTAAATTGAAGGCTACAGCCCGCCAGCATGGTGATAAGCACCTTCATAATCAGCTGAAGTGAAAATTTAACACCCTGGCACTCCACGATCACGAGGCATATTATAACCAAGTGATGGATGATGTTAAATTTGGCTTAGCAGGGGTGACTTGAAGCCAGCATTCCGCACCATTCACAGCCTCAGTGGTCAAGAGGTAGTCAGTACAAACGGCATCCTGAACGACAGCCAAGGCCATCCGTGTAAATGGGATGATGACAGTCTCTCACGCTGGGTGAAACGTTATCACGGTGTTCTGAACCATCCTCCAGTTGCCACTTGTTCAGAGCTCGATGAGCTGGCATTCTCTGCAGTTCCAAATCCAGACATTTGTACTGATACACCAACACTGGATGAAGTGAAGTGTGCCATCTCTACACTGAAAAAGCGGACGTGCTTCCGGTGCTGATGGCATCCTCTCAGTCCCCAGCCCCGCCCCTTCCACCCGAGGCCACACTCCTTCCATGTGTCCTGGAACCCACAGCCCCGGCCACTGGCTCCTGCCCCAGGCTCGCTAGTGTCTGCAGGCCCTCACCTCTCCTTCCCCCAGCCCCAGAGCACTGTGAGGGAGAGAAAACAGCAGCGCCACAGCCTTCCCAGTCCCGGGAAGGCGGGTGGCGTGGCTCCAGGCCCCTGGAGCCCAAAGCACCACCGAAGCCAGGCTTTGGGGGGAGAGTGTGGGCAGGGTCACACCTGACTGGGAATGCACTGCCTTCCCTACCTGCCACCCACTGTGCTCAAGCCGATCACCTTGCTCTCCATTCCAGGTAAGGCGTTTGCTCGTTTTGCTGGCACCTTTGCTACATTGGAAGCGTCATCCCCAACAGGTAGGTTTTATGAGGAATGGGTCCATGTTAGATGCCATTTTGGCCCTTTGCTTGTTGTCAGAGATGCATCGCAAGTTGAGGAAGCTCCTGCACATAGTGTATGTTGATCTTAAGGCTGCATGTGATTCAGTAGACCGTGTCATTTTATGGAAGGCCTTTAAGGGCATAGCTATCCCTACCACTTTGCTGGTCTTGATTAGAGATCTTCATAATGGAACCATTGCCTATGTTCGTCTGGGGAACCAGATGTCAGTATCTGGTGGTAGGCAGGGTTACGTTCTGGGCCCTGCACTCTTTTGTCGAGCATTGGATTTCATAATGCAGCATTCTGTCAGGTCCCTAGGCATAGAGATCGGGGATCTCTCTCGCTCACAGGTGATGTTCTTTTAGTACAGAGCCCCGACAGGTTTCATGAGGCACTCCACCATACGGAGGAGGAGTCAGCTAAGATTGATCTCCATATTTCATGGTCAAAGACAAAACTGCACAATCTAGAACCAGGTCCACCTGCGACTTCCAGTGTCTTTGAACAATGAAACCATCAAATCAGTTTCCAGCTTTTGCTATCTGGGTTCTATACTTACCAGCTCCTCCAATTCTCACACAGAGGTTCTCCATCGGACTGGCATCGCAGCATCTTCCATGGGCCATTTACAATGGATATGGAATCAACATCATCTTAGTATGACCCCCAAGTTTAGGATTTATTCCAAGTGTGTCCTTCCCAAACTGTTGTATGGTTGCAAAACATGGACACTATACCATGCAGACTGGACAAAGCTGGAGGCTTTCCACACAAGATGTCGATGTCGTATATTGGGCATAAAGTGCAATGACTTCATCTGTAATGCAGATGTTTACGGTTGTTTGGGTCTATAAACTACTAGGGCCATTGTCCAGAGGCAGCGCCTTACGCTTTTTGGGCATGTTGCAAGGATACCACAAGACATTCCAGCAAACACTGTTCTTCAGGAGGCTTGTAACATCCAGGATAAAATTCCACCAACTGAGGAGTGGAGGTGGCCCAGAGGCATTCCCCCATTACATGGGTTCATCAAGTCTGTTCTGATGTTGGACTCTCAGGCTGTGAAGCCTTTGCGATTGCGCAGGAACAGACCAAATGGTGAACAATCACTACAGCCGACTGTCTGGCTAAGCATTTAAGAGAGTGAGTGAGTCTGTCGGGTGCGGAGGGAGAGGCAGTTTCTATAGAAGCACAAAAAAAATATCTCCTCTCTCTTTCTCTCTTCCTTCCCTCCCCCCCCCCCCCCCCCCGAGATACATATTCTTCACTGGCTATCCCTCACTCAAATAGCTGTAATGTGCAGCTCTGTGGAAGGGAAGGTTCCAAGGGCAGCCCAATGGCATGAGTGTGCAGTTAGCTAGTGCTCAAAACAGGCACATAAAGTATTTCTCAATTGTCTCTTATTTATAGTTTCAAATACCTGGCTACCCTTGCTGGCTGTTCTCTCTTTTATTGCTGTAACGTATTTACATAAGAAGTGCTGAATCATGTCTGAGAAGGCACATATTTTTGAAGTGAACATAGATGACTCACTGTATCACAATATACTCATTATTAGCCAATGACTAATATCAAAGAGCTTCATTGAACAAAAGCCTTGGATCTAAATCTTAGTTTGGTTTTCTGTCTGAAGTGTTTGTTAAAGGTTCTTCATATTTGCCTGTTGCTGATATACTGTTTTATAATAGTCTTTGATGACAAGACTATCTGTAACTTCTCACTACAACAATGTTGTATTGTTTTACACTGAAAATGCTGTGAAGTTTAGCCTAAAATACTGAATCACAAGGTTATAGAAAACATTATTTATGTTAAAAACTACTAGAGGAAGCTTAAAAATAATTTTGTGTCTTTTTGTCTCTCATTTTGCAGTATTTGTTCCATGTCAGACAAGTTTGCGCAGTGTTAAAAACAGGGATCTTACTGACACTAGGGTTCTACTCCTACCTCTCTCACTAGCTAGCTATGCAGGTGATCTTGCACCTGTCACTTAGGATCAAGTTTTCAGATGTGACCTCTGATTTTTGGGTGCCTCTGTTTTTCAGTGGTCAGCATGAGACGCCATGTGCCTGACTTTCAGATGTGCTGAGTTACTATTGACTTCAGCTGCATCTGTGCGTGTTCTACATCTCTAAAAATCAAAATAAGGTGTTTCAAAATGAGCTACCCAATATGAGTACCCAAAATCAGAGGCCACCTTTGAAAATGTTGGGCCTCTCTGTGCCCCAATTCATAAGCTTTTTCAAATTTTAAAAATGCATTATATTTAACGTTAGGTATGGTTTGACTTGTTTGTTCCAGCTAAAATTGCGATCTTTGCATTTTTTTTTGCCATGACAAAGCTGAGTTTTCAATTTTTTCTATGACAAATTCTCAGCCTTAATTAATTGTCTGATATGGGCCTTGGAAACTTAAGAGGTATAAAGAGGCTGAAAAACTACTAATTGTAAAGATAAACACATCAGGACAGTAACGATGTAACAAGGACTGTTGTACTAAAAGCAAAGTCTGAATTATTTTATAGTCAGTTTTTCAAAACATAGTGAGTATAAAGGGAATCAAGAGAATCCAATATCCCATAGGTCATGTTCTAATTAAAATCCTTTCCAGCTTCCAGACAGTCAGGATTGAAAGCCTCAGTTCCCATCAGTATCAAGGAGAGACCACAGATGAGCTACAAGCACCAAAGCCACTGGATCAATATATGTGACCTTTTCAGATCAGCTCAACTATATTTATAACACTCCACTGAAGCAGTGTTCTGTGAATTTAAAAATAAGTCATTCCAAAGAGCTCCACAAGGTACAGAGCAGTTTCAGCTCCAGATGGACTTTTCCTGCCAGTTGAATGAAAAGCCCCTGCAGCAGCTTTGCAACTCATAAGAAGTGCTCTAAAAGAACAGAAATGTGTCTTGCTCTGAAATATGTTCATGATGCCAACAAGCTGCATCATGTCAATTTTTTATTGTGAAATATGATACCAGGTGCCACCATCAGATGCATTTTGAACCATCCTGAAGTCTTGTATATGCTTGAAACACAGCTTTGTCCTGATTCTGTTACATTAAAGACCCCTTTATATTACTTTGGCACCAAAAAGTAGCCTTACATTGGGTGGAAAAAGCCCCCAGAGTAAACCACTTGTACTGGGGGCATGATTGGATGGTGTAGCACTGATATGAGGGCCTTAAAATGACTTTGTTCCTAGCCCTTGGATCAGAGATTGGATCAGAGGCATGGTTAGCATGCACTGCACTATTGGTGGGACTTTCAAAAGTACATATGTGACTTTGAACACCAATCCCATTGAAAATCTTTGAGACTTTTCTCCTAAATCACATACACACTTTTGCAAATCCTGACCTTCACTTATTCTTTTCTTCTCAGGCCCCATAGGTGGCCATGTGAAGCAGAGTAGCCCTGAGCCATCTTAACTGTGCCTCAGCAGCATTCATGTGGTAACTGAGAATTAGGCCAGTTGGGTCCACATTCAAAAGTGCTTTTAATGGTGCACAGTTGTTGCCAGTACTTGTGCAACTGCATTTGCTCAAAGTATAGCTTGCCACTGTTGCAGCCTGCATCAAGTCACTCTTGACCATCTGTGCTAGTGCTGTTAGAAAGCACTGGTGTGGCAGCTGCACCACTGCATTTGACATGTTTCCTACCATGCTTTTATAAGACTTCTACAACTCTTCTTGCACTTACCCTGTGCAATATCTCCAGTGCTCCTGACTACTTTTATGCATAAAAGTTTTCTGTTTCTAGGGTGCAATACAGC
>ML677404.1:7795435-7967884 GCA_007922305.1 Dermatemys mawii | reverse complement strand
ATGCCAACTCTGCCCACACATCTACACCAGCAACACCATCACAGGACCAAACCAGATGAGCCACACCATCACTGGTTCATTCACCTGCACATCTACCAATGTAATATACGCCATTATGTGCCAGCAATGTCCCTCTGCTATGTACATCGGCCAAACTGGACAGTCCCTACGAAAAAGGATAAATGGACACAAATCAGATATCAGGAATGGCAATATTCAAAAACCTGTAGGAGAGCACTTCAACCTCACCGGACACACCATAGAAGATTTAAAGGTCAGCATTTTGCAGCAAAAAAACTTCAAGTCCAGACTGCAAAGAGAGACTGCAGAGCTGCAATTCATTTGCAAATTTGACACAATCAGTTTGGGACTGAATAGAGATTTTGAATGGCTAGCTAACTACAAAAGCAGCTTCTCTTCTCTCGCTATTCACACCTCCAGTTCAGCTGCTAGAGGAACACCTCACCCTCCCTGATTAGAGATAACAAGCTGGTTCAGCCTGATTGGACTAACCTTGTTATCTCCCACCTGGTTCTTGCCTACCTATTTATACCTGCCCCTGGATACTTCCACTGCATGCATCCGACGAAGTGGGTATTAGCCCACGAAAGCTTATGCTCTGAAAAAATTTTAGTTAGTCTTTAAGGTGCCACAGGACTCTTTGTCACTTCTGCAATTCCAGACTAACATGGCTACCCCTCTGATTCTTGAATCTTTTAATGTAATACTGCTGCTGTTCAGTTTTAGATAACTGCTATCTTACACACTGATTTATGTTATTTATACAGTCCACAATTACAAAAATTTGGTATAGCAGCTCTCTAACTGTGGAGCTCTGCTTCCACAAACCACATTTCAGGGATCTGGGTGGGGAAGTCTGGGAATGCACTGGTACTGAAACAGCTAGAGGGAATTCTGTGTGAGATCATTGTAAATAGGTGTATGTTAACCAGACTAGCCAAATTGTGGATACGATTCACTAATTACAGGGGGTACAACTCTGCTCTGTAGACAAGGTTTTGGGGATTCTCATTATTTAATGGTTCAGGCTGCATTTCCACATGCACATAGCTAAGCCTGGAATTTTTTTTAAAAAAAATCTTTTCTTCTACTATGGCTGGTAAGCAAGGGGAACACGTAAGAACCCTCCACTGCACTGCATCTCCTGTGGAGCTGCCAGAAGGGGTATGGAGCATGTATAAACGGCAACCAGTGGGGGAAATACCCATCCTGCACTTGGATAGTATTAGGCAGGTTTGTAGCTTGTACCTCTGAGGAAGGCTTAGGTTACTTAATAACACTTCATGTGGCTGATTTTGAAAAAGAAAGTCTGCACAGATTCAAAGCGGATTGCAGAACTTCTGTGGGCTTGACAACTAGGGAGGCGTCATTAGCTGGATAAGGAGCCATGTGAGTAAAAGAGTAAATTATATTGGTAGTGCGTGATTTGCAGTACTATCATTTTTACTCCTCTTACCCTGTCTCTGTTGGCTTGGTTGTAGTTTAGTCGCATCAGTTCTGCAAACCTCTGTTCATAAAGGTGAAGGAGCAGCACAAGGTAGAGACCTGAATTCATTAGCTCACTTTGTGCCTGTGTGCAGAAGAGAGAGCCAATTTATATACTGTTACTATAACCCTGGTTTCTAAAGACCTTAAGGACTAGAAGCAGAAGTCTGTTACTTCAGCCAGAGGTTATATTACCTACCAATCTCATTTATTAACTCTGAACTATTTTCATGGCTTGTATTTAACTTCTTAATTACTGTGACTAGTGACTATCACATCTAATAGCCTACCAGAAGGTCTCTACACTGATATGAGTGACCTGGATTAGTTTCCTGATCCAGTCTATCAGACTCCAGGGCCAGCAGGGACTGCCAGCATTCCTAAAGCACAACACACTAAGGACATAGGGTGGCTGAGAGACTCAACACTGACCTTTGGCAGGCAATTAAAGGAGCAAAAGACTCTAAAGAGAGTCCTGTCTCAGGCTCACCAGTGGATTGTAAATTTGTGAGGGGGGGGTGCTAAGGTCAGAAGGGACCATTATGATCATCTAGTCTGATCTCTGGCATAAAACTGACCATGGAATTTCATCTAGAATGTAACCTGGGATCTTATAGGAAAGAAATGTAAAGAGGAGAAAATCAATTGGGATCTATACAGCACAAAACAGGAAAAAAATAAATATGTTAACTCCAAAAAGATGAAGCTATGCCATCATAAATGGCTGTATATTTTGATACATATCAAATACAATACAGATTCCTAAGAGGGAGGATATGATAGAGATATATAAAATTGAGTGGTATGGAGGAAATGAATAAGGAAAAGTTATTTACTTGTTCCCATAATAGAAGAACTAGGGGCCACCCAATGAAATTAGTGTGTAGCAGGTTTAAAACAAATAAAATGAAGTTCTTCTTCACACAGCGCACAATCAACCTGTGGCACTCCTTGCCTGAGGAGGCTGTGAAGACTAGGGCTATAACAGGGTTTAAAAGAGAACTGGATAAATTCATGGAGGTTAAGTTCATTAATGGTAATTAGCCAGAATGGGTAAGAAATGGTGTCCCTAGCCTCTGTTTGTCAGAGGGGAGCGATGGATGGCAGGAGAGAGATCACTTGATCCTCACCTGTTAGGTTCACGCACTCCGGGGCACCTGTCATTGGCCACTGTCAGTAGACAGGTACTGGGCTAGATGGACCTTTGGTCTGACCCAGTACGGCCTTTCTTATGTTCTTAGATCATCAGAGCTAATAAGCAAATGAGAAGTGGGCCTTTGCATAATGAGATGGAAGCTTTCCAGGAAAAACCATAAGTGTGGAGAACTCAGCATGGGGCACTCTTCCCTTGCAATGCTATATCCTGGAGTAAAGTACAGTATGCTATGCTGCTGGATGTTCCAGCTTTCTGACATGATGGAACTTTTGACCATTTGTGGACATTAAAGATCTCACAGCACTTGTAGCAATCATAGAGGTGCTGAATCCCAGTGTCTTGGCTGCACTCTGGGTGGGTAATTAATTCTGCCTCCTCAAATTCCCCGGCTGTAGCTGAATGTTGTTAATTGTGAATCTAATCACTCTGCAGAACAGGATGTCAGAATTATTTTGCCTGGCTTTTGACTGTTTTTTTGTTTTGTTTATGTTTTATTCTGTGTAATTTAGTGCATCAAGCTGCCAATGGTGAAAAGAATCACTGAAATTAACAATAATTTCCCTTCCAAATATACTGTTTCATATTGCTAGCTCAGAGTGGCAGCCATCTTTCCAGCACAAAAATAGTTTCATTTCACTGCTGAAACAGATTTTTTTTTTAAAGGGATACATTTTGTAATGGTGCACACTGAATACTAAATGAGTCCTTGAAGTTACTAATAATAGTGCTGCATGTTGTGTTAGTAAGTTACTAATAATAGTATTGCATCTAAGCAGCATGTTTTTGATTAAAAACATTGGCTTAAAAATGAAGCATTAATTTACAGTAGTTCCTGAGAGGCACAGCGTAAGCCCAGAACCAAGAGAGAGGTACTCATCAATTCTAACTGCTTCTCTGAACTTGAGCAAGTCACTTGGTCAAACTTTTTCAACAGCATCCTCTGTCACTGCTACTAGTATAAGAAATCTAAGAGATGCTCATTAATCTGGAAATGACAACCTTCCTTAAACTACAGCATTCATCTACATGGCTTAGCACTTACAAAATCTCCTCAAATCATTTTTTTGGGAAGCTGTATTTTCATTGGTTCTTATGGTGTTTTTGCTTGTTTGGGCTTTTTGTTTGTTTGTTTTGTTTCATTCAGACAGGGAATTACATTCTAAGCCATGATGTTCTCCTCTGTGCTTTCAATGGGTATCTACAGGCAATCTCATTCTAAGTGAACCTTTATATTCCTATACATTTTACAGCACAATGGCAAATCAATCAGCTAGAAAATAGCTTGGTAGTATCACTTCTGTCAAAGCATGCTGGGAAATCATTTACTTCTTTTATAACTAAATAAGGCCTAGAGTGATGCAGATGGGGAAATATACACTTTACTGCAAATAATTTGAGAAACACAATCTGGTAGAAGTGGCTATCTTCTACGAATCAATGGGAAAGACTCTGGCACATTGCAGTATTTATTTAGATTTCTATAAATAGCATATCTTTCCATATGCTTTAGGTGCTTTTGGCATAACTAAAATACATCACAAATAATACTTAAAAGTGCATCAGTACAAACAGACATAAATCACAACCAGCAAGCAAGACTTCCCACTAGCTTAATTCCCCTGATCTCTCCAACAATTACTCATCCTTACAATTCTACCCATTCTCAAATGCCTACGAAAAGAGATGAGTTTTGCAGTACATCCTTAAACGTGTAAATTTGATGTGTTGAATTGTCAAACTGTACCCAGTATAGGTACAGACTGTAATTCTGTAAAACATCTTAAAGTTTGAGAGAGGGGGTGTGTGTGCTTATCACTTTGGTCTGTTTATGGGTCAGTGTGATTATTCCAGAGTGTAGAGACTCTGCTGTTTGACATTATGCTTTCTTTCACATATTTTGCCACTCCCCCGTCAGCATGACCTACCCCATCATTCCTGACTCACTTTATAAACAACATTTATCTTATTTCTGAACAAGCTGACCCCCCATCACCATCTTATAATAAAGTATTAGCACTCCATGCTTGGACTATTTATCTTCTGGAAAATTAAGCAGATTACTCTTTGGCAGGCATAAAGCTAAAAGAATACTAAAGCTATTGTGATGCTAGGTTTGTTTACTTACAGCTCTCTATCTATGCATTTTTCTGTTTTAAAATAAATATATTTAACTTGTTTCACAAATAACACGTTAATGTTAATAATGGGATGATGTTTAATTCCTTGAAAATAAAAAAATGCACCTGAATCTTCTGCTTGTCTGTGTTTTTTAAATTGTAAGATGCTGCAGAGGACAACTAACCTTGGCTAGTCTCCCCCTCAACAGGGTTCCCCACTGCAATGTCATCTTCACCTAGCAAACAAGAATATTTCCCATCTCCAAATGTAATTACAAACTTCCTTCACTCAAAGCCTCATGGTATTGGGCAGTTTTGTGTAATGAACTGTGATTATTATTCTCAGACTCGTATTACTCAGGAGCTTTTTTACATTTCTTTAAATCTGCATAAAGAAGCATATGTCTTCCTTGCAGTTTGGCTGGCTTCAGTGCATGATGACAGATCATTGTACGCACAGAATACTGCAAGCCAGCAGTACCAAAAAAGGATTACAGGTCTTTATTTGGAAAGAGTCAGTTTCTTACTCGAGACTGTTGGTGATTTCTGTAATAGTCATTCATATCAAAATCATCCAGATCAGCTATAATGCTCTGCTTACACAGTTCACAGGTTTTCACTGCCCCCAGCTCAGCACCTGAAATTAAATGAGGAATTAAATACTGAACTTGTAAGTCCATATTGAGCACAGTGTCTCCATATTACAAAATCACTACAACATGAAACCTTTATTTTTAAGCCATTTTTTTTACTCAAGGTTGCTAGCTTTGAATCTACATTCCATTAAACTCTATTCTGATTATACCCATTATTATGTGAGCTTTGTATAATCGTTTTAAATACTAGTTGTGTCGTTTAGTACACTCTGTGATGTAGAACTGTTTACAACACTGTAACTGATATGGATTACAAATGCAGGAGTTGATACCTACCTTGATCAGTGTCGTTTATTTGACATAGAAAAGTAATATTTATATCCATTTGTTAGAAACAAATGTAAGTTCAATAATGTAAGTGGCCATTCAAGTCGAGATTTTCACAACATTTCAGGGCCAGACTTCCAAAGGCTCAGCACCCACAACTGGGACCAGATTTTCAGATGAGTTCAGTTCCCATATAGGTTCCTCAATAAAAGCCAGATTCTCAAGTCCTACACTCCCATTGTGACCAGACTTTTAAAAGAGTTCAGCAACCAACATGCACCCAGTGTGTTGAGATCTTTTGGAAATCTGGCTTTTCAGTCCAGTGCCTAAATGGAAGCTCAGCTTTTCTGAAAATCTGGCCCTAGCTATATGGGCCTGGCCCTTAGGGATCAACTCACTCAAGACTGACAGTATGATGTGAAATATTCTTTTCTCTTGCTTGTTACCTATAAATGTATATGTTATACTATAAAAAAATAAGAGTCCGAGATTTTGTGTTTTCCCCCTTGTAAGTTGAAGAGTCAAAAGGCAGAGTTGAAAATGGTGAGTAGGATCTAACTCAGAGCATCAATTTTCTTTCTGGCAGGCCATGTCATTAGAGAAATCTTCATATTGAACCCTCTCTCTTACCAACACCCACCGCTTGCTTCTCTAAGTCCTCAGTTCAAGTCTGCTTGTAATCCAGGAACCACATTTGAAAAACAATACCTCCAGATAACCAGTACAACAATTTTATTTGTATTTATTTTAAATATTTTGGGCTCCTTCCCACTGAAGTCTGCAGGAATGTTGCCACTGAGTCCAGTGAAAATGAGACTGGACACTTTGGCTATTCTCTCTTTGACTACATAATGAGACCTATACCTTCTGAAACACAATTTCATTCACTGACCTGGTGGAGATAGTGGTGCAAAAGAGAAGGTGCAGGAAAATTCCATCCAAGTCTCAAGTAAATATAATAACAGCATCCACACACCAAGTCTCTACACTCAAGGCCTGGTCAATACCAACTAAATAAAGGTCCACCAAATAGAGCACCAACCAAATAAAGGTGCTGCCTAAAATTTTCACTGGATGTCTGTCCTCCCCTTCCTGTCCCCGCCTGCATCATCAAAGAAGGGAGTAATTGGCTCCAGTTGTTTCTACCATAAAAATGACACTAAGACACACCTCAATAAAGAGGAGGAAATTAATACAATCCTTAAAAAAAACAAAAACCTCAAGCGGATTTTCAAACCCAAATGGAAGAAATGCTAGAGACTCCATTAAATCTTCTTGGGACTTTGCTATTAGCATTGATCAGATAGTGTGGTGACAGGTGCCTGTATGAAACTCTAAGATAGATAGATAGAACAATGGGTTCCAATTGCCTTTAGGCCCACTGTATTGTATTTAAGATATTGTTAGTATTGTTTAAAACAGGAGTGGGCAACTTATGGCACAGGTGCCAAAGGCAGCACGCGAGCTGATTTTCAGTGGCACTCACACTGCCTTGGTCCTGGCCACCAGTCCAGGGGCTCTGCATTTTAATTTAATTTTAAATGAAGCTTCTTAAACATTTTTAAAACCTTATTTTACATACAACAATAGGTTAGTTATAGAGTATAGACTTACAGAAAGAGACCTTCTACAAACGTGAAAATGTATTACTGGCACGCGAAACCTTAAATTAGAGTGAATAAATGAAGACTCAGCACACCGCGTCTGAAAGGTTGCTGACCTCTGGTTTGAAAGCATGTGGCCATCTATAAACTTTTCTTGCATATTAAAAATAATCTAAGGTTATTACCGACTCTCAGATCAGGGCCTCGCCCTAAAGACCTTTAAAAAAAAAAAAAAGTCCTTTGCTGACCAGAAGTCCCACTTCTGCCCATCGAAACACATAGCTAGTCAAATGCCAAATGAATTTCCAGTATACCATTCCAACTCTCTCTCCCCTTGCTAGTGTTTTTTCTCATTCTGGCTCCCAAGCTGGCTTGTTGAATGCTTCCTGAAGCCAGAGCAGGCTCTGGGGAAGATGAGGGAAGTAGCTTATTCCCCTGATCCTGGGGTCAGTCAGGAATTTGACTAAGGATTAAGAATCTGCATTTAACTGCTACATCCTCTGCTGGTGAAGAGTAAAACAAGGTTGGCATGGGCTCCTGTCTTCTTGAATCTAAGAAAAGAATTTTTGACACATCTAAACTGTAAATTCTCACAATATATGGAATTAAGTGATAAATGTACTTATTGTTATCTCTGGAGGCTGAGATCTGATTCTGTGATTCTTATATGACACTGACTCCGCTCAGTGCAATTTAGCAGCTAAATTGCACTAATAGATAGCCAAAATACATAAATGTGTGCTCAATATTCCTTTTCCATGCAAGCAATGTCTTAATTGATGTGTGATTTCAAATGTAAGGGGGAGTGGTTTATAAGACAATCTTTATATTAAAATATGGTCCATATTATGCAAAACTTTGCAAAATCCTGCTTTGCAAGTCACATTTATAGCACTATACCCTTGTTGATCTTCATTCAGGACAGGAATAGAAACAGAACACCAGGAATGTTTCAATTTATTATTGGTATGCATTGACCAAGGTGGGGGATGAAGATCAGGCAAGTTTGCATAGTAATAACTTGCAGTGTCCCTTTCTCTAGGTATCAGTTATATTCATGAGCACTAAAATTCATCCTACGCAGGTTCCTTCTCCCTCTACTTCAATATTTTTTAAAAACCACATATGTTTATTTCACTTTATCCATTTGTCAGTCAACATGCTCCCTTTCCTCCCCATGAATTAGTCTTACAGGTGAAGTTTACTGATCCGACAAAATTTGATGTTCACATGATACTGCTGGTATTGTATAAAGCCCTCAGCATTTGATATATATTTGGCTTATTTTAAATGGTAAACTGTGGAAATTTAGATTTTAGGTGTGCTGATCTGTTGACTAATGGCCAGGAGTCTTAGTAAATATTTACTGATTCCAAAGGCGAATTTGGCCCTCTTATTATGAGGTTTCTTAAATTAGTGACATGCTGTTGCACTTGTAGTACTCTCTTCTCACATTCCTACCTGATTTTATCTTAGCTTTCAGCCATGTTTTTAGACATTCCTGATGAACAAACTGCAGGGTTCCTACGCACCCACATGGTTCTACCAGTGGATTGGTTAAAGAGCCCCCAGCAATCTGACATATCCGGCATTGGTCTCCTTCCTCTTCTGAGTCTTCTGCCAGTAGACTAAAGACACAATAGAACAAATCAGAAGTGTTCTTTCACCAAACTATAAAGTCCAACATTAGACTTAATTTTTATTTTAATTAACATGTTTTGGAGGAGTAATTAAAGAGGCTTCCCTAAACATCTTTCAATACATGTCTGATCTAACCAAATAATATCCAATAAGTTACAATTACTATTCACTGTCAAACTTAAGATGTATGTGGGGGGAGGAAAGAGGGAGGGAATTTTGTGGTTTCTAAATTCTTTTTTTTAAAAAAAAAATTTTGAATCCATGTTTGACACTGTACAGCTCAGAAATTACAGCCACTGTTTTCATACAAGGACCACGATGTTTTGCACTCAACTCCTGCAGAACCAGTTAGGGTGTGGTAGCTAATGTGTACTGCCTTATTTGCAAAGCTGTACTGTGCTGACATCAAGGAAATAAATGGAATGTAAATTTTTAAAAAGGGGGACTATATTTTCACTAGAAAGAAAAGAACAAAACAGTGTATGGGGATGAGAGGATATTTTAATGACTCTCCAATTACAAATGATGGAGAAAATTATTAACTTCTTTTTTAAACTAAACTACAGTCAACACTTGCATGCACCAAAATGACCAGAAAGGATTCACGTTCAAGGACTAAATAATTCTAAACAACGAAACAACTGAGAACTGGATTGATTTTAGTTAAACTTGGCAAACTCATCAAAAACAAATTTTCTGAAGGTGAAACAAATTCAAGAAATACCCCTGCTTTCCTTTTATGGTGATAAAACATGAGACCCTATAGTGTTATATACAGGTGTCTCAAATGCCATAAATCTTTAGAAAACTTGAAGTCTCTAGGTATACATCACTTGGCAATGGGCTGTTTCCTGGTGCTTGTAGAGTATCTAGAGGATCTGTATCAGGGTTCTTCACTGAGGACAGGCTGATTGGAGATTGGACAGACTGAGACAGTAGGAGAGCTTCTATCCCCAGGCCTCCCACTTCCTTCCTAGCCTGCCCTTCCAACATGACTCATCTCCCTCCGCTGCTAGTTTTCTAGCAATCTCCTGGGCTAAGAGCTTGCGGGGGACAGCAGATGGTATTAGGAAGTCAAGCAGGCTCATGAAAGTGGTAGTGCAGATATCTGGGGCTGGTAGCTGAAGGTGAAAAAGCCAGAGTCTGTTACAGCCCAGTTGGTGGGTGGGATTTTCTGGAAGTGCGGGGGAGAAGTGGACATATTGGGCTGGAGTAAGGAAAGAAAGGGGATAGGGGACAAAAGATGAAACAGAGCTGTTGTTGGAGATGGGGGTAGAGAAGAGGGGATAAGTTTATACCTCTAGTCATTTTTCAGTGCAGCATACCTAAGGTATGCATGTCTGTAGTATTTTAAGGGTTAACACCCTTTGAGATAAAGCATCTTGGTTCTTTTAAGGATCCAGTTTATATTCTGGAACTACTGTATGACTCAGAGCTATGTCACTTCTGTTAAGTGCCAAAACTGAATATGTGGCCAGTTGGTTTATGTTCTCGGGGACTGGAGAGATGGGCTGGAGAAGCACATTTTCATGAAAACATCTTTGTTCTTAATGTTGAAACAACTGCTTGAGAAAAAGAGCAGCTTGCTGATTACAGTCAGCAGCAGAAAACCCAGAGGTGACCAATATGCCTTTATCAGAAAGTCTTCAGTTAAGGAAATTACAGTTTTAGGGAAGAAAGTGGAGAAACTGGGTCAGCTAACAAGTTTTTAGAACAGACAATCCTCTTAACTTCCTTAGCATCTGTATGTAGGGCTTCTTTTTATCTATAGTCCTTCCATAACCAAAAACTTAGTCTAAAAGAGATTAAGAATGGCTATGATACTCTAAAAAGCAAGAAAATAACAACCTGAGCCACCTTTTAACTGTATCCTAATGCCCACACAACACACTTCTACTGACAGTGACAGACTCCAGATCATCCAAAGGAATTTACTTCTGCCTTCAACTGATAAAGAAACATACTGCAAAAAACACATTCATCCCCTCCACAGTATTACACAAACCTTAATTACAACCTCAGCAATATTACCAAATAGTCAGGGTTGACACGAGGTAAGTGTCGTGTGTCGGGGGAAAAGCATCAGGATGCAATTTGTTTTGTTGTAGTGATAAGGCAGTCATCTTCCACAGCCCGTGTTTCATTTGACACTATGAGAAGTACAGCCATTTTTACTAGTGGGGTACATGGGCGTGCGCGCGCACACACGCCCTACTAAAACTGATGGCATAAGCAGCTTCAGTGCCATTGTAAGTTATGAAAAATGGCAAGCATTAATCTAAGGGAAAATTGTAACTATAATGGGCAATTTGGGGTGGGTGGAGAGGGGAAGGGGTTAATACCTAATTCTTCACTTGTATACCCAAAAGTAGCTGGCAATGAGTTTTAAACATGGAAATTCTGAAAGATTATAAAATCTAGTCATTTATTACTAAAGGGGATGCAAAACGTCAAATGCTGTGAAATCTTAATATAAACAAATACAAATATAATATTGAATTCCACAGAGCTCTCCATTTAGCTATAGAACTGTGTGTTACTGTGAAATCATGGATGTGTGACCTGTAGAATTACACTGTTACAAGTTAAACCTCATTAAAATTGGGTTTTGCAACTTCCATCCTTCATTTAAGATAGCTGTAAGAAAAAGTCAGATCCTTTTATGAAACAGTAAGTCTCCACCCCAAAGAGAAGTGCATGTCACTGCCCAAAATACAGGCACAAGCACATGTGAGGTTGCTCGGGAATTTGAACTAACTGGATGGAGGGGGGCTTCCCGGGGACTGTTTCAGTAGAGTAGTGTGTGTATGAGAGAGAGGCAGGAGAAACCCCAGAGATGAGGAAGAAAGCCAGGTGGAGCCTGAACAAGCACAGAGTAGGGCCCTGAGGAAAAAAAAAAACCTATAAAAAGAGCGTTTAGGCTGAACGAACTTGGAGCTATGAGCAAAGAAAATATCGCCAGTTGTTTGTTTCCTTTTGTGTTCAGGGAAATGGGACTTTGTATGTTCTTTGAAAAAAAAAGGATTGCCTCAAAGATGCCTGCTGCCATCATCAATTTCTAGTCCCAATGGAAACAACCCGCAGGGTCTCAAACTTTGGCTAATTGCTCCTGTCAAAAGGGTAAAAAATACGTATTTCTCACCTCTCCTGAAGTTTCTTAAGCTTCTCTGGGTCTGCATGTTTGTTTATTTCCTTTGCACTTGTGGTACCACATGCCGTAATGCTGCCCATAGCACTACTTTGATTTTGTAAATCGGACACTGCCAGCAAAGCAAGTGGTAACTGATCATGTAATGAGCCAGCCATATGAAGGTGGGCTGTGAAATTCGTTTCAAACAAAGGCGGGTTAGAAGAATCTATAGACAAAAAAGAACTATGTGAATTTGGTAAGTTCTCTTCATCATGTAAGGCAGCATTTGGAGATGTACTCTTTAAACCATTATCTATACTATCATCCAGTACGCTATTATCTTCAGGTGTACTGACTATAGGAGATGAAGATTCATAACTTTCTGCAGCAGAAAAAGAATCTCTACTTCTTATAGGAGACAAGGGTCTATGCACATTAAACCTTGAACTTCCATTCAAATTCAATACTTGAGATGATACAGTTGTCAAGTTCAAATCTGTTGAGGCCTCAGCTCTATGTGCCGATTGTATTAATAATCTTGGAGTATTATATGCAGAATACAATAATGGCCTATGAACTGTTGACCTTGCAGAAGTAAGGAGATCAGTATAACACCTCTGACTGCTTTCATAGGCTTGCAATCCTCTTTTATAAGTATTAACACTAGGCCTATCTATAGAGCTAATGTCATTAAGAGTCTCAGCGATAGGTGTGCTGCCTGGTCTGCTTTCAGCTTCTGAGCTTCCTAAACTAAATAATGAAGTTTCATTTTCATTTTTATTGAAATTAGCATCTTCAGAAGAATTCCCATCTGGAGTGTAAGACTTCCCATAGTCACTAGAGTTGGTTTGCCTTAATGAAGACTGTTCAACAGCTGTGTCCATTACATTGTGATGTCTTAATGGTCCATGAGAAGATTCAGCTTTGCTTGATGAAATGCTTCTATCACATACAGCTTCTTCAGAGATACATTGTTCATCTTGTGCCAATGATGCACCACTAAATTTGCTAATTTGTTCTAGAGGAGTAGGAGAGTGATTTAGATTGAAAGCAAGGAATTCTCTCTCTAATAGATCATCATCTTTAGTATCATCTTCTTCATAGGAATCTTCCATGTTTAAGCAAAGCATAGAATAAAAGTTTTCATCTCTGTACCTCAAAGGAGCCATTTTAGTGGGTATAAGAGATGGACCGTGTGACTCATTTGAGACAAAGGAACCATGAGCTCCCTGCAAGGTAGATGCACATGATAGAGCTGGAGATTGCTGAGCCTGTGCCAGGACGCTCCCTATTTTGCTATCTTTGGCAAGACCTTTAAAATGGAGATTTAGCTTAGAAGAATGGATTAAATTCCTTCTCTCTTGAGATCTCTTCTTGTTTGTAAGCGTAGTTTCATTTGTTACTCTGAGATCTGCAGTGAAAACAAAATCAACTTTCAGCCTTTGTTCCTTTTTGTTTCTAGTGCCTAACACATGCTCTAAGTGGCTATTTCTTACCACTACTATTCTGGTATCGATGTTATGACACATTCACTTATAGGTAACTGCAGTTCTAGTGTACTTTAACACAATTAGTAGACTTTATTCATAAAGTCTTCAAGGATTCAGACAAGAAATCAATATTACTTTACTATTTGGATACCTATAAGATGACATAAAGGAAATTCATAAATCATGCTAAATGGTGCACTGGCACTTCTAGAGGTCCAATTAACACGTCTCCTTCCCAACACAGATCACAACGTTTTAGATTCTTTTCTGTTCAAAATTTTTAGTAATAATTATTACTTGCAAATAGCATCATAGCACCTCTGCCTAAGGTTTCCAAAGCTCTTCACAAACTGAGTAGTAGTATCCATGTTTTATAAATGGAAAAATGATACACAGAGGTGAAATTACATGCCTAAAGTCACATGGCTTATCAGCAGTAGATACGCACACAGACTCTTGGTCTCCAGATTCTCAGTCACCCATTCTAACCACCAAATAATGCTCCTTCCCATGTGATTTGTATTGTTGGTGAAAGGGGTCAGAATGACATCACTGAAATCCTCTGTGCCCATTAGTGACTGTATCATAAAGGATCACCCACTTGTAGGGAGTTAAGCATAGTTCATTCTCCAAGACCCATCTAATTCTTGGTTCCTAAGTGCAACATAAAATGCCAGTTGTGGTCATTGCAATTGTTTCTAACATGGATGCCTAGAAACAGGACTGAGACATGCTGATTTCACAAAGATTACTGAACAGCAATCAATCTCTTTTAGTCAGCGATAACCTTGCATGACCGAGAATCAAGGACTAAGACCTGAAAAAGATTTCTGATATAGCCTGTCCTCCTTTGCAGTATCCAAAAGAGACACTTTTTAGTTTGGCTAGAAGAGGGCAGACCATCAGTCATAGTGGGAGGCATCCTTTGTCAAAACTTTCCAAGTATGACAAAAATGAGTAAGAAAATGGAACTAGGTCCTGTGTCTACTGGAACATTTCATGTTACACGTGTGTGTTAGGGAATGAGCAAAGAACAGCTATTAAGGGCACCATCTAATAAAAGTGCATAAGCTTACCACTGCTTCCTTTCTCTAAATGACAAGCAACTTCTTCCTGAGAAGTGCTCCTACAATGCCCGTTGACTTCAACAGGAGAACACACATGCATCCAATGCATCTGTCGTTTTGGTAAGGATTTTCCATTTTTATTGCTGACCATATGCTTTTTATTTCTTTTATCATAGCACACAGTATGGACTCAGAGAGAGTAATTGATTTTAGAGGAGGAAAAACAGACTGTGTTCACCTCAGACTTTTCACAAATCACTAGACTGTATCTGCCTCTTCTTACAGTGTTATTCTACAGTTAAGAATAACTTGAAAAGAAGAGGTGATACAAAGCACCTGATGGGCAAAATTTAGATCTCCTATCAAAGGTATTGGTGAAAGGTGGGTGTTACTGAATTTGTTTGATTAAATTGACCCATCAGAGAGAGGAGAGGGACGGGGAGAGAGAGGGCCTAGGTCTACAAACAGGACAAAACTGATGGCTCCCGAATACTTGTGAGAGAGTGGCTCTGAGAGTAACATCTTTTGGGGCTTTGGGCAAGTCACTTAGGTCAAATTTTTCAAAAATAACTTCTCATTTTGTCAAGAATCAGAGGGGTAGCCGTGTTAGTCTGGAATTGCAGAAGTGACAAAGAGTCCTGTGGCACCTTAAAGACTAACTAAAATTTTAGAGCATAAGCTTTCGTGGGTTAACACCCACTTCGTCGGATGCATGCAGTGGAAGTATCCAGGGGCAGGTATAAATAGGTAGGCAAGAGGGAGATAGGTGGGAGATAACAAGGTTAGTCCAATGAGGCTGAACCAGCTTGTTATCTCTAATCAGGGAGGGTGAGGTATTCCTCTAGCAGCTGAACTGGAGGTGTGAATAGCGAGAGAAGAGAAGCTGCTTTTGTAGTTAGCTAGCCATTCAAAATCTCTATTCAGTCCCAAACTGATTGTGTCAAATTTGCAAATGAATTGCAGCTCTGCAGTCTCTCTTTGCAGTCTGGACTTGAAGTTTTTTTGCTGCAAAATGCTGACCTTTAAATCTTTTATGGTGTGTCCGGTGAGGTTGAAGTGCTCTCCTACAGGTTTTTGAATATTGCCATTCCTGATATCTGATTTGTGTCCATTTATCCTTTTTCGTAGGGACTGTCCAGTTTGGCCGATGTACATAGCAGAGGGACATTGCTGGCACATAATGGCGTATATTACATTGGTAGATGTGCAGGTGAATGAACCAGTGATGGTGTGGCTCATCTGGTTTGGTCCTGTGATGGTGTTGCTGGTGTAGATGTGTGGGCAGAGTTGGCATCGAGGTTTATTGCATGGATTGGTTCCTGAGTTAGAGTTGTTATGGCGCGGTGTGCTGTTGCTGGTGAGAATATGCTTGAGGTTAGCAGGTTGTCTGTAGGCCAGGACTGGCCTGCCTCCCAAGGCCTGTGAAAGTGAGGGATTGTTGTCCAGGATGGGTTGTAGATCACTGATGATGCGTTGGAGAGGCTTTAACTGAGGACTGTAGGTGATGGCCAGTGGTGTTCTGTTGTTTTCTTTCTTGGGCTTGTCTTGCAGCAGCAGGCTTCTGGGTACACATCTGGCTCTGTTGATCTGTGTCCTTATTTCCTTGTGCGGGTATTGTAGTTTTGAGAAAGCTTGGTGGAGATCTTGTAGGTGTTGGTCTCTGTCTGAGGGGTTGGAGCAAATACGATTGTACCTCAGTGCTTGGCTGTAGACAATGGATCGTGTGGTGTGCCCGGGGTGGAAGCTGGTGGCATGAAGGTAGGCATAGCTGTCGGTAGGTTTTCGGTATAGGGTGGTGTTGATGTGGCCGTCATTAATTTGCACCGTGTCCTGGCCTACAGACAACCTGCCAACCTCAAGCATATTCTCACCAGCAACAGCACACCGCGCCATAATAACTCTAACTCAGGAACCAATCCATGCAACAAACCTCGATGCCAACTCTGCCCACACATCTACACCAGCAACACCATCACAGGACCAAACCAGATGAGCCACACCATCACTGGTTCATTCACCTGCACATCTACCAATGTAATATACGCCATTATGTGCCAGCAATGTCCCTCTGCTATGTACATCGGCCAAACTGGACAGTCCCTACGAAAAAGGATAAATGGACACAAATCAGATATCAGGAATGGCAATATTCAAAAACCTGTAGGAGAGCACTTCAACCTCACCGGACACACCATAAAAGATTTAAAGGTCAGCATTTTGCAGCAAAAAAACTTCAAGTCCAGACTGCAAAGAGAGACTGCAGAGCTGCAATTCATTTGCAAATTTGACACAATCAGTTTGGGACTGAATAGAGATTTTGAATGGCTAGCTAACTACAAAAGCAGCTTCTCTTCTCTCGCTATTCACACCTCCAGTTCAGCTGCTAGAGGAATACCTCACCCTCCCTGATTAGAGATAACAAGCTGGTTCAGCCTCATTGGACTAACCTTGTTATCTCCCACCCATCTCCCTCTTGCCTACCTATTTATACCTGCCCCTGGATACTTCCACTGCATGCATCCGACGAAGTGGGTATTAACCCACGAAAGCTTATGTTCTAAAATTTTAGTTAGTCTTTAAGGTGCCACAGGACTCTTTGTCACTTCTCATTTTGTATGTCTCCATTTTTGAGTGCTCAGCTACAGATGTCTATGGACTGATATTCAGAGTTTCTAAGCATGAGTATCTGCTGTTGAATCAACTATAAAAAAACTGAGGCATACAAAATTAGTGCACTTCTGAAAACGTGGTCATTAACACATCTGCCTTGTATTTACCCAGTTTCCTAGGGATAGGGAGTTATGAGGATTAATCACCTTAAAATTTTTAAGCACTAACAATAAATTCTACTATATATTTAATATTTTTTGTTTTGTTTTTTAGTCTCTTTAGAATGACTTTTGGAGAGAGTTCAGAGGAAAGCGACAAAAATAATATATTTAGAAAACCTGACATACAAGGAAAGGTTAAAAAAATTGGATCTATTTAGTCTTGAGAAAAGAAACTGGGAGAGGGGAGATCTGATAACAGTCTTCAAATGTGTAAAGGGCTATTATAAAGAGAACAGTGATCAATTATTCTTCATGTCCACTGAAGATAGGATAAGAAGTAATGGGCTTAAGCTATACCAAAGGATTAGGTTAGATATTCAGAAAAGCTTTTTAACCATAAGGGTAATTTAAATTCTGAAACAGGCTTCCAAGGGAGGTTGTGGAATTCCCATCACTGGAGTTTTTCTAGAACATGTTGACCAAACACCTGTTGGGAATAGTCTAGGTACACTTGCTCCTGCCTTAGTATAGGTCCCTTTTTAACCCTATGATTGTGTGACTCTGTCTGCTGCTTTATTGCAACAGAATATCCAGCCAATGGCAACCTATTTGGCCAGTTCCAAGGCATGAAGTTGTGTATAGCCATGTTAGATTAGAATTTCAGAGGTATTTCTTATACAAAAGTTATCAAAGGTTGAAAAATAAAATGCAATAATATGTGATGCTTATTTTAGTCAGTATAGTTAAGTTATTTTAAGAATTTTTAATGGCTTCTTCAATCAATTGGATCAGTCATTTATTTTGGATAACAGGCTGCACGGAATTTAGAGGATGAATACATTTTTCTAAAGCTATATATTTATTAAGACTACTTCTTTATTTAGTGAATTCCTTTTATGTTTCCTCTACGTCTCTCTCTCTCTCTCTCTCTCTCTAATATCAAATGACAATATGAGAATATCAAATAATTAAGGCTTTGTTCCAATTTATATAAGACCTCTTTTATATTGGTAGTGTAAATGGACCTTAGAGTGAATATAAATGACAGTTTAAGGCCTCTCTATGGTACTGGAGTTTGGATACCGTGGTGTAAATGAGAAATGGATCTATAAGAATTCAGCAGCCTAGAAATAGACAGTTCTACAGACCAAAAGAGTTGTAAGGAGATTTTTCTCACCAGAAGCGCTGGTAACTTGTGCCTTTGCCTGCAGCAATGAGGACTGCCTATCTCTCTCTTCCAATTTTCTCATATTTTGTGTGTCTGGGCTTCCAAACAATCCTCCCTGGTTCATTCTCTTCCTCCTTAATAATGACTGTTTCTGGGCAGCTGTTAAGTATAAAACGTTTTCAGTAATGTTATATTTTCAGAGAAAAAGCTTCCATTAAAATATTTGTTCTTAAAAGACCTAGAAGTTAAGTCTCTTCAAGGTCTGCCTCTGCAGAGCAAGAAACTCCATCACACTGATTTCTGTTTCGGCAAATCTTTGTCATTTATACTCAATTGAAAATAGAAAGAAAATTTGTATTTCAAAGAAAAAATGCTAGACAATTTATTCCTGAAAAATGTGTATAATGTTAGCATTTTTTTAATATACAGAGTTGTATTCAGTGAACAGAGTCAGGGGGGTGTTTAATCCAAACTCCCATTTAGCTTCGCAATATCAAAATATCAATCTCTCTTCATTACGAGCCATAAAGAAACATTTGAATTTTTTCAAGGAACTCTATTTTTACATTTCCAACTTTTTTCAAGGAAAATAAATTTTCTGAACAGCTCTAATTAAATAAATATGTTCAGATAAAGATACTGACTTCGGCACTGTTCCAAAAAAGTAGTGTCGCCAGGCAGAAGAGAGGAGTAAGGAAAAGCTGTTCTATTCAGCATGTTCCCTGTAAAAACTAGTGGATGTGAACCATATATTAATTAATGCCAAGACTAACATTACCTCCTCCCATATGCTCTGTGACCCCTTTCAGGGAGTCAAAAGTGCAGCTGCCAGAGGAGCCAAGCCGCTGTTACCTATCAAGAGATGGGGAGCAGGATGCATACCCAGGGTCTGAAGTTTCAGGCCCTGGCCTATGGATCTTTGGCCTCTAAGTATTTGGCAGCCTATATTCCTGCTCTTTATACAGATCCCATATAGGTAATGGAATGATAGGTTGCATTTTCATGGACACAGAAGCTGTAGTTCTCTTCATGCAAGTGCTTCCCTTCTGTGTGTTTCTGTGCAGGAGGGAGGATGTCTCCAAAGTAAACAGAAAAAAACCCTGTATTTTCAATTAATAAGGCATTCCTGGGAGTCCTGGCGCTGTTAGTTCACTAAGCAACTTGCTTCCAGCTGTGAGTAGGATAGGGCTATGCTTTTCACTTGGCCTTGGAAAGAAGAGGAATTAAATGTTCTATCAATTTTTCAGTGAGTGTCAAGATGCTTGTTGGCTGAGACAGGCACTAAGAAGGGAGAGCTGATTTACTCTGGGCTGTGATCAAGAGGTGATATTGAGCCACTAATATAAAAAAGAAAGTTCTAGAGGAAGGAAGATTTTTGGTTAAGACAATAAACAAATATATCGTAACCCTCTGTCCCTCTTACTAAATGCTACTTTTCCCAGTAGCTTCAGTGCCAGAAAGTGCAAAGGTTAGGTCCAAAAGATAATTAAGATATCTATTTCTTTTCAAGTTTGAAAAACAGATTGATAGCATAACGGAAATGACCGACATTGCCTCAGTGTATAATTAAAATTAAAGGGCTCACATTGTTCACCTTGCTGAGTATACTGGAGATGTTTGTGGTTGCATATATGCAGAGGAACTCTTAATTAAGCCTTAACTATGTACCACAAATATCTTTTTATTTTGGAACACAAGAGGTGGGATTTTCAGTGTTAGGAACTTTAATGTCTAATAAGTAAGTGAGAGAGTAATATAAACATTTATTGAGCTTTTTAATTTGCCCTAGTTCTAATGAGAAGCTAAACTGATTTTCAGTGTGTGCTTTGGGGAAGGCCTGCTGCTTGTGACAACCCTCCTGGGCACTCTGCAATAGAATTCTCTGTGTGTTCACATTCATACACAAAAGTGTTTGTTAAAATAACACTGAAAGAGCCTCTTGCATTCTGGTTTTGCCAGATAGTGTGTTATGAAACACAGCAGATAAGGAATTAAGAAATCTGGTGAATTTTATTGAGTGCAAAAAACCAAACAGGCAGGTTGAAATAACTGCATACTGCTTTCACTGTATCCTCTGCAGCACCGTGCTATCAGTAGCACAGAGGAAAAGGGGAAGGATGGTAGACTACACATCTGTAACAAAAATTAATGAGCCCATTATAAACACACTCATCTTCACTGCAACAGTTAGCTTGAGTAAGAAAACTCTGGTTACTTCACGTGAGCTGCCTAAGGCCAAGTGAGAGGGAAGACACCGTGAAACAGTGCGGCCGCAGCAGTAACTGTGGTGGCTCAGGTTAGATACCTGAGCACAGAGCTGGCTCTACCTTTTTTGCCAGGGCAAAAGGGGGGCAGCCAAATGCCGCAGAAGAAAAAAAAACCCCAAAAGCCCGGAATGTGCTGCCTCAACATTGGCCAGAATGCCGCCCCTTATAATTTGCCGCCCCAAGCACGTGCTTCCTCTGCTGGTGTCTAGAGCTGACCCTGTCTGAGCACATACCCCTAACATAACATGTTAGTTTGAGCACAGCTAGCACATGTATGACTATCCGCTCTGGAAATCGCATCTCCCAACTGCTATGTAGACATATCCAAAGTGTGTGAACAGGAGCTGGGTTAGGAGCAAAACTCAAGTCACTGTACCCTGCCAGAATGGGGTAAAGTGACTTAACTGTAAATGAGAATGAGGCCCATGAGTGTGCACGGCAGTACCATAATGACTCTGAATCCACAAGGCATCTTATATGTACTTGCTAATTCCTAATGCCATGGTAACTAGTTCCTTTTTATACACCCTTTAGCTCACCTGGAGTTACTTTGCTGTAGCTCATGTGAGGTTTTTGCTTTTGTTTGCTTGATGTTTTTTCTATAGCAGGAAATTTTGAGTCAGATCTGTTTGCAGAAGACTTGATGGCAGACCCAGAACTCTCGTCTGTAGAGGTCTAGAAGAGTAAAAAGAAAAATATCAGTGACTAACTTCTACTCTCTGAGTGAGAAAAGGTGAGAAGTTTGTGCTCAGAGATAAGCAATATACCAACAAAATGTCTAGCAGCAGCTAAGAACAAAAGGAATACACCATCCATATTTTAGGAAGATTTTTCCTTCCTTTATCCATTTATATTCACAGCCCTGCAAAACTGGGGGAACAGAAATCTAAGAGCAACACAAAGTATATACCAAAATAGGTATTTCCAGAGAATTCAATAGCTATGCTTGGATTAAAATGAAAACTCTCTCAAATGAGCAGGAACCTTCACTATGCAAATCAGCATCTTCAGACATTAAAAACTAAATTCTGCTCTTGCTTACACCCAGATAATTCTGCAGTAACTCAATTGAAGTCAATGGAGTTACAGCAATAGAACTGAGAGTAGAATTTGGCCCTACATCTATAATCAGAGAGCAAAACAATGATCCTAACAGATGTATGAGTGAATGTCTCCCATTAATTTTACTAGTGCGGTTAACTGTCAGATCTAGTTTAAACCTATGATCATTTACATATTAACACCATAAAGGAGATCACAACGCAATCACCCAAGCTAACCTGCTGCTATTCAATTCCAAAACACTTTATGTTCCTACTCCACAAGACAATCATGCCTCCTGTGCTCTATAGGAGAGGCATGATCTTTGTGGCTATGGTGTCATAATTTTCCAGTGCTGCACACTTCCATTTACTATTAATACTAGAATATGAGTGTAGGTCATCTAGATTTCTATGTAGATTCCTTAAGAGAGATTAAGTATAAAAACAGGTGTTTTGTGCTCCAAAATTCTCATTTGAGTACCCAAATATTAAGTGCCCAAACTGGAACTCTGGACTTTCCCCATTAGCATTGTTGTCCCAACAATTCCTCACACTGAGGGTAGAGCTTGCTCAGACTTCTTGAAAAATATGCTCTGCACGTTTCTATTAGTCCTGTTCATAGCTCTTGCTGATGGCAGCCCTTATCTGATATCAAGTAAAGAGTTTAGGTAGCTTTGAATTACTGGTTACAAACTGATAGCAATGGAAGCAAACAACAAGGTGTTTTTTGTTTGGTGGTGTTTAAATATAATATTCTCGAAGTGTGCCTTTTGACCTAATACTGATCATAAGCAACTGCACTGTCATTCCAGACCCTGAAGGAGTGGGGAAGAGTTCTTCCCCCATCCTTTTTCAGAGATGTAAAGCACAATGACTTGAATTTGGTCCTTCATTTATACATGCAGAGAAATATATACACTGGAAGGATTGTATGTCTGTATGCCAGAAAATTATGCATATACATAATCTCTCTATCATATGATTGTACAGAAAGGGTCATTACAGAAATCTATTTGAGCCCCCTAAAGAAATGCTAAAAAGAAAGATAGTTGTAAAAGAGAAACTCCACTTTTTCATACAGGGGCATAAATACCTAATTTTCTAAATAAAAGAGCAGATTATTAGTAGAGGTTCTTGTTAATAATTATAGAGAAACAGCTCAGGAAGTAATGTGGTAGAGTCAAGAGTGATAAATATTAGATATTCACAGACTATTAGAAATTCATCAGTTTTATTGTTAATTCTTTCTGAAGTACTTTTCCCTAAGGTTTCTCTATATACTGCTTCTGCCAAGCACACTCCACGCTGATGATGATTCTTTCCATTTTCTGTGGTAAACTGCATATTTTAATGAAGATTATTTCATTAAATTGTATCACAGCTTCAAATTCAAGATGCTGCACTGTTTGTTAGTGTTACAGAAATAAGTCAATAGGAAGCAGAACATATTTTGTCATCCAAATTGGTGAACAGTTTTTGGTATTCAGGTAAGAATTTCAGATATGACACATCTTGAAAACTTTACTTTATCAAGATATTACTTCAATAAAAAATTAGTAAGAGTTTTATTAGGAAACTGGGGGCAAAGATTTAGGATGCTTGGAGAAACTACTGCATGTTTTCTGATTCCACAAAATTTCCATCTTGGTATCGCTCTTCTGTTTATTGGATCAGCCCAGTTTTATTAATAAAGATTTTAATGTCCATCATTATTTGTATTTTCCACCTCATCGTCACAAAAATCATATTTCAAGAAGAGATGTTTAGATTCAATCTACTGATCACATGTGTTGGCAGATAATATAATATGAAATCACAGCACAGAAGTTAATAACACTACTACTAACTTGTTATACAGCACATTTCATTCATAGATCTCAGAGCATTCCACTAAATAGGACAATGTCATTATTTCCGTTTTACAAATGGGAAAAGTGAACCAGAGAGTTGAAGTGACCTGTCCAAAGTAATACAGCAGACTAGTGGCAGAGCTAGGAATAGAATCCAGGGGTGAAACCCCAACCCCATTGAAGTGAATGGAAGTTTTGCCATTCACTTCAATGGAACCAGAATTTCACTCCATGTCTCTTGACTCTGAGTCCACTGGACTACTATGTTCAGCCCCTATTTTCTTTATTTTTAGAGAGTCTAATCTGAATTTTATAACTTTATTAAAGGGTTTTTAACATTAATTGCCATTAATAAGTGAGCATGAATGGTTATACATGTTGGTATAACACTCTCTGCATATTGTCCATACAAATTACTTTTCTCACATGTTAGTAAAAGAAAATGTGATATACTTTTGGAGAGTTACAAAAGCTTTTGGAAGCCTCCCCTGAAATAATGAAGAACTGTTTTAAAATGGCAATGTTTTACCCTTAGTTAGGCCTAAATCTGTAGGATCCCCTCTGCCACTCCACTGTTATGAGAGTGACAGTGTGGGCCTGAAACAGTGGGGCTGTAGAGGGCTCCCATACTGCTACAGGGCTGGTGACACTCAACCCTTGCAGGCACAAGAGCAGCTGCATTCCCACCAACTGTTATCAATCAATACTTTTTTGGGGTCAATTGTCAAGTGTCAGCTGAAATCAACATTTACTGATATCTATCACCTTAAATCAAATCCTGGCAAGCCTATGTATAATGTAGACCTCTGCCTGGGTAATCTGTGACTTAAGGGCAGTAATGCCACCCAGTATAACTCGAAAGAATTGAAGGTTCTAATTACAGATAATCTAGGAGATCCCAGGAGCAAGTACAGCTTGGGAGGAAACACTACTACTGTTTTTTTAAGGGTCTAAGGCCAGGGGCCTTACAAAGAGGTGGGGCAAAACTCCCCTATCTCCCAGCCAGCTGAGGATGAGTTGAGAGAAGGGGACCACCATAAATACTGCTTCCTCCTTCATCACAGGGTAGATGCCTGCAGACACTGAAAGGAGTAAGAAGACTCCTACAGGGTCCTGAGTTAGCAGGGATCAGAAACCAGAAGCTACCAGCTCTCTGAACATGAGGCCTAAGTGGGGCCAGCTGAGAGAGAGAAATTGCAACCTAGCTCCAGGAGGAAAGTTGGAGTGCCTGCCATAAAGAGAGACTTAAAGACTGAGAGAGAATGCTGAGGGGAACATAACACAGAAGGCAGGTTTCAGAGGAATCCCAAAACACAGAAGTACCTTTTGTCTGTTTGTGACTTTTTGTTATGGCCCTTTTTGTAGGAGGTTTTGTAATAAACAAGTCCTAAGAAGAATACTATTGAATCAAATGTCAAGAGTGCCTGAAGTGGAATTACTGACTTCCTGAAAAGGGAAACTAAGACAGGGAGCATGTGTGGCTCTGTACTAACTCAGCAGAAGGAGCTACAGGGGAAGTATACCCTACTCCGGGGCCAAAGACATTCACAAGTGATTCCTGCATTGAGCCTCATAAATGAAGGTAAGTGACAGTGTATCTTTTAGAAAGACATCCAACCTTGATTTATAGACTTAGAGTGATGGAGCATTTACCATATTGTAAGCAAGCTGCTCCAATGGTTAATTACCCTCATCATCAAACATTTGCACCTTATTTCAAATTTTAATTGTTTTAGCTTCTGGTTCCTGCTGCTGGATATTTTGTGCCTTATCTTCTATGTTAAAGAGGTTTTGAGTAACAGGTATCTCCTCATTGTGTGGGTAATTATAGGCTGCCATGCTGAATCAAAGTGTTGAGATATGAACTTAAATGGGTCTGTGCCAGACTAAGTTCTCAGTCTGACCAATCGCTTTTAGATTTAGGCATCCTGAGAAAATCTCACTGTTAAGTACTGTCTACTGGTAAATGTGTTTATATGGGAAGCCACATACCTTTTTCGGGAGGCTGCTTTAAAAACAGAAGTGCTGTTACAATGTAACAAGCATTACACTCTGTTTGAATGGTCACAGAAGTTCAGTCCAGACTACTTTAGCACAGGATGCAAGTTTGGAACATTACAGGGAGGAAGAAGTTGGATAAAAGTTAGCTTTTATCTAGTTGTTTAAAAAAGAATAATTATGCTCAGTAACTAGCTCAACTTGTAAACTTCAGCTAATGAATACAAATAATTTTTGTATGCATAGATTACATTAAAAAAGCCACAATATTCAGCTTTGAAGTGACTTTATTTTCTCACAAACATTGCAATTTCCTATCTTTTACTTTGATGTTTTTGTATGTTTATACAAACTGAGACTATAAAGTCTGTATATTCTTCTAATCTCATCGTCCATTTTAACATACTTAGTTTCGCTATTTTCAGTCTACTGGGCTTTCAATCCGGGCTGAAAAGCATAAACACAATTGTCAAAATTCTCCATTACTAGGACACTAAAAAACAGTCTCCTGAAGAGATTTATTTTAGTTTTAGTGCTCTGTTTAGGTGAAGGTTTTAAAATTTCAGCAGCAAATAAAACCAAATATAAAGGAAGCTGTTGTTTGTAAATAAAATTCTAAATCTCAGTTGATTCTTGTATTCCAAAACAAATTAGCCAATTATTCTACTGAATAAGGAAAAAATCTAATTGCCTGTCCACTGTTTCATCAGACCTATGTAGATTAGATAGAGATATGAAATATATGATTTAATGGAAACAAACATTACATATGGGAGACAAAAGGAGGCAAATATAAGAACAAGCAAGAATATGGACATATTCTGCACTAGGGTCTGAAATACAAGTGTATTAACTTTGATTCAGCTAGTAGGAGATGGATATTTATAAAATTTGGATAAAACCAAAGTATAAAACAGGCTTACTTCACTTTCAAAGCAGCATAATAAATGCATTGACAAATACTGTATGTAAAAAGTTTTTAAAAACCTACACATACTATAGAGAAGATAAATCAGTAGACTGCTTTCTTCATTTGCATTCTGGTGAATTAGTTCAGCATTAGAGAAAAACTCATTAAACACACATGAATTTTTCCCATGGAATTGTGTATTAAATAATGAAAACTACCGAATAATCACCAAACTGTTCAATGTCCCCCATCCCCGCAAAAATCGGTAGTGTAAACTGATCCAGTGGGTAGTATAGACTTCGCCTTAGAGACTCAAATTCAGGGAAAGAGTGTAGGAGTATTAGATGGAGGTTCATACAACAGAAAAAGCATGAAGTGTAACTTTTAAAGTTAACTTCAGGAGACAGAATTTTCTCAGGGTCCAGTCCAGGACTGTGGAACAAAGCAGGAACTAAGGACCACCACAAATCCATACCACCTCACATGCTTCTTTGACCTCACCTTCCCCTGAATAAACACATAGTAGCATGGACATAAAAAACTAAAATCAAAACATTACGCTGTACACAAAATTATCCTCCTGGGGAAAGGATGAGGAAAAAGAATGAACTACATGTGACAAATATTGGCCACTTTGCTCAGTGCACTACTGGAAACTGCGCATATAATACAGAGATAAGGCAGTATAAAAACCTCTGTAGAAAAGACCTTGGTGAGTGAGCAGTGTGATCAAATCATACCAGAAATATGTATCCTAAACATAACACTGTTACTACAGAAACAATATGTCACCCTAAAAAAAGAATAGGGAGGGGGAAAGTCAAGCACGCTCAAGGTTCAACAATTCCTAACCTAGGGTTACAAATGAGTGTAGACACTCTAGCCCAGGGATGGACAAACTTTTTGGCCCAAGGGCCACAGCGGGGTTGTGAAACTGTATGGAAGGCCAGGTAGGGATGGCTGTGCCTCCCCAAACAGCCTGACCCCTGACCCCCTATCTTTCCCCTCCCTCTTCCCATCCCTGACTGTACCCCTCAGAACCCTCGATCCATCCAACTCCCCCTGCACCCCACTCCCCAGCTCCTTGTCCCCTGATTGCACCCTCTGCCCCTAAATGCCCCCTCTCGGACCCTCACTCCCTATCTAAACTCCCCTGTCCCCTGACTGCCCCAATCCCTATCCACACCCCTGCCCCCTGACAGGCCTCCTAAGTCTTCCACCCTTATCCAAATCCCCCCCGCCCCGTTCTCAGTCCCCTGACCACCCCATCCAACTGCCTCCTGTTCCCTGACTGCCCTCTGGAATCCCCTGCCCCTTATCCTACCCCCTAGTTCTTCACCATGCTGCTCAGAGCAGCAGGAGCTTGCAACCCCACCATCCATCCGGAGCCAGCCACACCGCCATCCCGCCCAGCAATAATGGTGGGCCAGAGTGCTGGTGGTGCAGCGAGCTGAGGCTGTGGTGGAGGGGGAACAGCAGAGAAGGGGCCAGGCACTAGCCTACCTGGCTGGGAGCTTAGGGGCCAAGCAGGACAGTTCTGTGGGCCGGATGTGGCCTGCAGGTCATAGTTCGCCCACCCCTACTCTAACCCTAGGGTAACAAACCCAGGGTCTGCTAACTTGAGTTTTATTAACCCTGGGTTTATATGGCAATGCAGGCATTCCCAAAGAGGAAGGGGTGCTAATTAAAGAACTAATCCATGTATTGCAGCTCTCAGGAATATGACGTGTTACTGAGATAATACTTGTAGAACTTTCCTGCCAAAGCTTGAATATGCAGAGGACAGGATGTCTACTTTGTAATGTCTTGAGTAAGTGTACTGAAGACCAAGTTGTTGACTTGTACATTTTCTCGTATGATGTATTCACCCTTTCTGGCTACGAAGATGCCTTTCTGATTAAATGTGAACTGATATCAGTAAGTGGAGTTGCCTCATTAGCTTTGCAAGTGTTAGATGCATCTCATAATCATGTTTTCTTATTGAGCCTTTAAAGAGCTTTTTTCCCTCCTCTGGATTGCTAGCTGGTAAAGCACTGGAAGGGATGTTGCCTTTCTATAGACCTCAGTGTAATGCTGATTATATATTTTGATTGCCCCGCTAATGTCTAGAATATACTACTTGGCCTCCTTCGGTGCTTCATACTCAGACAGAATTACAGCAGTACCACTAAATTGTGTTATAGGAAACAAATGAACATTTGCAATGAAAAGCATCAGTTCTGAGAACAATCTTACTCTGACGAAAGGTGCAGTATTATAGCTTCCTGTATAATGCACCTATTTCTGAAACTCTCCTCCTGGAGTTGACAGCAAACGAAACTGAATGTGAGAGAGCACAGAGACACTGACCTCCATTGCTGGAAGAAAAGGATAAAGGACTAGAGACCCAAGTAATAACCCTGCATTGCATCAGAAAAAATGTAGACTTCCTAGACAGAAGTCAGGATTGGTACTGTGGGCACAGCATGCTGAAGAATCAGAGAGTGCAGTGCAGGGGGGACTGAAAAACAAGGAAGAAAGTCGGCGGCATGTGTCCTCCAGAAGGAGGACAACCAATATACCCCCAACACAGATAGCCTGAAAGCAGTTGCTTTCAGGCTATCTACACATGTACTACTGCTGAGAATGTCTTGGAAGAGTCATCTGAGGGAATCGATCAGAAGAAGACAATGTCAAACGGAAGATCTGGGGTGCATTGTCCTAGAGATGGGGTTTCCAGGACCAACATTCTCAAGGGGGACAGTCATCCATCAGCTGTCCGGACCAGAAATCTTGAGAAGTGTGCTGCTTGGCTGAGCTAGAATTTAGGATTTGACTGAGAATCTGCTGAGATTCATCAAGCCCTCAGACCACTACCCCTTCCTGGTTATCCATGTGGGCACCAACAATACTGCAAAGAATGATGTTGAGTGGATCTCTGCAGACTATGTAGCTCTGGGAAAAAGGATAAAAGAGTTTGGGGCACAAGTGGTGGTCTTGTTCATTCTCCTTGTTGAAGGAAAAGGCCTGAGCATGAACCATCAAATTGTGTATGGGTTTTGACACTGTCCCACATGACATTTTGATCAGTAAGCTGAAGAAATGCTAGCTCGACAGAACTACCATTAAGTGAATACATAATTAGTTAAACAACAAACAAAGAATAACTATTAATGGAGTGATGTTGGACTGGAAGGAGGTCTCAAGTGGGTTCCACAAGGATCTGTTCTGGGTCCAGTGTTGTTTAATACCTTTAGGAGGGTTGCCAATACTTTGAGGATAGAAATAAAATTCAGAGGGAATCTTGATAAATTAGAGAACTCGGCTATAGACAACAAAATGAAATTCAACAAAGACAAAAACCCAATGCACAAATACAGAATTAAGGAAAACTGGCTTGGCGGCATTAGCAATGCTGAGAATGATCTGGGAGTTGAGGTAGATCACCAGCCACAACATGAGTCAGCAATGCGATGCTGTTGCAAAAAAAAAAAGAAAATGCAGTTTTAGGTTGCCTTAACAGAGAGGAGGTGATAGTACTGCTCTGTGCAGTGCTAGTTAGGCCTCAGCTGGAGTACTGTGTCCAATTATGGTCACCAATGTATAGAAAGGATGTGGAGAAACTGGAAAGGATCCAGAGGTGAGCAACAAAGATTATCAGAGGGATGGAATGCAAGGCACATGAGCAAAGGCTGAAGGAAACGGGTATGTTTAGTTTGGAAAAGAGGAGATTAAGAAGGGATATGATAGCAGTCTTCAGACACTTTAAAGTCTGCCACAAAAAAAATGGAGAACAGATGTTCTCTTTTGCTACAGAGGGCAGGACAAGAGGCAGTAGGTTCAAACTACAGCATAGCAGATTTAGGGTATGATTACACTTACAAGATTATAGCGCTATAGGTTATAGCGGTCCCCTTATACAGTAATATGTATAGCGCTATTGTATGTCCACACTCAGATGCTCCTGCGGTATAGCATGGCCACATTTGGGGCACTTAATGAGGCATTAAGAGCAGCGCATTAGGGCAGGTATCCCAGCATTCAGCTGGGTGCAACGTGCTTTTTAAACGAGGGGGGTGAGGGGGGACGCGTTGTGTGTATGCGGAGGGAGAGAGACAGTGGTTTTTCCGTTTTTCTGAAAGCCTGTCAGTGAGCCTCCGTTCACAGAGGGCTTTGTTTTCACACAGGCTCCCTCCTTAAACATTTGCATTGCTTATCTGCCGAGTTAAGAAAGAAACTCTAAAGAGGTACTTCCGCATTCCTCCAGCCGAGTTCAAAACAAAGGGAAGAGACGTCAATTGCCTTAAATGGCTTTAGGCATCTCCAGAGATCACTTGTAGCGCAGTGGGTGTCCACATCCTTGCTGTAGCGCTACAGCAGCTGCGCTACAGCCCTTATTCCCCATGCAGAGGTGGATTAACAATAGCGCTATAACTCAGCAGTTATAGCGCTCTACGTGCCTTGCCAGTGTGGACGGGGAGGAGGTTATAGCGCTATAAAGTGCCAGTGTAACCATGGCCTTAGATTAAATCTCAGGAAAAACTTCCTAACTGTAAGAACAGTAGGACAATGGAACAGCCTGCCTTGGGAGGCTGTGGAAGCTGCTTCACTGGATCTGACGAAGTGGGTATTAGCCCATGAAAGCTTATGACTCAGTACTTTTGTTACCCTTTATGGTGCCACAGGACACTTTTTGTCACTTCTTCACTGGAGCTTTTGAAAAGGAGACTGGAGCCATCTGTATTGGATAGTTTAGACACAAGAAGTCCTGCTTTTGGAAGGAGGTTAAACTAAATGACCCTCGCAGTTCCTTCTAACCTTGTGATTCTGTGACCTCGATGGCTTGAAAGGAAGGGTTGTCAGTGCTTACATTAGGGATTCACGAGGGGAATCTGTGAATGATGATGCCACCCTCAGGAACTGAGATATATGTTGTGGTCCAGTGATCAGCCAAGGTCTTTTTCAGCTGACCATGCTTGAGAGGGCTGAAACATACTTTTTGTGAGGTTTTCGATCTACTCCTCGTAGGCAAGCTGAATTGCAAAAATTCAACATGGTGTTAATTTTTGCTCATTTGAGCTCATACATGTTACTTATAACAACACTAATAATTTTTGCCCATATTTTCTATGCGCTGAGTCTGTTGACTTCTTCCTGGGAGAGAGGAGCATTTCATTAACTTTTTTTGTGAAGAATCACAAAGTTTTTTGTGAACTTTTTTGTGTGTGTATCTCAGGAGGTCAATTCCTCCTTCTCAACTTCCAGGTTGCTAGACAGAGCAAGTTGGAATTTGGGAGGACTACTTGCCCCTGTATCAGAAAAAGTCTCTGGCTTGAGACAGCCGGTGTCTGTATTTGGTTAAGTTCAAGAACCATAGCAGCATCACAGTCAGAAGCAACTATTATCAATGTGGCCCATTCTGCTGTGATATTTTCATTTGTCTCTGCCAGGAATAAAATGGAAAGAAAGGCACTGAACCTCTTGGTCTGGTGAAAAACTTTGGGTTTTTCTCTTTGACTTACAGTCAAATAAAGCTATGTTCAGGGCTCCAAAGATCTGTGTAATGCTTTTGAAAACCTCCCTGTACAGGCACTATTGCCCTGGCTCTATCACCATTTTGTCATAGAGGCTGCAAAGTGAGCCCTGCTGGGTATTAAAGAGATTAACTGAGCTCTGAGAGTCTCTGCAGGGCCACTACCCAACAGTAAGCACAGGCAAGTAAGGTTCAAGCAGGACATAACCTGGAGACATATACTTGCCCCATGATCTCGGCAGGAAGGAACCCATGATGATGACTGTGTGTGAAAGGGACCTGATGTTCACATGACAAATTTACTTACCCCAGCTTAGAGAGGCAAAGTCTGGGGAACTGTTAGCAGGAGCTCTGCATCCAAGAAACTTTGAAAAAGCTATCTTGTGCTTTGCCAAGTCCTTTGTGCAGTTGTACAGTGTTTATAGTGAGATCACATAGTACAGCTTTTTAAAAAAAAAAAAAAAAGTCACAGTAAATGTTAAAATAAACCAAAACAATCACTTTGTAAGGGATATAAACCATTGTGTTTCAGAGCTGGAGGAAACTTCCCTGGGAGCACATATTCCATATTTGCCTACTGCACTTTCTTGCATCTTCCTCCAAAGCAGCTAGGACTAACTACTGTCAGAGACAGATACTAAACTAGATGGACCTTGGGTCACATCCAGTTTATCAGGTCCTATGTTGTTTAATCTCTATTCCATGTGGATATATTTTAAAAGGTTAATATATATATTTGAATCAAGAATTGGCAAATCCATATTCCATCCCTGGCAAGGCATCTATCTGCAGTTCCCTGGCCTTTCAACAGCTCCTCTTTACCTGCCTGGGCAATAGGCATCCTTCAGCTTCACAGTCACCATGGCAATTACTGAATACATTTGTGTACAAGTCAAACAGTTGATACCCAAGTCTAAATGTATACATGTTGTCTAATATGTCTGTATATTTCCGTACTTAAAATGTGAATATATTTGTGAAAAACTTGAATCCACAAAGTATTTGTTCTTTCCCTAGTGAGAGTACCTGTCTATAACCAGCCATCTGCTGAGTCACTGGTTCCACGGCTCCACATTTGAGGAGGATGCAGTATGCTTTTATTCCAGTTAGACTTTTTTCACCCAATTGCACAATTTAAACTAATATTAGGATTTTAGATTTTAGGTGTATCATGTTAGAAACAACATGCTCTAGCCAGATCAAAGCCACCCCCCTCTAGTGATCAGTTAGTTCCAAGCCTGTACTGCAGAGATAACAGAAACAGTGGTCCTGATTCTTTGGTTGGGGTGAACAGAGCACAATGCAGGCACCTACAGGGTAGTAAAGGCAGCTTTATACCACAGTTGCTCTCCTCAGTTCCCTGAGGTTGATGGGGTCCAGTTCGGACCCCAGTTAAAAGTAGACTCCGGGCTGCTCTAAGGGGCCTCTGCAGGTGCTGGAGATATTCTGCACTAAGACAATACCTCGCTGGCCCATTAGGCTAGCTTTAAAGCTCCTTTGTGCTGCTGTATTTACACAAAGCTGCTTTATCAGAACTAAGGATCTGGCTCACTGTTTGAAGTATCAAAGATTCCACAGATATGGATCTGATGGAAGAATTTCATTTTCAGTTTACTGAAAATCTCCTGAATACTGCCATTAAATTCTCTATCGCATTTTAAAAATATATGTAGTTATTCCATAATGGAACAGTGAGTAAATGTTACTTACCTTGCCCAGCATCCCTCTTAAAAATGATTACATGTATGTCCATAATTTGACAGAAAATAATAAAGTCACTGGAATGCAACACTCACAGGCTCAATGTAAAAGTAAATATTTTGGCTGTTCCTCACCAATCATTTCTTAGTAACTGCTTCCCTCTATCCCTGGAATTTTATGCAGCAGCAGGAGACCATTACCCCGTAACAACATTCTGTTCCACTTGACTTTATCTTTTAAATTATCAAACCCTGTGTGACCTATAGTTTAAGTACCTGTCTGCTAACTGGTATGCCTGATATCCATGGTCTTTCATAACTGCGTGTAGCATAGATGGAAGATAAGGTTTTCTGTCTCTGTTCTTGCCTGGCATGTTGCTCTCGTTTCTTCTCAGTCTGTTCTCTATTCTGCTCCTGTCTTCTCAGGCAAGCCTAAGGAACAAAACACATTTTTTGTCTGGAATGAGAGATTTTTCCTTCTGAATAACTTGTGTCTTAATTCTAGCTACACTGCACTTGAACAAGACAATCTTATCTCCAATTGTTCTGTACTCACACCTGTCACAAAATACATCATATGATGAAAGAATTAACCTATTGAATGTTTAAGCCTAACACTGATCAGAATAATTACCTGACCTGGTGCTTCAATAATCCTGGTTAATGTAAACAACTAATAAACTGTGCAGCAGCTCATCAGATTCTGTGTGTGTATGTGTTCCTATGTCCCTCTCCCCACACATATGCACTCATCTATTTTAGGATTTTCTATAATGCTCATCACCACAGAATCAAAGCATTTCCCAAGTAAATTAAATTTGCAGGGTGAGGCTCCTTTGAGGAAATTAAAGGTTTGGGGTTTTTTAATCATCATCCTGCTAGTTACTGTGGAAATGCTTTTGTCAAAGAGGAGGGTTTTGCAGTGTCCTTGCAAAGTGGTCAGACCAATTAGTCTGATCCCACAGCCAAATCCCTTGAACTCAGAACACTTTACTACTTTACCCTGGTCTGCCAGTATGGAATGGCCACAGAGCCAATGGATCCTGCTGCCTGAGGATTCCCACTAGGAAGCTGGAATCCCCAGATGGTGTAGGTCTGTAACAGTAGTTTCTGTGACCCTCTCTTCCTGGCCCTTGGGATAGGTATCATGGCTGGGAAAAACAGGATTTAGTCACAATGCTACTAAACTTTGTAGATCCCCTGCTACTAGAATGGCCTGTGAGGCTGTGCTAATGTGGCCCGGGCCCAGGGCCTGCCAACCTAGGAATGTCATCAACCCAGGATTAGGGAGCACAGGGTGTATTAAAGAACTGTTGCTCCCACCTTCCTAGGCTTACTTGAAGTACAACTCAGCCAGTCCTGAAGCTCTGAACCTATGTCTTTTGCATCTCCAAGGCATTACTGGAAGTGTGGTAGTTCACAAAACCACTAGTTTTGAGCAGAAGCTTTTAACCTTCAGGACACACGAGATGTGTACTGTATACCAATCTACTTGTCATTTTCAACCCTAATTTAGTTATCTCATGTTATAGAGTATGCACATTGGAAAAACATTCTAAAAGTTGCATGGTCCACTGAGAGCCTCACAGCTGAAATATTGCTCAATGTAGATTGTATGCTTTTTAGGGCAGGAATAGCCTTTTTGTCATGTATTTGTACAGTGCTTACCACAAAAGAACCGTGGTCCATAACTGGGGCTCTGAGGTGCTACCGCAGTACAAATAAATAATTATGATAGTAACTAAATATTCTTCCTATGGAGTCTTTGTTTGAATGTATCTATAAAGTTTATCCTATGGCACTTGAGGCAAATTCTCAGTTACATAATTGAAGTCAATGGAAGGACTTCAAATTTACTCAGGTGTTACACAGCACAATTTGGCCCAGAGGCTTCAAGGAATGCTTATTCTCAAAACCTATAAGGAAAAAATCTTTTCTGTTCCTCTCATATAGACAAATTATGACCCCCTTATTTACATTGGGGAGCAGTTTGCATACAAATACTGCCAATTAATACAATGGCACTCTTTGTGTAACTACCCACCATTGTAAATAAGAGGTTCACAGTCTTACCCATAAATGTTACAGTGTGCACCTTCTTAACGGAGCTAGTGTATGCAGACATGACTTGAAGATACAACTGGAACATAAATGTTGAGAAAGGAGAAGCCATTTTTAAGCACCCTTTCTGTTGGCTTCTACATAGGTGACTTATTCTGCAAAAACAAGTTGTACAATTTATTCTCTGTTGAAAGTAACTGATGTAATATCAAATATATGCCATGATACTTGTCATAAATTATATTCTATAACAAACTGATGGGGAAAAATACTAAGAAAGGTGTATAATGCAGATATTTAATTCAACCAAAATAACAGATTTACTTGCAAATCCTCAGAAAATTAATTGTGTACTCAAAAAGTAAGGTGGGAGAGGATATCCCAGACTGATATTTAAGAAAAAATTAAGATCCTTATGCAGCAAAGCACTTAAGCACAGGCTTAGCATTAAACATGCACATATGCCCATCCTATTCAGCAAAATGTTTAAGCATATGCTTAAAGTACTTAAAAACAACAGCAGCAGAACTGTCAGCATCCTCTTTCTCAACATTTACAGCAACAGTGATATTATTCTTAAGTAAAGTGGGTTGCCTTGGGGAAATTTTTCAAATGTAGCCCATTGATATTGCTTCATATTTGTCCTAATAGATAAATTAAAATTATGAATCCCATCTTTCAAGATACTGAGCACTACATTTCTTCTACCACTAACATCAGTGAGACTTGAAGGTGCTCAGCACATCACAAATGTTCAGATCCTCAAAGGTATTTAGGTGCCTTCAATGGAATGTATGCAGCTAAATACATGTGAGGATCAGTAAGATACTTAAAGCGAGGCATGTGTTTAAGTATGTGAATAGATAATTCCATTGATTTCAACTACTCACATGTTGAAAGTTAGTCAGAGTCAGAAGGGGTTAATAAGGACTTATGAGCTCAATCAGCCTCACTCTTCTACACCTGCATTATGTCTCAGGCCTGCAAAGGGTGAGCAGAAAAGGGCTGAACCCGGCAAAGATGGGGGCTGATTAGGAAGGAGAGCAAATCTCTCCCTCTTGCTGAGTCACAGAAACAGCCATCATTGTAGCCAGGTGAGTTAGACTGCTAATAGACAACTCCTCCCTGAAGGAATGTAAGCAGGCCTGCAACAGGGAGCCCAAGGCAGTTGGGAAGGAAAGTGAGAGGAAGTGTGTTTGCCCAGGATTCACTGGGCTGGTGGAAGGACCTCAAAGGAGCAGAAATATTCCTGCTAAGTTAAGGAGTGCACTGTGAGAGGTACAGAGAAAACTCTCATGCTGCATAAGGAAACTTAATTTGAATGGCCTGAAAACATTCACAGATGAAATCTTACTGCATGACTTTTCTACTGATTATTAGAATATAAGATAAAAAAATGTAAGTTCCCATATATATATATATAATATAACAATAGCATTCAGCTGTTTAATCACCAGCTAATGTTCCACCCACATGAAGGTAAATTTCAACAAATAATAATTGAAATAGTTGTGAAAGGTCTATTGCTTTCTGAACATACCTGATACTCTGAATCCATCTTGTGTTGCATTTCCCTCACATACTGAGCATCACTGATGAATTTCTGTCTTTCTCTAGAGTCGTACATTACAGTAGGTAACCAGCACCTGCACCTAAAGCAAACATGTCTTCTTAAAGATAATGTTTTTATCTCACTACTTCAGTTTTGCTTTGCTCTAATTTCCTTTTCTCTACATGTTAATATCTAATGATAGAGAGAGAAGATGCTCCTGTCTAAAGAGAGCCCTGCTATGCTGGCATTCTTACAGACTTTCTTTGTTAATTACAGAGTAACCAACCACAATGAACGACCTTGTTCTGATCATTAGCAGGAAATCAGTCTGAATTTGCTGCACTCTGATCTGGTACAGCAATAGTGTTATAGATAGCAACAAGGAATCTGATCTAGGAAAATTATTTATTAATGTAGACTTGTATGAATCCAAAACATATTAAGGACAGAAAGCTTAAATTAATTGTCTCCTCTGTGCAATTACTAGAAGCTAATGATTATTTCTCAAATCTGTACTGAACTGTAATGCTGGAGTCTTATTGGCAGTTGAACAATGCAGAATATGCTCAACACCATCCAAGAGATTATTAGTAGGACTGGTCCCCATATTGGGTCCACTATTCTACCTGCTGGTGTAAGTTCAGGCAGCAGAGTATACAAAGGTGTATGGATTTGTTTGACTATATGAGAGAGAATTAAATCTGAATCTGAAAAGAACAGTTAAGGAGTTGCTAGAAGAGAGACTCCTTTATTTTTCATAATTCTCATCCTGATTCAGTTTTGGCATATAACCTGATAGAATATTTGCTCATACTTGTGGTTCTCATATAACATTAAACTGTAATGAATTTGTTATAGTAGTAACTTTCTGCAACTTTTAGATATGCCTCTGCACATAACTGGATTATTGCTGATGGAAAACAGGAAAAATATACAGCAATTTTTATTAGATACCTTAATCTCTCCCTGGAGAAAATGGAGCTCAGAGGCAGCATTGTACAAAAATGTGGGGGAGAAATGTATTTCTTCAATACTAATATTTCCTGGATTCTGGATGCCTCACTTGCAACCTTATCAGTTTATAAACATAGGAGGAACAGCAAGACTGTAAGGTTAGGCCAAGGCCCAAGCTTCCCCTAGTAGGCAAGAGATACAGGGGAGCACACACTGCACCATTCAGAAGGCCACCTGGAGATGGACTGTCCCTGAGACTCAGTCCTCCCTGAACTCTCCCTGACTATAGAGGCTGTATGTCTGAGAGTCACTGGGACAATCCCAGTTTTTCTTACGACTTTCAGGATACCTAAAATGGCCTGGGTTTTTTTCCATATTTTTTAGTAAGTACAAAGTGCTTGTTCAAAGCATATTGCTAATCAATGTAAAATGATGTGTGGTCCTGCTTCACCCTCATCATGTAGTGAGCATGCATTTTATGGCAACTATTATTCAAGGCCAAAGATTATCACAGGGGTCAGCAACCTTTCAGAAGTGGTGTGCCGAGTCTTAATTTAGTCACTCTAATTTAAGGTTCCATGTGCCAATAATACATTTTAATGTTTTTAGAAGGTCTCTTTCTACAAGTCTATAATATATAACTAAACTATTGTTATATGTAAAGAACTTTTTAAAAAAAATGTTTAAGAAGCATAATTTAAAATTCAGTTAAAATGCAGAGCCTGCAAGACCACTGGCCAAGACCCAGGTGTGTGAGTGCCACTGAAAATCAGCTCGCATGCATGCGATAGGTTTCCTACTCCTGGCTTATCATAACATGTCAGGCAACACCACTACAATATGAATACAATGGTTCAATGATCCAGTTTAGTCAGAAGAGCAAAGCCACTGCTTGGACCCCTCTGGGAAGGTTGAAAAGAGAGGATGTGTACCTGATATGTCCCTCCTTCCTGTGGTTCCCAGAAACATTATAGAAATGGTTTGGCAATTCTGTGTGGTTTCAGATAGATATGAAATTCTAGTGCTTATGGTTTCATATCATTTTACCATGAGTACGAATCTGTATTACCACTATGAATACCACTCTGAGACCTCTAAAAATTGCTAACTTGAAAGCATCCCTTTTTTTATTTTAATATGGTTCTTAGCTATACTGCACCTCACACCTTACTTAGGACTGTACCATAAAGATGTAATCTGTACCAAAGTGCTTAGGAGCACTTCCCCGCTGTGTTTGCCTCATCAGCTTTTCTCCCACCTTTGTATGTCACTACTGCACCATTTTCACTCCAAAAAAATCACCTTCATCCAGAATCCAAGTATGAAAAATATCATCCCAAAAGCCTAAAGTTTCTGAAAAAGAGTCTCTGAAAACATGGGTCTAGAACTGAAAATTGTTGTTGGTACCTGTCCTGCTGAAAGAAGCCTTATTAATCTCTAACATTTGTTAATCACGCAGGAGCGAATACATATTAATTTAGATTTAAAACAAGTTGAATAATCATGTCTGATGGTCTCCAGGAATGGCATTTCAAAACAGAGAGAAAAATTATTACTACAGCAACGCCTAAGGGTCTCAATTCACTTTGGAACTCCATTATACTTGTTGCTACTCAGACACCTAATGAGATACAGTCCCTGTATCAAAGAGCTTGCTTACACTCTACAGTAGGAGAGAAACACAGGCACAAAGAGATAAAGTGCCTTGCCCAAGGTCATACAGCAAGTTAGTTACAGAGCAATGGCTACAGAAAATGGTCTCCCGATTTCCATTCTAGTTTCCTACCCAAATTTATCCAGAAACATAAATGACTTCAAACAAAATCTAAAATAATAACAAAAATACAGTAATGTAAGAGAAGGTCATACTGACTTGGTCTAAATGAGCAATGTACAAATTTCTGGAGGGCATGTATGCTGATCACCCTGTGCAGAGAGCTGCATTCAAGACATCAGTGAAAATGATCTGAGGTAAATTAATGGAGAATTAGTGAGAGAAATCAGTGATAGCAACAGGAAAACTCATAGACTATTAAGCAAAATGCAGTCATCTCTTACAGAAAGTATGTGTGACAAAGTTTTCTTAAACAATCCCAGAAGCCTGAGGAAATGACAAAGGCAAACAAGGCTCCTCAAATAGAAAATGGATATCCTGAAAATAGAAATGAAATCAAGTTCAAATACTCAGTTCAGAAATAAGGGACATCAAGAATGCGAACAACTGTGGGTCAGGCAGCAGCCCTGTGAACCTGCTGTCTTGCTGCCTAACCCAGTTAGCATCTGCCAAGAGAAAAGAAAAAAAACATTGGCCATAGCCAGGTTCAGCTAAGAAGATGAATAACAGTCAATTATTTGATGTTTGAAAAAGTCAGACATGCTAACAGCACCAAAAGGTTTTGGAGAGATATACTAAATTAATTAAAAGCAATGCTGCTTTTTTCAGAAGAGTTGACAGATGTCCTCAAATAAGGTAGGCAAAGAATTTGAGTCCAGACAATAAATTCTATAGCTGTAAATCTTATTCTGTGACAGGTATAATGTATTCTTGTTAACATTTTGTGTGGTCCATCACATACAATAAACCCAGGCAGTCTGTGAGAACATCTTAGATATAACAATCTATGCAAGTTTCACTCTCGAGCCCCATGATGTCATGAAAACCTCATAATCTGAATATATAATTGATAAACTGTAAAGTGGCCCATGCAAAATGTCTCGGTCGGTCTGTCTGCTAGGACCTAGACAAGAACCATCATAATATATGGCACTAACTGGCTCTCTGTTGGTAATCTCAGAAGAGAAACCAAGCATTCAGGGCTCATTTATACACGAAACTTAATCCAGAATAAAGTAAGGTAGGAATTTAAAGCAGAACAGCTATTTCTGATTAAATCCATATGTGGATGCTTTTGTTTTGGAATAGGAGTGCCTTATTCTGAATTAACTCTGACTCCGTGTGCGCATTCTTATTCTGGATTAATTCCACAGATTAATCAGAAATAGTTATTCAGGAATAACTTCCTATGTTGAGAAGTCCTCTGGGTAGAGAAGCTGTAATTGTGTTACAGAGAACGGACCTATTTTTCATTCTTACAGATCAAGACTGAAGTATGTTGGGAAGACAGAGGAGGAATTTAAACTAATGTTGCCCATGCCATGTATTTTCAGTAACTAAAAAGTAATGATCAGGGCCTTGTAGAAGCATTAATAGTTCTATACAAATTAGTGTTGATTTTTAAGAACTATAAAGAAGAAAATAAATCCCTGTATCTTGAGATAATGGTGAATTTACCAGAAATAAGGACAAACTTGCTCACTCTAAATCAACCTCAAATTCTCATAGTTATTACAAATTACATTTTAACTTTGACAGCTCCTCACCTTTGAAATTGTCTCTCAATTTAAAATGCAGTCACTGCTGTACTCACTGAAGCTACTGGTTCCTGAGGGTATTATGGTAGGCTGTATTAATTCTCTGAAGGTGAGTCCTGCTCACAATTAATAGGAGAAGGGAAGGGAGAAGGAAAAAGGGGAGGGAAGGAAGGGACATGGGAAGATAAAAGATGACTGAAGAAGAAAGAGAAATGGGAAAGAGAATGCAAAGCCAGAAGCCATGGTTCTCTCCTATAAACATTCCGTTTACCTAGGCATTTTCAATGACTTAATAGTCTAAGAACGCTGACACAAACAGCGAGAATATTTTTCCCATCAGAATACTTGAGGTCATTCTGCTGAAGTTATTCTCCAGGGGCCAAATTCAGCTTTTACACCACTATAAAGCCAGTCACTCTGCTGAAGTAAATCTGGATTTACAACAGTGGTAATGAGAGCAGAAGTTAACTTAGCTATTATCTTTGTCTGCATCTTCTGGAAGCCTGTGACTAACTGAGAATTTCAGCTTTCATTTAAAATAACCAAGAACACTTTTTTTTGGCTTTAGTGTGGTGGATGAAGAAGTTTGAAAATGTGACAAAAGCACATCCTAAATGCTCAGAGACCATATGGGAAATAAAAAGAGCACCACTTTTTTCTTTTAATTTCATAATTTTAAGGCAGTCATATGGTCTTTGGGTCCTAACATAATTTTTTGGGAGTAGCAGTACTGTGTATTAATATTTCTGTTAGGAGAAGGGAAACCACACACAGGACTGACAGCTACATAGTGACATAAATAACACATTGCATTATGTTGTTGGGGGATTTTGTTTGTTTGACTATATTTATTCATTTTATTTCCTATATGTTCTAAGCCTGAAGTTCTTTATGTCAGAGTAAATGGAACTGCTCAAATCAGTATAAACTATTGCACGAGTAAGGGTTTGTACAGTGCCTATTATACTCTTTGTTCTGCATCTGGGACACTGTACAAAAAATTAAAATACTGTGAAACCTATGCTAACCATCACCTGTCTTAATGCCAAATCGCTGCAGAAGTTCCTCCATATTAATCACTTTATATTATTCAGCCATCTGTTACAACACCCAGAAATGTGACAGACCCTTCGGAGGGGCAGAATAAATAGTCTTCACTTTAATAGTGGAGTAGGTTAATGAAAAAGAAACATAGGCTGGGTAGAGAGAAGTAGGAGGCAAATTCATTGGAAAATTATTTAACACTCAGAACCAGTGTCAAGCTTGAGTAGACACAAATGAGACAACAGCTCCAGCATTTATACTATCATACAATTGGCAAACTCCAGGGTCATCAGTGAGCCCAGTCCTTTATTAACGGAGGCAACCCCAACATACAATGCCATTAGAACATAATCTTAAAACATCACACTTCTTCCTTTCATCTTCTTTTGGGTGACGCCTCCATCCAGCAGTGTGCATCCTACATTGTATAAAAAGCCCTAGCCTGCCACCACATCAAATGGCCCTCTCCCAGCACGTATAACATGTTGGATGACCCCTGTTACTGCCTGCTCAGATTAACTCACACTGTCCCATGTCTTAGCGATTCCCTGTACTTTTTTCAAAATTTTGAAAAAATTTGAGTGTATTTTAAACATTTAGATGCAGGATAGGGAGCTACATGAGGTCTCCCACCCAAAAAGGGAATGTATTGGGAGTGGGGATTTACCTGGCTTTACGAACATACCTTTGAATAGTGCAGAAATCTACCCCCAGAAACCCCCTTGGCAGGGGGACATATGGGAGGCGGGTTATTTGCTACACTAATGGAGCCTGAAAGCTAGTTGCTGGGAACTCTCCCCTAGGATTGAGTGGTGGACTTCCCCTCCCTGAGGATGAGGGGTGAATGTTGTAGAAGCTTCCCCTGTGGGAGGATCAGCAGGGCTCTGCTTTGATGAGATGATGCTGGGGTGGGGTTCATCCCTAGAGACGCTGGGGAGAGATCTCCCTCTGATGGAGCTACTGGGGCATGTGCCACTGAGAAAGGGGTGTTTGGGGGGATCTTGCCCCTAGGATGCGGTGTCTTCCTAATGGGGTTAACTGGGGGGTGTCTGTCTCCTCACTGGCAGTGAGGGAAGCCTTGCTCCGGAGGGGGTTGGAAGCTTGCTGGATCACTCCCTGGGGGGTGTGCGTTTAACAGGTCTCCCTGAAATGGGGAACAGGCCTTTGCTGGATGGGGGAGTACTGGGGTGCTCCCGTGCTGGGTGGGGTCTTTTAGGAGGCTCCTCCCAGGAAGTACACGCAGGGTCCTCCCTGTCGGGGGTGCTGGGGCCCAAAGGATGGGGGGGTTTAGGGAGGCTCCCCCAGGAGCTGAGGAAGGGGTCTCCCCAATGGGGGGGTGTTTGGGAGGTTTCGTCCCGGGAGGGAAGGACGGAGTCTCCGCGCTGGGAGGTTGCCCCCCCCCCGGTGGGGAGGGTGAATTCGGGGGTGCGGTTGGGGCGTGCCCTCCAGTTGGGGGCGCCGCTGGAGGCGCGGGCGCCCTGCCGCTCACCTCGCGAGGCCTTCCCCAACTCGACCCTCGGCCAGGCCGGCGTCTGGCTGTTCCCATGGCAACCGCGCCTGCCTTCCGGTAGCGGCGCGCGCCGCTCGGGGACGGGCTGGGGGAAGTGAGCGCGCGCCTGTGGCCGGGGCCAAGCTCCGGGGAGCGGGCCGGGCTTAGTCGCCTGCAGGAGAGTGGAGCGGGAAGTGGGGAGGGAGTGGGAGGTGGGAAAAGCCGAGAGAAGGGAGTGGCAGAGGGAAGGGGGAAGGAAATGGGAAACCAGGGAGAGGGAATGGGGGGAGGGGGCAGAAAGAGAAGGGAGTGGGGGAGGCACAGAGAGAAGAGGGGAGGGAAGGGAATGGGGGAGGGGATGGGGGCGGCAGAGAAAAAGTGGAAGGGAATGGAGGAGGAGGGGGGCAAATACAGGCAGAAAGTTGGTTTGCGAGGAGGATAGAGGTGAAGGGCCAGAGACTGGGGTGGGGAGTGGGGGGTGGCCTGTGCCCCTTTCACAGGATTCTAGGATGCCACTGTGAGGCACTGGAGTTGATCCCTGGTTAGAGCTAGGCAACTAACTGCTGTTCTGGTTCGCTGCAGGGCTGACAAATCAAAACAAAAATTCCCTTCCTTCAGCTACAGCCGAGATTGTTTTGGCATTTTCAGCAGCTCAGAGGCAGCGAAGTTTCATTTTAGGTACGTTCAGTAAAAGGAAATTAAGGGCTAGATTCACAAACCTGGGGCTGGCAATGCCCCCCTTCTAACTATTAGCCCAGTAGTTAGAGCATTCACCCAGGATGTGGGAGGCCCAGGTTTGAATTTCCCCTCCAGAGCAGGGACTGGAAGCCAGGTCCCTGCTGCCAAATGGGTATTCAAACCCAGCTCTTCCACATCCTCATGAAGGCCTTAGAGCCACTGAGCTGAAGATCATAAGAAGCTGGTGGTGGTTGTGGCAGATCACTTTCTCTGGTAATTTTGTGATGTGCTTGCCTCCCAAAAATCTAAATGTTTGTTTCAAGCAAAATAACTTGCTGAAATTGATACAAATTCATGAAACATTTTTTGTCTACCTGACTGTTTTTTTTGCAGGGGCGTGGGTGGGAGGAAGGTTGTTCAGGTTAAATTTTGGTCCTTGTATCTGAGTCTCTGGTATCAGTGCAAAGGACTCTCAGAGACCAGTAGGATTTACCTTCTGGTTTGGAGTGTGTCTGAAACTCTTATATGGTTCATGAGGTAACCAAATGCCCTTTGAGGATTGCTTCTATGAAAAACTGTCACATTGTATCAGGTCAGACACAACAATATGGTGCCAAGGTGTCAGGTCATTGCTGGTAAAATTTGCAGATGACACATACATTGGCTGGGTGGTGAATGACAGCAAGGGAAGGTCACTGATGCATAGCTGAATCATTTGGTAAGGTGAGCTCATTCAAATCATGTGGTTTTATCTGGCCAAATGCACAGCCATACATATCCTGGAACAAAGAATGTAGGTCCTATTTACAGAATGTGGGATTATATCCTGGTACTCTGTAGCTCTGAAATGACAATGTAGGTCATTCGGGCATCTGAAAATCCCCATTGTAGGTAACCAACTGAATATGAACTCCCAATGCTATACTGTGACTGAGAGAGCTAACAGTCCTTGGATGCATAAACAGGGGAATACAGAATATTAGTAGGGAGATAAGTGTTCAGTAAAGCACTACAAGAGTGATTCAAGGTCTTGAAAAAACACCTTACTAATTGATAGGGATGTTACTTAATTGCAGTTAACTCACACGATTAACTCAAAAAAATTAATCACAATTTTAAAAATGTATCGTGATTAATTGTACTGCTAAACAGTAGAATACCAGTTGAAATGTATTAAATATTTTGGATGTTTTTCTACATTTTCATATATATCTATTTCAGTTACAACACAGAATACAAAGTGTACAGTGCTCACTTTATATTTTTGTGCACTGTAAAAATGATAAACAAAAGAAATAGTATTTTTCAATTCACCTCATACAAATACTCTTTATCATGAAAGTGCCACTTACAAATGGAGATTCTTTTGTTACATACCTTCATTCAAAAACAAAATAATGTAAAACTTTAACGCTTACAAGTCCACTCAGTCCTACTTCTTGTTCAGCCAATCACTAAGAGAAACAAGTTTGTTTACATTTATGGGAGATAATGCTGCCCACTTCTTAATTACAATGTCACTTGAAAGTGAGAACAGAAGTTTGCATGGCATTGTTGTAGCCAGTGTTGCAAGATATGTACATGCCAGATGCACTAAAGATTCATATGTCTCTTCATGCTTCGGCTGTCATTTCAGAGGACATGTCCATCCTGATGGCATTCGTTAAAAAAATAACGTGTGAATTAAATTTGTGACTGAACTCCTTGGAGGAGAATTATATGTCTCCTGCTCTATTTTACACACATTCTGCCATATATTTCATGTTATAGCAGTCTCAGATGATGACCCAGCACGTTTGTTTTAAGAACACTTTCGCTGCAGATTTGACAAACCGTAAAGAAGGCACCAATGTGAGATTTCTAAAGATAGCTTACAGCACTCGACTCAAGATTTAAGACTCTAAAATGTCTTCCAAAATCTGAGGGGGCGAGGTGTGGAGCATGCTTTCAGAAGTCTTAAAAGAGCAAAACTGCAATGTGGAAACTACAGAACCCAAACCACCAAAAAAAGAAATCAGCCTTCTGCAGGTGGCATCTGACTCAGATGATGAAAATGAACATGTGATGGTCCACATTTCTTTGGATGGTTATGGAGCAGAACCCATCATCAGCATGGACACATGTCCTCTGGAATAGTGGTTGAAACCTGAAGGGACATATGATTCTTTAGCAAGTCTGGCATGTAAATGTCTTGCAACACTGGCTACAACAGTGCCATGAGAAAACCTCTTCTCCCTTTCAGGTGATATTGTAAACAAGAAGGCGGCAGCATTATCTTCTGCAAATGTAAACAAACTTGTTTATCTGAGTGATTGGCTGAACAAGAAGTAGGACTGATTGAACTAATGGGCTGTAAAGTTTTACATAGTTTTGTTTTTGAATGCAGGTTTTTTTGTACATAATTCTACATTTGAAGTTCAACTTCCATGATAAAGAGATTTCAGTACAGTACTTGTATTAGGTGAATTGAAAGATAATATTTCTTTTGTTTTTGTAGTGAAATATTTGTAATTATATTTATTTTTTAAGTGAGCACTGTACACTATGTTGCAATTGAAATCAATATATTTGAAAATGTGCAAAACGTCAAAAAGTTAAATAAATGGTATTCTATTATTAACAGCATGATTAATCACGATTAATTTTTTTTAATCACTTGACAGCCCTAATAATAGACTTTAGAAGCTCTGTGCTATTTAGCACATCAGAGAGAAAATAAGTAACTTGTTCAGTCTTTAAAAATACCTACGAGGGCAGAAGACGTCTGATACTAGAGAGCTCATAAATTTACCAAGCAAAGCAAAACCAAGATCCAGTGATTGGACACTGAAGCTAGAATAATTCAAACTGGCAATACAGTATGAATTTTTAACAGGGTGAAAGTCCCTTCCAGTCTTTAGCTGTCAGAGGGGCATAGAGTCAGTCAAGTACAAGCTACAACTCCTGTGTTCTGTTCCCAGCTCTGCCACTGGTTTGCTGTGGGACTTTGGGTCATTTTACATATTTGCCTACATTTCTCTATATGTAAAATGGGGTTAATATTACTTCACTATTTGAAGAGGGTTTTGTGAGACTTAGACATTGATTCAGCAAAGCACTTGCTTAATTTTAATCACATGAATATGTAACTGGTAATGGGGTAAATTATGTACAGTTATTATCACACTCCCCTTGTACTTCAGTTGAACTCGTCTGAAGCACAGCACAAAGTTTCCTCTTTTCTGGATTTTTCAGAGTCCAATCCCAGTGTTTTCATATTCAAAACCTTGAAAGGAGATAATAGATACAGATGATGAAACAAATCCATATCTTTTCATCCCTGCTGGTCTCCTCCTATTTGGAGGCAGGAGAGTTAGGGAGGGAATGCGCTAGTATAAAACATGGGGATTACAAAATGGCATGGGACTATACACATGCTTAAAGTTAAGTACACCTTTAAGTCCTTTGCCGAACTGAGGCCTAATTAGTATTTTGAGATCTTCAAATTAAAAGTAATTTAGATGTTTAGGCAATTATTCATGTCTAGTTGGTAACAAGAAGGCCTTGAAAATCTGACTGGCCAACTCCAGAATTTACAACATATAGTATGTGAAACACACTCCTGCACTGTGACTGAATATGTCTGGGTCATGCTGATATCCTAGTAAACAGCTGTCCATTCCAGGCTTGAAAGGATGAAACCAACACAAGCAAAGGAAATTCAAATTAAGAATCCCGCTCTACCCTTAACTCATCCCCTTAGTACTGCAGAGCTTCCAGAACTCAGTGATATCCTTAATTTGGAATTTCCTTGTTTGTTGGTGTCAGGCCATACGCTTTATTTGAATGTTGTTGTTGTTGTTGTTGTTCATTCAACCTCCTTTTACTGAAACAAACTAAAAGGTTGAGTGAAAAAGTGGCAGAATACTACAGTACTGCCAGAGTATTAGTTCCTAGTGCAATATACACTGTCTCAAGGATGCCCTTTAAGTGGATTCAGATTCCCCAGCCTACCAGTGATAGGCTCCACTGAAGGAAGCAAGCCAACCCAGCTCTACCTGGAGATAGTTAACTACCTGAACAGCTGAAAGCGACAAGGTGTTCCATCCCTGTTTTTTCATTAGTTGACCCACAAAATTACTTGGGATCTGGATCTGGTAGCTCCTCCCCTTAGCCTGGGGAGGAGTCTTTAGTTGTGGGCAAGTTTCTGCCCACCCTTCCCTGGATTCCCAATAACTGGAAGAGACAAGGTGGATGAGATAATATCTTTTATCTGCTGTTGGTGAGAGAGACAAGTTTTGGAGCCATACAGAGCTCTTTTTCAGATATCTAGAAGGCAGTTAAGTAAGGAGCAGGTTTAATAAGTTTGTTATGGTGTAACTTTTGCCTATGCTAGTATTTATTTTTAGTGGGCCCTGATTTTCATTTACCCTAAGGTGTGTGTTCTCAGGCAGTGTGAAGGAGCTGTAAAAAATGTTTGTAGATTATATTTGTAAGCAGTGTCAGGAATGAGATATATTCTGACATCTGGTGGCGAACTATGGGAATTGCAGTGAGCCGTGCAAAATAAGTCTGGGGCTGATCAATTTGCATGGACACACCCACTGCGCCTAGCCTGAGCCCACAGCAGCCCACATGGCCACTTCGGCTGATGAGGGAGCCCCAGTTTCTATGTTATTGGGGCAGGAATGATAAAGTGATGTTACTGTGATTATGTGAATGAGGGACTATGGACATGTACTTGGCCCTTGTTATGATGGAGGGACTCGCCATCATCTAGGTAGCACTCGCTGGGCAAGGGCCATGCGTTTTCAGAACATTGTGAGATTGAGAGAGGTGGCGGACAAGCACCTATACCTTTTGGTGAGGGCTCTGTCTGAGGGCCTCCCAGGCCTATTGCACCCTGCCTCTCTCCACTGTGGAATGTCAGAATTGAATTTTGCTTCCATTAGGAGCCTGGTTTCAGGCTGCTGAGCTGAAAATTGCTTTGGGCTCGCTGGTGCACCTGCACTAAGGCTCCCCTACTGTGAGCTGAAATCACTTAAGAGCTGAAATCACCTAAGAGCTAAAGAAATCACTGAGCACTGTCTTAAGTAGGGGGGCTGGAAAAAAGTGCAGCGTGGCTGGTGCAGCAGAGCAGTCTGCGTGTTGGCTAGCAGGACGGCTAGCGGAGTTGTTGGTGCTGCGGAGTGGCTGGTGCGGCAGAGCTGTCCGTATGTCAACTAGCAGAGCCGTTGGTGCTGCGGGCAGAGTGACCGGTGCAGCAGAGCTGTCTGTCGACTAGCGGAGGTGTTGGTGCTGCAGGCAGAGTGACCGGTGCGGCGGAGCTGTCTGTGTGTCGACTAGCGGAGGCGTTGGTGCTGCGGGCAGAGTGACCGGCGCGGCACAGCTGTCTGTGTGTCGGTTAGCAGAGCAGCTAGCAGATCAACGGGCAGAGCGGTTCGTGGGACAGCCAGCGGAGCGGAGCAGAGCTGATTGCGGGGAGAGCTGCAGCGGAACCTCGCAGAGAGGCGGCGCAGTCGGCTTCGGACCATGTAAGGTGCCCCTTGCCCTACCCTCCATTTCCACCCAGGCTGGGAGGTAAGACTCTGCAGAGTAACTCCGGAACTCTGCACAGACCAGGAACAGAGACTCTTGGGCTGAGGGACTTTTGGGTGATTTTTGGATTGCTGGGCTCCAGAGACTTTTGGGCTGTGGGACATTTCGGGACTATTGGGTGATTTTTGGGCTACTGGAATCACAAACCTAAAGAAGGGGACACAGCCCAATCGGCTGGGGTGGCGGTTTGCTCAGGGGTTGGTGTATGACCCTAGTTGTGGTGTTTTTTCCCAATTTCATGATGTCATTTATCTCCTGTTAATAAAAATTTCTGATACACCAATCTGTGCTTGCGAGAGGGGAAGTATTGCCTCTTTGAGGCACCCAGGGGGGGGTGTTAGGATTTTTCCCAGGTCACTGGGTGGGGGCTCGAGCCAGTTTTGTCTTGTGTGGTTAAGAGGGGACCCCTAGGTACTGAACCCGGCCCTTGCTGCTTTAACCCAGCCTGGCAGAAGGGTTACATATTTATGCTAACACTCACTTTAAGGGCCTTTCCCAGCGCTGGAGCAGCGTAAAGGTACCTCGTAAATGACAATTGGGCCCAGTTCAGGTTTATATGTGCATTGTATCTCATCTTGCGTATGTATTTGTTGTCATTTGTGCGGTGCATTTGCTGACTTGGAATCTGGGCAATGCATGTTGCCAGCTCTCGTGACTTTATCATGAAGCTTGTAATATTTGATATTTTGTGTATTTATTTTAACCATGCTTCTAGCCCCCCAGGATTATAGAGAAAAGCTTAAAAATGTGACTGGAGTGTACCTTGAAGGCTCAAAAAACAAGATTCAGATAACCAAAGTCCAAAAGTAATATATAGTTTAAAAAACGTGTTTAAACCAATCCTAATTTTTAGGGGTCCCAATCTATAGCTCTTGAACACTTCGGGGTCTGCTGTAATGGCGCTCATTCTGAAAGGCTTCACTGGTCTCTTAACCCAAAGGTGCATTTCTCAGTAGTGTGAATGTACTTACCGGTAAGTAACATTCCTTTTGTTTGTTAGATTTAAGTCTAATAACTTGATCAAAATCACTGACTTAATTGCAACTGTAGGATCAAGGCACCAAAGGGGTGGAGTTTGTGGGGTTTTTTGTTGATTAAACTAAAACCAAAAATGTATGAGTGTTTAGTGTAAATGCATGGCAGTTAGCAGGTATGCCCTGTGCAACCGGAGGAACACCAGAATTCTGACTCCTAGAGATGGACTAGTAATTACCGCCTGTCTGTCACTATATCTTTCCTGGCCAAGCATGTAATTTTACAAAGTTTGCTGTAAACTATATTTTGCATTGAAAACCACAACAATGTATTACACTTTCAGAAATGTGGTGGTTTTTAGAGGTCCTTTTCATGGGGTTTTCTTTTTTAGCCTTTGTTCTTTCTGGGTTCTCCTATGCAAGTTGATGTTTGCTGTGTGAGGACTAAATCATGGCCTTGCCATTATCCCCATGCAAGGGGCAGCACACTGTTGTGCTGATACTGTGGCTGATTCCTGCTCTGCTACAATCTGCTTCTTGGTCTTTCCCACTGCTACAAAGGGGAAATGCCTGTCCCAGGCTTATATGGGTAGCTATGTAGGATTGGGATGCTGAATTTTGACCCACTTCCTTCTACTAACCTGCACTGACAGGAGAAATGTGGTGGCTCTGTAGTGCCTGGCTCGGATGATTTAGTTGGTGTTGGTCCTGATTTAGTTGGTGTTGGCCTTGCTTTAAGCAGGGGATTGGACTAGAAGACCTCCTGAGGTCTCTTCCAACTCTAATCTTCTATGATTCTATGCCTGCACCACTACCAGTGGCACATGTAACAAGGCAATCCAGGATTTGATCCAAATGGAAGGTCATATTAATGTCAAGGTGGCAAGGTCAAGGCTTTGTTGGTTTTTGTTTTTTTAACTCTAATTTAAACTCTAAAGTTCATGTATTGTAATGTACCTTTTAATAACTGTCTTTGTTGCCGTATTCTGATTGCTGCTAGATGCAGTATAACAAATGGTTGTTGCTTTAAGATTAAAAGTCCCTCAATCCAAATACGTTGATGACAAACCAGTATCAACTCTACTGCTTTTCAGAATGATGGCCTGGTCCTCTGAAATCCCTGTGAGGAATGAAAGGTTCTGTCTGTCAGTAAATGTTGTGTTGTTTTTTACACTGGAGACAGATATTTTCTGTGGGAGGGTTACATGAGCAATCTTGACTCTGGACCTTGTATATTAATCACTTGTTAATGGGCAGCATTTTTTGTACCCTTATGTATGATAAATATGCATCAGTCTGTGAGTGGAAAAAGTTACGTAAAAACAAGTAAGCAGGATATTCAGTAGTTGTTCCAGGTGTGACATTTTGTCCAAAGTAATTCTGCTCCAATTTGGGTCAGTAGGAAACCTTGCATTAACTTCCATGTGAGCAGGAATTGGCATTACTTTTTTTTTTTCCTGTTACAATACTGTGTTGTTTGGTTGTTTTGTTTTGTTTTGTTTTCCCCCTGATGATACTCTCTGAAATTGTCCTCCATGTCACTAGTACCTATTGAAGAGGACTGCACACACCTCTGTTTGTAGCATATACATAAATTTCCTTCTGTGGCTGGGGAAAGAGATGTCACTAAAGTCACACGTGCCCATTCCATAATGCACTGAGCAAAATCCCTCTACTACCACCTCACTTTGCAACATCCTGGGAAACGTGAGATCTTGTATGGTACTGCATTGCACTGTAGCAAAACCGCTGGAGTGCAGTGGCCCTAAAGGTGGTTGGTTTTATATGAAACCAGTGCATGATTACTAATTGAATTAATTTAATATACTTTTGTGGAATGTACTGTCAACCAGTGACACAGACCTTAGCAACTAAAGTAAAGAAAATAGTGTGGTTTGTTTTAGATTTTTTGTTTTGTGTTAGGGTGAGGATGTGTTGAAATCTGGCTGCTGCCATTATTAGACTGATAGTGGAAGGAGTTGCCTCATCTGAAGATTCTGAACCTATGATGAAGTAAAATGGTCAAAACTTTGTAATCTACCCATACATCAGTAAAATAGTACGCTTAGAGGTGCATATACTTATTTTCTTAAGTGACTCACCTTGCATGCCTCAAGAATCAGAGGGGTAGCCGTGTTAGTCTGGAATTGCAGAAGTGACAAAGAGTCCTGTGGCACCTTAAAGACTAACTAAAGTATTAGAACATAAGCTTTTGTGGGCTAATACCCACTTCCTCAGATGCAACTTGCATGTCACTTGCATGCCTAATACATATATAATTTTTTTAATCTTTAAAGACTCGTCAAGCACATCTTATCCCTTTGGTCAGATTTAATTAGTAATTACTCTGTAAATTTGTTGCTACCTGCTTTTCCCCTCCTCTAAATGAACAATTCAGTAAGAAAGCATTGCTGGACAATCACTAAGATGGGGGCTTATTTAGTCTCATAGACAATAAATTTTACCATGTACTTCAATACAAGTAGGCTTGGATGCTCAGTATTTTGCCTTATGTTAGTATTTCAGGAAAGGTTTTAGGTAGGGGCAAACATGAGTACAAACAAATTCTGGGGCTATAAAGAAGTTTGCATTATGAGTTTACTTTCTAGGTCATGTTAAAGGAGTCTGAAAGTATGCCCCCACAAAATGTGCAGGTTCACTCATTTGTATGCACAGAAACCTGCAGATAGATGTGTATGTGTCCCCAATGAACACAAGTATTTACACCCACATGTCGGGTCAGAGAGGAGCAGGATATGTGTGTGTGTGTCCCAGACACCACATTTGTCTTGCACATTGCTTTCCTTTTGCTGCCCATTCCCTTCCTCTCCCGGCATGAACCCCAGATGCATAGAGGAGACCGTACGACAGAGGTGGTTGTCTCCCTTCTACTTCCCATTCATGGTGGCTCACTACCTAGGCTGGCTGTCAACCAGGCTTCTTCATCTTCCTGTTTGCTTCCAGTCTTCCCTACTAGCATGACTGCTGGAAGCAAATCACTCTGCAATTGGTAAACTGTTTCCACAAAAATCTTATTTTATGGAGGGTCTCACCTAATTGTGCTCTTTTAAAACTTCTCCTTCTCATCACGTCTTTAGCTTGATAACTAAAACTATGCACAATTTAACTCAAATGCTATTGAAGTCTTTTCTGTGTCATTTAAATGTCTAGCTCTCACCTCCACACAGGAGAGTTGATCATATGTGCCACTTCCGCACCATATGGCAGATGTGCAGTTTGTTTTTGACAACACACAAGTCTATGGAAATAGGTTGCAAAAAAAGATCAACAATCTCCTTCTCCTGATTTCTTCATTACATCTGTCTGCTGCTAGACTCCCTAAATAGGGGAACCTATTCACTTGTTCCACTATTTGATTGTCAAGGTACAGGTGTTGCCTACTTTGTGTGTCACTGTGTTTACTTATATTTCTTTTGTCTTTCTAATGTTCATTGTCATTCCACATTAAGCATGGTCTGAAGTTCTTCCCTAGTCAATGTGATGTGAACTAGGTCATTAGCATATGTTAAGTTCTTGATACGTATGCCCTGGCTGGTGCCTTTTAAACTCTCCTTTATTATACCTTCTACATATATATTAAATAGTTGCAGAAAGAGAATGCAATCTTGATGTACACCTTTCTTGATGCTGCAATACTCATATAATTTGCTTTGTCCCTAATCTACTCTTTTTATTTGTGGTATATCTAGAGTCAATATTATATTTTCGTTAAGAATATGTATCGCTGTATTAAGATTTTATCATAACCTACAAAGTGCACACAGATTTCTCTTTACACTTGTATCACATGCTTATATAAGATCCTCAGGGTAAAGATTTCCTCCCTTATGCCTATTTCTGAGTGGAAACCAAGCTGACTCTGCTAATTCTTGTCTCAAGATGTTGATGTATCTGAGTGCCAACAATTTTCAACAAAACTTTGTGTGGGGCTTTTAGTTTTGATGTCGTTCACATGCTCTAGCAATAATAACCTTTTGTAGAGGAATAAATGTTAATGTTCTGTGTGTATATTCAATTTCAAGGTTTTAGCAAGTAAGTGGTAGCTTTTTTTAAATTGTCACTCAGGAGTTAGAGGCAGGGCTCATAATTCAAAGTTAGCATCCCTACGGGCTCAAGTTAAGGCTGCTGTTAAGATCCTTTCTGCTGTAGGATAATGCAAAAGGAAAAACAGCGCCTGACAGAGAAGATTTTGTATGTGCACAGCCTGCATCAATCATGTTTGCATAAGTCCAGCCATTGCGTTTGTATGCATAGCACATAAACTTCTATTCTAATGTGAATCACTGTTAAAAATGACCCAAAGCTGGCCTCCCCCATATAGGTATTTAAATAAAAACACTAAACCTGCTTGTTGCAACAGGCCTAGTCAGGTTCCTCTTCTTTTCTATTCAGTGTTGTGTAAAGAAACAATCCTTTCTGTGAGATATTGGTCAACAATGGAAAAGGAGGCCTGCCAAAGATGAATTTCAGCCAGAATGCAAGTATGTCCTTTTTAAAATGTTATGAAAAGGACAGGGAGGGACCTACACAGAAAATTCAAAGGGGATGATCGCTAACCCTGTGTGAAATTTTACACTGGCCACCTACTTTGAGAAATAAAATGGCCATAAAAATGCTGGTAAGCATAAGACTATAACCCTAACTATGGATATAACGGAGGTGGCTATGGTGTAAAAAGCAAAACAACTCTACCAGCCATATGTTAACTTTGGCTCAATATGTACTGTGATTAAAATATATCACAGTGCCTTATGTATCAGGTTCCTCATTCCAGCGCTCAAGGCTCTACACAACTCCTCGCCCCATCCTGCCACATATCTTCCTAAACTCAGCACAATTCTTTGTACTGACACCTTCCTTTCTCTTCTTGGACCATCACTGATTTTGTGCTTTCTTTTATGCTGTTCCATAGACGTGGAAACAGCCTTCTAAGTAGAGTTCACAAAGGCTTTGCCTCTCCTCTTTTTAAAAAATAGATGCGTTCCAGCCGTAAACACCACACCCTGCTCCATGTGTGCTCTGTATTGCACCCCTCTGGTGCCATTAGTCAGACCTTGGAATTTATGATTTGTTTAACACGTTTTACCCATTGTACATTGCTTTGTGTACCTAAAACGCTATGTAAACAATGGAAATAAACAGGGCCTGCTGGTACAAGCCAGTGGAGAGATTCATTTCCTGAGGCGACAGAGTCTTGTAGCACCTTATAGACTAACAGATTTTAGGGACCGTGAGCTTTCATGGGCTAAGACCCACTTCATTTGCTTTTGAGGCTTGTGTGTGTATGTATGTATGTGTGTGTGTGTGTGTGTGTGTATATATATATATTATATACTACTCTGTGTGTGTAATTATATAAATATACTAGTCCATTGTTCAAGTGTTTTGATTATACCATTTTTAATCTGAGTTTCAGTCTTGAGACTCCTATAGCTTACACCAGAACTCTGTGTGGTACCAGAATACAGTAGAACCTCCATCATGAACACCTTGGGAATGGCAATTGTTCGTAACTCTGAACTAAATAGTGCTGCTTTTTTTTTTTTTTTCAAAAGCTTACAACTGAACATTGACTTAATACATCATTGAAACTTTACTCTGAAACTTTACTATACAGAAGAAAAATGCTGGTTTTTTAGTAGTTTACATTTAACACAATACTGTACTATATTTGCTTTTTCATTTTTTCTCTGACGCTGCCTGATTGTGTACTTTTCATTCCAAATGAGATGTGTGGCTCACTGGTCAGTTTGTAATTCTGAGGTTCTACTGTATGTTGAATGCGAAGGCTGCATAAAGCCAATTTTCCTCTCTGTCCCCATCTCTGCAGAAATGACATAACTGAGAATCAAGCTCAGAGAGTGGGAGTGAGTGGTACTGGGCCAAAAACATACTCAGTGTGATGGGTATTTCAGATCTTACATACCCACACTCTTCTCCCTCTTCCTTGGAAAAGAGCAGTGAAGACAGGTCCTCCAGGGCTGCCTAGAAAGCTGCACAGAAGGAGCCAATAAGAGCCCAGCAGGCTCAGATAAAAGGGGCTGCAGGGCCTTAGCAGGTCAGTTCCTGGCTAAGACCAGAGAGGTCAGGAAGGGTGCTCCCATCTGGTCAAAGGAGCTTGAGCTGTATTTACTGGAGCTGGGGGAGACTGAACCTGGAACCCTAAGGTAACAGGTGAAGATAAAGGGACTAAGTGGAAAGAGGCGCAGGGAAAACAGCAGCAACTAATTGAAGGAAGCAATACTGCTATGGATAGGGTCCATTGGTTGGGACCCGGATTAGTAGGCTGGCCTGGCTTCCCTTACTGGCTGTTGGCAAAGTGGCCTAAGCCCTGAGCAGGGGATAGGGCTCCTTTAGCATCCCTAGCGAAAGGCTGGTTTTAAAGGACCACAGAGAGGCTGTGGAGCCTGGTGGAGACAGAGAGTTTGAAGTCTGGAAGGGGTTCATATTGATGGTGAGAGTTGGCTGGAGGACTGAGGCACTGACAATCTGTCTGGAGAAGTCAGTAACTGACGTGGGGGTGAGGGGACCAGGAGTGAGGAAGAAGATTGTACTACCACAACCAGCTGCTTGGATATACTCCAGGCAAGTGCCACCCTGTCACACACACACACCTTTAGAGGGAATGCTGTACTTAAAATTTGCAGGGCATCTCTCTTTTTGGCAAGTAAGAAGGCAGCATTGATGAGGGCCCAGGGTATATTCAACAGGTTCTTCTTAGACAGAAGAATGGTACTTGTAACATACAGATATAAAGCAGAATTGGATGTAAAGCTGTGGACTGAGTTTGAGACCCCTCTCCAGAAACAGGTGGCTAAAACATGGTCATGTGCAGCAACTGTCCCGAGCTTTTGCCTGACCGAATCATTTTTATGTTAAGATCTTTCAGATAACCATTTTTTCTGAAGGTACTAAATAAGTAAAAACTGCCCGATTGGTTTGAAGTGCATCTTGAATGTTTTCACATTTTTTACAAACTTAGTCTAAAATTTTCTTGCTTGAAAAATTTAACCAACTTATCGTGTTTGAAATGAGACTAATTTTGCCACTCACAATAGTTCATTAGTGAAATAAGCTGCTGTTTTCTGTATTTACACATAGGCTGCCTAGAATTATTTCACTGTGGCAAAAGGCTTTTAGCAAGAAAACAAAAATCAATTAGTCACTGAATTGCTCATTAGAACATCGTACAGTAACAGAAAAAAGTGTACTTAGAATTTAATTGAGAACACACAAAAGTAGAAAGGTAATACTGTGTTGCTTTCATAACTTGTATCCATAGTCCACTCTGTCAAGAGAATTCTTTTATATTCTTTTTGGGAGATAGTGTGGTCTAGTGAATGCAGCGGGTGTTGTGATCCAGAGAGGATCTCTGTGATCCAGAGAGGCTGGAATAGCACTTTGCCATCTTTATAATGCAATCTGCAAAGAATCATCTCACTGCCTACTAGTCAGCACAGGACAAGCAGTGAGTGCAGAAGGCAGTGGGTGGGAGAGTGGGCCGAAGATCACAAAATGGAGATGTCTTGGGTCTCTCCATGGTAACCCAGGGAGTTTGCCATGCAATAAATAAGTATTGCTCTGTTTTATTTTGCATTACATTTAATAATACCCCTGAGCAATGCAGACCATGCTGGTGTAACCACATTTTAGATGGGGGAACCCAGGCAGAGAATATGCATAGCACACTGTATGCAGCAGACACATTCTAAATGTGGTGAGACGAAACTGTCAAAATTCCATTCATGGTAAGAATACCCTTATCATGATGTCTGTATTTTTCCTGTGTGTGTCATAGAAGGAAGACAGTGGAATGTACTATCATGAAATCCTCACATGAAAGCCTGACCCATTGAAATCAATGAAAGCTTTGCCATTGACTTCACTGGGGCCAAGATTTCATCCCTGAACTCTTTCAAATAGACACATTTTTTAATGTCATTTGAAATATGCAGTGGCTGACTCCAAACACAGACAGTGCTTTGTGAAAACTCGGGATTCCCAGTTGCTGGGACATGTGACAGAGGAGTAAAGAAATGGGGCAGAAGCCAAACCTAAGTTGAGCAAAGTCATTCTGATGCAGACCCTGAGGGCTGAAGTCTCAGTCAATATGCATGTTTGATGGCTGACACTGGGGATTGAACAGAGGATGCTAAACACATAAGTTTCTATACCTTAAGCTAAACCTCCAAACTCTGTAGCTGGGGACTGCAACAGACTCCCAGTCTGTGAATTGGGCACAGAAGGGAACATGTAAAATGCCATTCATTACACACATTCACATTGACTGACTGGTAACTATGGAGGCCACTTATACAAGTTCCAAAATGGCTTAAACAGCACCATGCTAATACACCTGCAAAGTTTGTAGCAAAGAGTGGTGATAAAGCAGAGTGTAGCATTCAGGCATTTCTGTTGACACGGATGCATCCTCCTATTCCTGGACTCTTCTCCTGTGCTGTTCTGTGCAATTCACCCCACCTTCCGCTACAAAGGCCAGGGTAGTCAGGTTGTAAGTAGATGAGCTTTTCCCTAACTGTGCAAGACTGCTCTTTTCCTGTTATGTGCAGGACTTGGGGTTTCCTGGCCCCTGCTTCTATTCCCATCTCTGCCATTGGCTTGCTCTATTATCTTCTCAGTTCCTCTGTTTCTTGGAGGTGGCAGTATTTCACGGGCTCATGTTTATAAAGAGGCCTAAGCGCCTCCATCAGAAGGTGCTAAAAGCGTGAAGTATTTATCTATACTTCTAGCAGAGCAGGTTTTGCATACACACTTTTTTTGGAGGGGGAGGGGGCGCGAAAGGGGCTTGTGTTTTTTTAATTCTAAGATTACCCTTGTTTTAATTCAGTGTAGTTCCTCACACACAGGACCCTCCATGGTAGCCCCTGCCCTTCCAGCTGAGGGTTGAATGAGACTAGCAAACCTGTTAATGCCACTCCTGACTTAGCAGGATCAATGCCTGGGGGCAGTGCTGTATCCTTAGGGGCTGATCCTGCTGACCACACAGCAATTCCTGCTTCTGGGATTGAATTCCTTTTTTCGTTATGCAGTAACATTGTATTACAAATATAGGAGCTACTCCCACTCCTACCTGCTTCTGCTATTATTGTCTGGCCTTTATTTACATGCTAACAATCACTTCTCCTTTAGCAGGGCAGGAAAAATGGTGGCAATCAAATGTGGAATTTGCTGTTTGGCTCCTGCTAGTTAGGGTGGAAATCCCCACAGCTTTAATCCTGACTTGTTCCAGAAGGATCTGGTGTAGCTCACTCCTCGCTCTAGGCAGAAACATATTAACTGCACAAGGTGACTATGATATGAAACACTGTGCTAAGGCCACCAATTAATGTAGGGAACAGATGGGATTCATTTGTATGTTCAGATATGGCATACTAAGCCCTACAGATTTGTTTTGGCACTTTTATAGCTCCTTTCTGAACTTAGGTATATTCTGAAAAAGAATGAGTATTTTTAATTAAGGAATAAAGTGGACATTATCTGATAAAAGGCATAGCTAGGGAATGGCAAAGTCCTTTAATATGGAACAGTAATGGATACTTTGAAAGAAATTACTTATTAGGGACTTCAGAAAGATGGACATGAAATTAATAGTTGTGTGTCACTTTCATTACCGCTTTTGACAGTCTGTATTTTTCTTTCAGGGCAGCATGGCTGCTAGGGTTTTTTGTAGTGAATAACCCTTTTTGTGTTCAGTTCAAGACTGAGTATAATTACTTTATAATTTTGGCTCACGAGGCCATTTTAGACAGTACTTCCAGGGGAAAAAAAAGCTCATCTGCTGCAAACTACCCTCATTCAGCTGCTCTTCAGAGGGATGTCACTGGAAAGGATGCTCTTTGTCTTTCCTCATCACTGGCAAATGGTGTATTTTTTTTTTTTCTTCAGGATCCAGCTACTGTCCTGCATAGTGAGATGAATGTGGGCTTGACATTGTTAAAAGCTAGCATTCATTGGCTCTGACAAGTGAAGTGCCCAGTCAGGGTACATGTAGTAATAATCATGGAAAGGAGGAACCTGGGCGTACTGTGCAGGGTGTTAAAGCTGATACCCCTAAGCCCCCATGATTCATTGGGCTGATCAAACAAACTGACTCCTGCATGTCAACAAAAAGTTACTCTTTGTAGATCATTCCAGTAAACTTCCCCAAATTAATGACTTCACCTTTCCAAGGCACTTGTGATCTAAGGAGCTCAAAACATTTTAAAAACACTAGGCCCTACAGTCTGTGAGAGAAGCAAGTACAGTTGTACCCAAATAGTTTTATACCTGCACAGTTGTGTAAATTGAGGCGTAGAGAGGTTAAGTGACTTGCCTGTGGTCTCTCAGTGAGTCAGTAGCAGAGCCAACAATAACATCTAGGAGGCTGACTCTGTCTTGCGCTAATCAGTAGGCTAAATTGCCTCACCAAATGTCCTCTGATTTATTTTTTTTCCTCTTGAGTTATATTTATATGATAGTTAAATCCTACACCTGTCTACTTGGCACATTCGACTCTGCTTACTATTAACTCCTTCCAGGAATATGGCTAAATATGTACTGTTCACCTTACTTTGTTGCTTGACTGCTGATTTCAATTTGATACTGCAGATATTTGTCCGTGCTAATTATATATGTGTGCAAAGTCTCAGAAAATCTGAACATTTAAAAAAAGTTGGTTTTCTAGAAGCTCTGAGAATGTATCCCTGAAATGTGATCACTGACTGTGTACTGTCAGCATCTTTTTTTTTTTTTTTTCCCCGTTTTAAAAACTGGCTTTTAGAATTCCAGGCTCCCTTTATTTAAGGTCTAGAAAGTGTTAAAACAAGAGAGAAACAATGTTGTTTAAGCTGTGCCTCTAACCTGGGCTGCATCACTTATGTATGGTCCCCATGGCAACCATGCACTGGTATGGGAATTCCTTTTATGGCTGATTTCCGAATCCAGGATGGCCGGAACTGGAGACTGCAGACTGTTGCCTAGCAACCTGTTTCTATGCTGTGGTAACTAGGAAATGCAGCCAATGCAAAGTGTTTTTTAATGGAGCCTATCATCATGGTCATATGTTCCATTCTGTCAACTTTGTCTTTTTAATATTAAATAATTAGTATGTGATAACACTGCAGAAAGGCTGCTGTTTTGCTTTTATTGTCTCTGCCTCTTCTCATGTTGACAGTTGGGTGCAGTGAGGAAAGGAAGGCAGCTACAACAGTCCATATATTTTGAAAAAATGAGAATGTTCTATTCAACATGTGATGCCTACCAGTAATTAAAATGATGCCATCTGTACAGTGTGAAAAGAAACTCATCATTGGCTTCTCAGGTTTGCAGCTGATTAGACTTTGTGTTTCAGGATAAGCCTTCTGAGATGCAGGTGTCCAAGCCCATTTAAATGACTTGCCTAATTCCTGCTCTGGTCATCTGACTCCTTCTTTGGCCTTATTCTCCCTCAGTTTACTTACCTTTACAGTAGAAAATACTTTAATAACCTTTCCTACAAAGTGGGGAGGGGACATAAGTTAATCCTAGTAAACAATTTTGAAGGTGTATGCTGAAATAAAAATGGTTTTTTATTAAATCTTTATACTGCATTAATGTCATCCACGAAGGTACCAATCAGGATTCTGTTATACTAAGTGCTGGGCAAATACATACAAAGATATAGTCCATCTCCCTGAGAGCTTACAATCAATGACCCTGATTCAAGGAAACCATATCTGCTCAGGAAATTGGGTTAATTTTAAGCAAAGGAGTACTCCACTGATGCTAACAGGCCTGCTCACACGCTTAACGTTAACTTTGCTGGATCAGACCCTTGTAGGTAGACGCCAGTGAGTCAAGGCAACAGAATGTAGTTAGCGGCCATTTATGCAGCTATCTCTAGCATATCCCCTGAAGTGTGTGTGTTAAGGAGGTAGATCCTCAGCCACTGGGGTGGAATGTGGAGAACACAACATACCACTGTTAGTACACAGCATAATGTCATACATAGAGGCATAAGCAGGAAATTTTGAGTTGGAACTTGTCACACTGACATTGCTTGAAAACTTTTAGTGAATTTTATCATTCTTGTAGGGCTTCTGAAATTAATGATAGAAGAAGAGATGGCAGCCTGTCAGCCTCGCGTCTTGAGCCGGGCCCAAACATCTTCAAGAGAGCTGACTGCATGCTGTGCTTAGCCTCCTTTCTACATGCAATAATATGTTCCTGTTCCTTCCCACCCTGACACAACACAGGGAGAAGGACCATTAAAAGTTTTGTGACTCAGTACATCATAGGAGTGAGAAAAGAGATACTTAGCACGAAGTGTTTTATAAAACACAAGGGGAGAGGGCTCAGTTAAGCTCATTGCAAGGTTGAGCCACACCGGAGAGCTGAAAAGGACGCTGTGCCCGTGTGTCTCTAGAGGCATTGCACCTTTCAGAGACATTATGCCTTGTGGCTCAGGAGAGGAGCCAGTTGGCAAGCAGTCATTTCTATATGTGTGTACAAACTATATCTAGCATTCTCTCAGATGTACAGGGAGAAAGGGGGACCAAGGCCTCTACCTTCCTCCAGATTTGCCCCTTTCTGGGGTTGTTAGTGCTGTTAGCAGCAATAGCCAACCCCACCCCTATTGTGCATTCCAGTATCAGGAGCCAGGTTATATCTATCTGCAGCACTGGTGTGTTATGAAAGAGCCCCTTGCATTCATCCCCAGTACACATGTGTGCAGAAGAAGGGACCCAATTTAATTCAAGCCATTTGAGGAGACCCGTATTTATTCAGTTGAGTCATTAAACATGGCGTGCTGTCGCAGGGTCCCCTCACTGTGGTTGGCACCTTCTCCTGGTTGCTCTTAGGAATCGTTCTCTTGGACGTCCAATTCTCCCCTTGTCTCAGCCTGTTGTCCTCTCTCACTCTAGGAACTGCAGGTTTCTTTTCGTGATTCAACTCTCTGGCCAAGTTGTAATGTGGTTTCATCTTCTTGGGTATGGAGTTTCAGTAGACCTGCTCTCTGGCCAATGCTACTCTGTCAGTGGCTGGTAGAGGAACCCAGGCTTGGCCATAACTCCAGGTTCTAACCCAGAGACCCCACAACTCTCAAAGTTTACGCAGTCCCCAGCCTTGCTGCTCTCCATGGGCTGCTTTCTACTCTGTCTCCAACAGACTTTCTTCTCCATCCTTCTCTCTTCTGGGTACACACTTCACTGAGTGACCAGCTCTCTGGGATCCTTCCTTCTCTAATGCACAGATGGTGGCTGTAGACATCCTTACTGCAGCCATTTTTGTTGTCAGCTTCCTGGCTTTATTTTTTTGCACTGGCCCTCAGCAAATTCACATTTTAAAACAAGCTATTGCTGTGACAAATCTAAGCACTTGAGCTCTGGGCCGTGCCTCAGGAGGAGAAGGAGCCTTTCTCCTATGGCCCTCTGAAGCTCATCAGCAGTAGAGAGGTAGCCATCCTTTCCCTAGCTCCCCGCACATTGCATGGACTGCTAGGATAAATCGTCTGGCTAGTAATGGGCTAAAGGCTTTGTCAAGAGTTGCTCTTTAAATCTATAATACCTTCCGCCTAAGTATCTGAGGGCACATTGCACACAATTAATTAAGCTTTAGCCCTTCCTTTCCCTGTGAGGCAGGTATTATGCCCATTTTCCCGGTGAAGAAACCAAGGCATGGGAAAGTCCAATGATTTACTCAGTGATGCACACAAAGTCAGTGACAGATCCAGAAACAGAATCCAAAATTCCTAACTTCCTGTCCCCTGTCTGCCTCCCTCTAACGTATTTTGGAAATCAACATAGGAAAATAAAAGGAAAACATATTGAGCATGCTGATAAAATTTGGGTCAGACAAGATATTGTTCGCTGTGGGTCAACTCTAATTTTCAGAGAAACCTAGGATTTGCTATTGGGGCTACCTATCCTGGAATGCTGCAGAAAAAGATTGAGAGGGGGACGGGGACAAAACCATGCATCTGCTGTTGTATAATGTACATGGATGAAATTCTTCCTGACCCTTATGGTAATCATCTTGTATTTATAAAGCAGAGATTCATTTACACACACATTGGGTTGAACAGCTACAACTATTTTTGGTCATGAGGTTTTCTCTTCCTTTTTGAAATCAAGAGTCTTCCTGTAAGAGTCCAGTTTGCAGACAGCGATACTGTGAACTGGAGAGTTTTGTTAAGGAGCTTGTCCCATGTACAGCTTCCCAAAACACACAAGGTGAATTCCTGGCCTCACTGAAGTCAATGACAGAACTGCCATTGACTTCAGTGGGAACAGGAGGGCTTTTGCCTATACATTTTACTTTGGTACTGAAGCCTGAGGATTCATTTGGATATATAATGTCAGATGATGTAACTTGACAGCTGTCTAGACTTCAGTGGGGGTACGCTGGTTTAAACCAGCTGAGAAGCTGGTCTTTCATATTTTGCACTATTTCTTTCTAAGAACATGTCACGTCAGCCCACCTTGATATTTAGCAGTACCTATCCTTGTAGAAATAACAAACTTTACATCAACACTAATTTAACTTCACATAGTTGCATGGGTCATCATTAACATAAGATGCCATTAATAAATGGTCCATATGCTTTTGTAGCTTCATATTTTCTGGGATGTTGTGCTATGAATTTGCAATGCCCATTGGGAATGCTTATTTCAATGGAAGTCATTTCACAACACGCGAGTTTAGTGATTAAGTTGTGAAAATAGATCTTGTTCTTCTTTGTTATTATGCAGACTTTATTGCCTTTGCCATAACTGACCATAGTTATCTTCACTAGGTGTCTATATCCCAACCTTAACTGAAGCAAACACGATCCTACAAATCTCTTCATGGAGGCCTTCATACAATTTCAGTCCAGTAAGTAAGCTGTCAACTGTAACTTGTTCTTTTAATCTTTTGCAGGGGTTGTTAGATGAGGGGCTAACATTTCTGAAGATATCAACTCACACAGTACCTGAACTGTGGATAAATAGAAAATTGTTATTTACTGCTCCTGAATTATCGTTCTAGTCAGTCCAACTTAAGGTCTATCCTTCTCTGTACTATCAGGAGGATTCTACCTATATGACTTCTTACAGTTAACAAAATAGTGTGGCAGGGTTAAAGGATAAATTCAGATTCTTAGGTTGCATTTTAATATGTGATCACAGTAAGGCTGAGGCTTCAGCCTTCAAGTACTAACATGACAGATGGCTACATCGTGATTATGCTATCCTGCAGGCTATTTTAGTCATACTGGATCAGATGAAAAAACAGCGAGACTAACATTTGTCTTTACATTTTTCAAAAAGATTGTCGCTACGTAAATTGCATTTTCATGCCGAAATATCCAGCATTGATTGGATTCTAAGAACGGGAAACAAGACACCAGATGACAAAAGTGACTGGGAGACAGGCTAATCCCACTTTGCTGGTAAAGGCCCATGGTAACTGGGATGAGGCATAAACTAAAGCAATGAACAGTTCAGAATGGTGCCATCTGGTTTAATGGTGTGATGAGAGATGAAGACCATGCCTATGTAGTAAGTGTTATCCAATTTAAAAGCACCCCACCCCTTGTGTGTGATCTGAAGCACACCGTCATAGGATGAGACGGAACCAGATGAATTTGATTGACAAACTGTAACTAGCCTTTTGTTATAACCTAGTTGCAATCTTGTGGTCTGCTGCAATATGCTAGTGCACTCAGCTGTCACTCACAGGATCAGACCCCTGATATTTTACCCCCATATCTGCTCTAATTCATGCATGTGTATGAATAGACAAAACTAACATGTGCGAATGAAATTCTGCGTTTAAATGATCCTCTGAATGTTGGGTGCAGTGTTGTTTATGACTCTCACCGTATTTATTAAATGAGTTTAATGCGAGGTGAGTGGGGCCTAGCATCAGTATATACACATCAACTAGTGAAAGAATTGTCTGAGACAAGATTCTGTCATTCATGCACACGGAGTAGTAAGAGTCAGCTTTTCAGAAGTCCTCAGCACACACAGTCAGGGCCATATCTCAGAGTTCAGCACATTGGGAATTTAACTCTTCTGAAAAACTGTTAATTATCCCACTATGAGCTGCTGGGTGCTGAGCACCTTTGAAAAATCTTACCTGAATTTACTACGCAAATCATCCCATTAGTTTAAATAGATCTGGGTGGATAATAACGTGCTCCTCAGTATGAGTAAGGATGGTATAATCCAGCCCTCAATTTTGGGAGAATTCACTCATTTGACAAAATTAGGTTTACAATCCCTACTCCCTTTATGTGACTGTCATTCCCCCTTTGGGTAATCTGAATGCAATCCAACATACGCAGGAATCCCTACTTGAAGGATTGCTGATTTAATGAATATTGAGTGAGAAATGCAGCAATGCTACATTACAAGTCAAGACATACAGGGAGGAAGTGGCTGGAAATCTAAGAAAAGCAGGACATATATTTTGTGGTGGTTTGATAGAAGATTCTTTTTCTCAGTGGTTTAGACAGACTTTTCTCAGACATGAAGAACTCACTGTAAGATAAAAATATGTCTAGCTGCTATCCATGTTAGCCCATATTTATGCACTACATGTCAGCACAGAAAAAAAGATGTGCCTGACAAAAATGACCCATTGTTTTTCAATAATGCGACTTTCTCTACAGATGTTTACAGGTTGTTTTTGGAAAGATTTTCGCAGTTTACAAACTGTCCACTGAATTTCTGTTTTTTAAATGCTGGGTTAGAAGGATTACCCAATAATTCACAAATATTGCACATCTTTTTTTGTCTTCTGATTGTCACTTGTGCTTCTGCATATAATTAATGCACAATTAAGCAAGAAAAGAATTGCCCTCATTATCTGCCTTTTTGAATTTTGTTGTTGTGTTGTTTACCTCCACTTCTGAAGAGAGTTCACAGTTTGAATGATAGCAATCCGAATATTTGAATAAGATAATTAAGGACTCTATCATGAAGCTCTTTGCTCACCTTGGGACCATTGATGTCAGTATGTCCTCTATGATTGGACCATTATAGGACTAGTGGCAGCAGCCTCTTAAGCAACTTAATTTAGTCTGTTTATAAAAATGTCCAACTGTTTGAAGAGCTCTAGAGACTCCCTTCTTTGGAACGGGAGCTGGAAATTCAGTGGTGAAATAGTCCTGAGACTCAGAAAAGATTTTTTTTTTATTCCAGTGAAAATCCAGTCTTATTTGTTAAAAATTGTGACGGAGTCAGACCAGAAGGATATAGGAGAGTGCTGGAAGGCAGATATATCAGCCTCAGGATGTGCAGGTCCTTGTTCCCTGGATAGCCAAACAAAGGCTACTCCAGGCCAATCAAGACACCTGGGGCCAATTAAGAACCTTCTAGAAAGGAGTAGAAACAGCTAGCCTAATTGGGACACCTGAAGCCAATCAGGGACTGGCTGAATCCAGATAAAAACCTCCCAGTTAGTCAGGTGGGCTGTGGGTGTCAGGAGCTGTGGAAGGAGGTTGTGCTGTTGGTGAGACTGAGTGGTGGACAACATATCATCCAGAAGGAAGGAGGCCCTGAGGTAAGGGTGAAGTGGAATTTGAAGAAGCGGGGACTGCTGTGGGGAAGTAGCCCAGGAAATTGAATTGTGTTTTGTGGATAAAAGGTCATCCATCTTAGCTGATACTATTAGGGTCCCTGGGCTGGAGCCCGGAGTAGAGGGTGGGCCCGGGCTCCCCTGCTTTTTCCACCTTCCATACTGGCCTGTGATGAAGGTAACTCACTAGGTGGTGACTCTTGCCAATTATACTGAGAAAGGGAGGTCACTCTGGGGCCTAGATGAGTTTCTGAGGCCCCTAAATCTGCCAGGAAGCGCAGGACCCACAAGTACAAACTTGGAGCTTTGTCACAAAATATAATTTATTATTAAACTAAAAATTGTCATTTCCTGTCTGTTTTGCTGGATAGTACTATTGCTAATAAAATCCCTCATCAGCATTGCACATTCACAGAAGAACCCCTGAACATCTTCATGGCAAATCCCAAAGAGGGATGTGGCCTCCTTGCAAATCGAGTGCCACACAGCTCGAACTCTACCAGGGAGTTCAAGGTGGTCCAACTGTATAGTCAATTTATGTCCATCACTGGCAATCTTTTTGTGCCACCTAGGCTTTTGGTGACCACGTGATCACTGGCTTTACCTGCTACCTATGCTTTGGAATTAGTGCGTCTTCCATTCTTATACTATGTCCATACCAGGAAAGCCACTGAAAACAAAGCCATTGCTGATGGAGGTGGCTTCTGGGTTCAGCTCTGAGTATCTTTTTTTCTGATCTTGTCCTGCCACCTGACATGAAGCAGCTGACAGAGACAACAAGCATCAAAAATATCAGTGTAGTGGTCTTCAGTCTTCTTCAGTGTTCACATTTCATTTCTATGCAACACAGTTGGTAGAACTGGTACCTTAAAGACTAACTAAAGTATTAGAGCATAAGTTGGTAGAACTGTGGTTCTATAGATCTGCAGCTTCATAGCAAGTTGATATCATGATGTCCCCAAAGAAGCTGCTGAAAGACCCGAAACATGGTGGCAGCTGCTACTGTACCTGCATCCATATCTTTTGAGCATCCTCCAGCACTGTCTATGCCAATGCCCCAAATATTTGACAAAAGCTGCCACTAACTCAGTGTCCTGTCTGGACAGGTTAATACTGAGCTGATTGTAATCTGGAGCTAGAATCTGTTTGTTGTTAATGGCCAGGGACTTAGTTTTATCTGGATTAATAGCTGAACCTCTGGACAGGAGGCAGGCAAAATATATCCTCCTACTACTCTTGCTTAGGGGAAGAGTACTGGGGTGAAAATCAGCAAACCATGAGTTCTAAACTACTTCTAGTGAATGCTATTAATAATTCTGTGCCCATTACAACTCTTAATATTAAGCAAGGCCTCATACCATACTGAGAAGTTAGACAAGCTACAAAATCTTTGTGTTTGGCTCCGCTGTCTGTAAAAGGCATATGCTATCCATTGGTATTCATCCTCCTCAATTAGCTGGAACCCAGAGTAGCACAACCTACTTCTGTGACTTGCTGTTCTAGTCCTTTTGCTCAAGTGGCAGCGGATTGTGCTGAAGGTCCATGGTCTAGTCTAGAGTTGATAAGAAAATGGGATTCTTTTTGCTCTGTGGAAACTTCCCCTAGAAAAATCCTTTTGATCATTTCAATTGATTTTTTTTTTTTACTATTTTCCATAAATTGTTAAACCAACATTTTCATTTTGTTTTTACTTCAAACATAACTGTTTGTTTTTTCTTAAAATCATTGCCCTTTTCTTTTTTTCTTTTTTTTTTTTTTAAAAAAAAATCAGATATTTTTCTGCGACCTGAGGGTTTGTTTTTTGTTTTTGCCTTTCTTACTTCATTGGAAAAGGTGGTGGGAAGGTAAAAATTATGGGAAAGTTTTTAAACAGCAAAACGTTGAGAAGGAATGAAAGCATTGAAAATGCTATGCTCTTGCTGACATTTGCTGCCAAAAAAAAGAGGTTTTTTTACAGCTATTTTGGGATAGCTATCACAATGTAAAATCCTAATGGAGACAAGAAGCAGGTACTTTTTAAAATCTCAATAACTAGTCATGATCAACCCTGTGTCCCCACACCTAGAATTATTCTCAGCTAATTATGTGTAAGTAAAAACTACCTGTGCCTTCTCTTTTCTAGGATTTTCCCTTCAGATAGGTGTCTACCCTGTCAACCTGTTAAAAACTTGCCTTTATATTATGTTTATATATAATATAAAATTTTGCATTGAAGACCTAATTGAAAGTATTACTTTCAGGCTAAGTGGCTTTATTTTTTTCAAAGTGAAATTGTTCCTTTTTCTCAGTGTTCCAAAGCATGCAGTGTTCTACACTTTAGTGTTTTCCAAATGGCAAAAGTTAGAAAATGGTAAGAAAGTGGAAGGGGTGAAAAAACCAAACAAACCTTTTCAAATAAAAATGTGAGGGGAAAAAAAATTGGAAAGTTGAAAAGTTTACTTGATCTCAGTGTTTTCCCATGAAAAATGTCAATTTCAACAAAATCATATTTTTTGATAGTTTCTATCAGCAAAGTCTTTTTTTCTTACCCAGCTCTAAGTCAGACTCTGACATGAGATGAAGAAGGTGTTACAATTGTACATATCTCTTAAAAATATACCCTTTTAAAAAGAGGGAAACGGTTTATTAAAGCCACAAAATTAAGCTTTTGAAAGTCGGGAAATGACAGAATTCAGGTGGCTCATGTAATTGTATTCACAATATCTGCATAAACCGTCTTTTTTTTTTCTTGGGTCCAATTCTCTCTTGCATGGCATCTTCTGTAGTTATTTACACTGGTGTAAATGAGTGCAAAATGGTACTGTTCTAAACAGGGAACATTTTACTCAGTCTGTAATAATGCAAATAACGAAAGTGCAAGGGGAATAGAGAACTGGGACCATGTGTTCTGATTATTATCTTTTCATTATAGCTATAACACATTTGCCTGCAGTTGTATGTTTACATGTTTTTATCAGAGACTCTAGCAGTGGAGCTAAGTTGCATTCAATGAAGCCACAGCAGACATGGCTAAATTACTGGTTTTAAGAACATTTGGCATTTTTACAATAGTGAATGTATTTGTCATGAACACTTAATAAAAATAGCAGCTGGAAGGCCATTTGGAAGCAAGGAGGAAGAGGGACATTTATTGCATTTGAATAAAATTGTTAGCTACAAGGCAAAAATTATATTAGATTGGCAACTCTTACCCTTGAAGCTGTCCCAATAACTCAGTTACACTCATCTGTTTGGCTCTCTGTTCCAGAAACCACTGATTTAAATGCTGGTACTTTGCTGATGGGGTCACTACATGGATCAGGGTAAAGAACAGTGAGCTATTGGCTAATCCCCAGTAGGTTTAGCTTTTATTTTCTGAATAGAGAGTGAAAGCAAAGGAGAGAATACTCATAAAACAATTCATTTTATTATAAACAAACACAAAGAGCCACAGGAGCTCCTTGGTGGCTTTGACAGCTAATTTCAAATTCAAAGGCAAGTTAATTTCTTCCACCTTCACCTGTAGGTGTCACTGCAGTGAATTAAATTAAGTGTAGAAGGAATGTAATGGTAAACAAAACAGCTGCTGAATAAAGAAGCTCTGTTGAAACCATGCTGGCTGAATAATGGCACCCACAGGAAAATGGTCCAGTCAATACTAATTACTCTCCAGTATTGTAAATAAGTCTTGTCTAACAGTATACTATCAACACCCGTCAGATTTTCCTGAAATTTGTGGATTTTTTTTAAATAGGAAAGGAACATAATGGGGAAAAAACTGCAAGTGTTGTTTTTAAAAACCTTCATGGCTTTATGCCTATTAATGTTCATAAGTTTTGCAATTTAGGGAAAGTGTCCCTAAATTCTAGAGCTTGCTTGGGTGGTGGGAGGGCGGAACCTATCCTATAAATAGATTAAATATCACAGAACACCTACACACTGTACAACAGATGTATTAAAAGCTAATTAACTGATTAGAACAAATCTACAACCAGTTATCCATGGAATCTGGCATAAATGGAAACAGCAGCAACAGTCTAACTACCCCATTAAGAGCTTGTCTTCCCTACCGGTGTAAGTCACCCTAAATTATGCCACTCCAATTACATGAATAATGTACCTGGAGTCAATGTGGCTTTGGTTGATTTACCTGGCTGTCTTCACTGCACTGCATCAATGGGAGCACGCTCTGATGGACTTATCTTACTCTTTTGGGGAAGCTGGAGTACCGGAGTCGACTGGAGAGCGCTCTGCTGATGGTTTAGCAGGTCTTCATTAGACCTGCTAAATCGACATCTGCTGCATTAATTGCAGCAGTGTTGATCTCCCTGTAGTGAAGACAAGCCTTACGTGAAAAAGGACAGTTCCTCAAATGATTCTTAGGACATATCTGTGCTTCTCTGCAATTTGGACTATGTTAATGTGGTCTAAGAACCTGTTAGTTCACACCCGCAGTTTCTACATGAGGGAGTTACAGCACAGCACTTTAATGTGCACTACTGTTTGTACTCTTGTAGGTCAAACTGCAGGGCAGTGTAGGTATGCCCTCTTACTCATAACCTGAAGTCTTGGCCCTGTTGAAGTCAACAGGTATTTTGCCATTTATTTCAATAGGGCCAGGATGTCATATGTAGATTTCTTTTTTTAAATAGGGCTAGAATAAATTATGAGGATTATCTCCACATGTCATGTGACCTCTTGCAAAACACAGGCTATATATTTTATTTGTGAGACAGACACACAGCGGGAGAGATGCAAAAGCAACAGGGAAAAGAGGGTTCAGGTGGACTCCAATTTCGCTGGTTACCCAACTTATTCTTTTAATTTTTTCCTGTGCTGGGGACAAAAAGAGGGTTGTAGTATACCAATCTAATTTGGCTAGAGCTGTACAAGTTCAGAAAAAAGTTAATTAAAAAGAAACATAAGGATGTGGACATTATCACTCTGTTCTTTGCTAGAATACAAATTCTCAAAACTCAGAAGTATATTTTGTTATGACTCTGAAAATGCTTAGCAGTTTTTATTGGCCCACAAACAAGGGAAGAGAGTAGAGGGATGAGATAGTATGCGTGCACACACACACTCTCCCCCTCCGTGGCAAATCTTGTGGCTCCATATTCCTTACCCAATGCTCAACCTTAAGATTTTTTTTCCAAATAAAGCTTGTTGCTCTAGTTTCTCTTCCTTGGGGAGATAATTTTCAAATATTTCAGTATTAGGCTTCTTGAGTGTGTTAATTATTTCTCCAGTAGAATGTGGGATGGAATGGTAGAATTTTACATTTATGCCCTTGTCTGTTTGTTATAATGCTGCTTTATTTGTGGACTTCCTAAATGGTGTTTAGAGAATGAGTTACCCAGATATATTTGTTAATATCTATTTTCTTTGTGTATTTATGAAGTTAAGTAGAAAGGTAGATACTGGTAATATTTAAGATTTTTTTTTTAAGTTTTAGAGAAAAACTTTGTCAGGTTTGAATCATTTTGTTGTTGGATGTTCAATGGTTGTCAATCCAAAACACTGGATTATTTTCCTTGAGCTGGACTTAAACCTTCCTACAAAAGAGCTTTCAAGGTCGAATATTTTTCTTCAGCCTCATGTAATCTCCAAGAGAGAAAAAAGACTGCGCTTCATTTAGAGAAGAGACAGAATCTTCTGATTCGTAGAATTTTTTTTTTTTTTGCTGTAAATTCACACTCCACTTCATAGCTTGCTTTAGATCAAGCAGGCCTGTTTTCTTGCCTGGATTACTGGCGGTGGTGGTAGCTCCAGGTCTACGTGCTATTGTAATAAATATAATAATGATAATAGCAGAAGGGGCCACTCTCCAGTATGATTCCTAGGTGGTAGTTGCCTTGTTTTTATGGCGTTTTTAGTTTTCTAGGCACTTACCTCCCTTTCTAATGGAGATTTAATTACTGATCTATTATGACCCATAATGGAAGGCCACTATGTTCTATCCCTGAACTTCATTCCATCTATATACTACTCTTTAGGAGAACTCATTGTCACCTTCAATTTGATAACCAATCCCACTAATTCACTTTCTGTTCTTCCTTTTATGATACTATATCTTCTTGCTGTTGAACCCTTTGAAGCTAGAGGTCCCTCTTTGCTAAAATTTCTCACCTTTGGATGCATTGTCACTCTCCTTTGCTCAGACTCTTGTCAAGGGCAGAAATGTTGCAGATGATATTCCAAACTTATACCCCAAACGTACTTTTTGTCCTCCCAGATCTCGTTTGGGGCTTGGCTATACTTGCACTTTATACCGCAATAAAGCCTCCCAGAGCGCTCTATCTTACTCCCTGTCCACACTGGCAGGGCACGTAGAGCACTTTGACTCCCTGGTTGGAGCACTCCTGGTACTCCACCTACGCAAGAGGATTAACAGCTGTTGCGTATTGGGTGAGACACTTCAGGTTCAGTGTGAATGAGGATTTACTTTACTGCGCTCTGATTGACCTCTAGAAACACCCCATAATCCCCTTAAGTCAAGTGGCCACTCTTCCCTTTGTTATGATATTGCTGCAGGAATGCGGAAGTGCCTTTTCAAAGCTCCGTTTCAGACAGCAGCTGCTTATCTGCTACTGGGCAAAGCAAACAAAGGAAACATTTACTGAGGTGAGAGGCAGAGGGGTCTGAACTTACAAGATAGCATGCTGATACACTCTCAGCACTCTAAAAACCCACACTCTCTCTCTCTCTCCCTGCACGTACACACAACATACTCCACGCCCTCCCCTATTTGAAAAGCACATTGCAGCTGCTTGAACGCTGGGATAGCTGCCCATAATGCACCACTCCCAATGCTGTTGAAAGTGCCGTGAATGTGGCCTTGCCAGTGCGCTTGCAGTTGTCAGTGTGAACAGACTGGGGTGCTTTCCCTGCTGCGCTCTCCAAAGGCTGATTTAACCCAAAGTGCTCTACAGATGCAAGTGTAGCCCTTGCTCTGCAAGTTATCACCATAAACTCTGGAACTTTGCCAGAATGAGCCAATCATTTGCCAATAGAAAAAAAACTCCTCTTCTGAAATCCTTTTTCCTGGGATAAGTAGACTGGACAAAAAAATCTGCTAGGAAGATACTTAAAACGTGACCCCCCCAAATCTTACAATGGGGTGGTACAACAAGATCACCTCGCTGTCTTCATGTTGTTCCACAGAAGAATGCAAAAGATCCCCATCTTGTACAAGAGGTATACAGCAACCTCCAGTTCACAGAAGGTGATGCTTGCCATAGGAAAGTAATCCTACCTGACACTAGAGGTGTGTTGAGCTGCCTTTTTTTGAATGCTTGAAAACAGATTGTATCATAATTTCCCAGCTCTTTGCTGAACCATCTATTTTCTTTAACATGTATGAAAGCAGTCATTTTTATTCCCCCAACACTTACATTATTTAGGTTATTGCTCTATTTTCTATTGTATTCTATTGGACAAACACCAGCTCCTCCTATGCTTCACCTCCATGGATTTGGAGTATTGATCTTGAGGAGTTGCCTAATAGTGTAGAAGTTACTAACCAGTATACAAACTTCTCTCAGTTAACTGAACAAGCATTTACTTAACCTCCCACAATTTTTAGATATCTTGTGGTTTATAATTATGCTGTAAATTGTTCCAAAGTTCTTTTTGTGGACTTGTGTCATCCCCGTAACAACTATAACACAATCTTTAAGCGAGATCAGAGCAGTAGTAGCAGCACACCAAATTCTTAAAGGAGGCTTCTGAAGCTCATAGTTTCATCTTAATTTTAACATTTGCACTATTTTGAACTGCTTTGATTGCTGTAATTTACTTGGCTCATCAGGACAATTCTTTATTGGGCATAAAAGTGTCTGGAATAAAGATGTGTGGAGCTGCTTGAAAACAATTTGAATACTGGGATATGGTATATTTGGGAGTTTTTTGTCATCTCCTCAGCATTGCCGATATTTTAGCACTTGCTTATTTTTTATTCTGTTCAGATGTGTTTTTCCCTAAAAAAGCTTTATTGTTAAAATGTAAATGTTATGGAGAAAAATAGTGCCTGAAGGAAAAAAATAGGATGGACAAAGGTATTTGCGTGAGCCATCAGGCTCAATCTACTGTGATAAAGTCCTGAACCATCCAGGGCTCAATCTACTGTGGAACACCAAGGCAGTGAATACATAAATTGTGAACAAAACAGTGAAAAATCTGCACCAGATTACCCACTCCCAGAGGAAAGACCCACAAGGCCAAGACAACTCAGCAAAACCCCCCAAGTGGAGCTTTACTTGGACGCATCCCCTCAGGTAAGAGGTGTGGGAGGACCATGGAGTTTGAAGGTGAGGTTTCTCAGATGTAGGAGATCACTGGAGGGGGTAGCTGTTGTGCAAGGACAGGAGCCTCTCCCTGATTGGGACAGCATTACACACTATGGAAGAGAGACACTGCCATTGGCTGAGACCCGCAGTAGTTGCTCTGAAGGAGGTAAGGAAGCTCCCAGTAGGATTGATTAATGGAAATCCCTGATCTGAGTAGGGGGACAGAGCTGTGGAGAACCTCTAGTGTTTTGCTCCACCCTCTTCTACCCCAGACCTGACCCCCACCCCAAATCTGCAGAGCTCCTTCATGAGGTGGTGCTGCATATGCAATACTCTTCACTTCTGTACCTCAAAAGTTAGGCTCATGTTAGAGGCAGGCAATAACAGAAATGTTTTGGCTTAGTGATAGTGCTTTTGGCTAAAATTGTAATAACTTAAAAGGAACCAAAATGGTGACATAAGCTTTGTCCATCAAATCCATCCCCATAAATGTTTAAATTCGAACAGTACCGAGAGATTTCTGGGTTTCCTACAGACTTACATACATACTCTTTGTAATGTGCACATGACTAGCCCAGTAGCACCAGATGCAATGTTGCTCTTCAAAGCTGTCCTTGTAGGTAGTGAACCTACCATCAAACTTTCTCAGTTACAGGCCCAGTAAAGGCTACAGACATTACATCTGGATTTGGAGGAGGAAACTGCTGTTTCATGTATGTGCCCCTGTTAAATGTCAGTGAAGAGAATAATACAAGGGAAGGGTACAAGAGCTAACTGCTAACATATATTTAGGATCAGTCAGAGTAAGAAGACAGTTAAAAGAAAATTACAAATTTAGCATCAATGGCATAACCTTTAATTTTGCAAATGTAACTTAGGTTTGCATAATATAATCTGATATGTGTATAGCACTGTTCATCCTGAAGGTTTTAATTTCCAAACTGCTTTAAAAAGTGATAAACTGTATGCCTAGCAAAGGGATCGATCACTGAAATTCAGTCCTCTTTAGGTGAATCATAGCAACTGTTTAACAATGCACGGTAGCAATACACAAGAACATAAGATAGAGTTTTAGAAGAATCACCAGATCCAGTTACAATTTCAGGAGGAATGTAAAAGAACAGAATGCGGTTTTTGGTCAAGACATCCCTAATCTTGCAAAAATTGCCATGAAGATTTTAGTAATCCTAACTAGTCAAGAGCAATTTTTGTGGTTTTCAGCTTCCACAAAAATGTTGCACCTTCAACTACATAAGGACAATATTATCTGAAACTACGTGAAAGTTTTTTTTTTTTTTTTTTTTTTGACTCAGAAAGAAGACTGATATCTAGTGAATTATCCATGTTTCCTCCAGCCCCCAAACTTTCCCTGGAAAGCTCCTAATAATTGATCAAGTAAATACTAGTCTAGCCTGACCCTGTTTAGCTTGAGAGAGCTCTTGGGATCATAGCATAGGCAGAATGGCTGCAGACCTGTAAGTGTACAAGCATGGTAGTTAATATTCAATGACCGTACTGGGTATTAATGTGTGCATTTTGTAGATTCAGAGCCAAACTACCCTGTGGTGTGGTGCCATCAAATTAGAACTGTATTAATGGCAACAGTAAGCGCTGAATAAGAACAGTATTTATGACACTCCTTTGGATAGAACTGGGAAAGAAATACAATTTAAATTCAAACATTTTAATTATAGGAAAAGACGACTCCTTTCATAATAAAATCTTTAACATATAGCTGATTTTGCAGGCCATAGTGTTAGACAAGAGTACAAGTACACACCTATTTAACAATACTAGTTTGGATTAATTAGGAAAAAATATATTTTAGTTCAATGCCTTTTAAAAATGGAATAAACAACATTCTTTATTCTCATGGGGAAAAAATAAAGTGCAGATCCTGCCAGCTGGTCTGTAATGTGAGAGAGTTTTACATGGTATATTTTCACAGCTGTCTTATCAGTTTCCTAAAATGAATCAGGGTGGAGTGCATAGTTTAGGAATGCCATGGATTGGGAGCTTTGCTGTGGCTTAATGATAATGATGTCTTCCTGGCATAGTATATCCGAGCCCGGAGATCTGTGGGAGAGGATCAGTGCCTTTGAAACGTTCTCATACAAAACTGCATAACAGATTTAAAGTCAAGATTGAAGTATGCATCTAGTCACATGGAAAAATTATTGTGGATTCTTCTATAACATTTTACTCTGAACAGTGGTTCCCAAAAACAATGTACTTCATTCTATCCTGTTGCAAGTCCAGCTCTGCCAGGAGCCAAGTCTCTCCCATTCCCATTGATTTCAATGGGAATTGAGGGATTACAAGACCTTGCAGGTTGTCTGCAGCGCTTTATGAGTTTGGGCACTCAGTGTGTTCTGTTACTGTAAGCCTTGCTCATTTAAATTGTTCTCCTAAAGGCCAGACCCGTGGCAAAACTCCCATTGACTTCAGTAGTCTACAAACTATGGATAAAGGGAAAATAGCCTTTCCGTACTGTTATTTCCAGTAAGAATGATTGTGCTGTTTCTGCTTCTGACAAGACTTCACAATTTGCCAGGAGAGTGCTGCTATTCAGTTGATGTAGATAATTATTCAGACTACTGTCCTTGTGCTTTGGATTTTGATTCAGGCAAGAAATAAAGAAAATCTGTATTGATATATTATAGAATTTGAAGTGGAGACATACTCTGTTGGTAAAGAGTTTGACATGTTCTCTTCACACTGTTATAGGTTATTGGAATATATGGGGCTGTTTGTCCAGTTGCACTAAATACCATTTATTCTGTCATAGCTAAGAGTTTTACTGTATTTGGCAGAAATAAACTGAATGAAGTAGTAGTACAATGTTGGTCATAGGATTATTTTTACCACTGAACAACTGTATGCCAAGGCCAGCAGTGGACTCTCGTCAAATGGCACAAAGGGAAAGTGGTTTCGCGTCACTGTTGGAGTCTGACAAGACTGTCTTCTTTCGCTCACACTCTTCAACATCTACTTGGAACGCATAATGATTGATGCCCTAGAAGATCACATATGCACAGTCAGCACTGGGGGGCAAACAATCTCAAATCTGTGATTTCGCTGATGATATTGAGGGCTTGGCAGGCAGCAAAGATGAACTTGCCAGCCTTGTGAAATGATTGGATAAAACCTCCGCAAAATATGGCATGGAAATCCGTGCAGAGACAACCAAGCTGATGACAAACAAACCTGGTCGGATCAGCTCACATATCACTGTCAGTGGACAAGAGTAGGAGACAGTGAAACAGTTCAAATATTTGGGAGCAATCATCACTTATGAAGGATCCAAGGCAGAAATTTGTGCAACATCTGCACAAACAGCAGCAGCAGTGGCAAAGCTAAAGCCAGTTTGGAGGAATAAGAATATCTCCCTGGAATCCTAACCCAAACTGCTGCACACATTGGTCATCTCCATTTTTCTGTATGCATGAGACACATGGATCCTTACAGCAGACCTTGGACGGAAAATACTGGTGGTAGAGATGAGATACTTCCGTAAAACCCTGGGCATCTCCTACTTCGACCACCTCACTAATGAAGAGGTCTGCAACATCATTACCCAATGTGCTGGGTCACATGAAGACCTCCTAATGACCGCAAAGTGCAAGCTGAAGTGGTAAGACCATGTAACAAGATCTGGCCTATCCAAAGGCTTGTACAGGGAACAAGAAGAGGTAGACCGAAGAAGAGATGGATTGACAACATAAGAGCGGACAGGAATGGACTTTGCGGAGACTCAGGCATTGACACACAATCATCAGGAGTGGAGACAATTGGTTGATTGCTCATCAGTGATGGTGCCCCAATGACCAGTGCAGTTACGGGAGTGGTGGTGGTGGTGATGATGATGAAATTGAATGAACCAAAATGTTTTCCTTTTGCGAAAATTGCTTCAGCCAGCCACGTTTCTAAAATAAAGTTTATAAAACAGACTTTGGTCTTATTAGACTTCTGAATAGTGAACTTTAAATGTATTTTCTTCCCTTTATATGGTCCTCATTACTGTGGTATATGATGCCTCACAAGCTTTAAAGTATTTAGCCTCACAACATTTTCATAAGATAGAGAAATGCTATTCTCCCCATTTTACTGATTTGGAACTGAGGAACAGAGAGATTAAAGTGACTTGCCCAAGTTCACATGGGAAGTCTGTGATGGAGTAGGGCATTAAACACAGGTATTTGTGTTCAGGGTTAACACCCTAAACACTTTTTATCAATGAAATAAAGATGATGAATAATTAATTTTGTAAAATGTTTATAGTCTTACAAATTCATGGTACAGGATGATCGTAAAACATTTGTAATATCTAAATATAACTAGATGGTAAAAACCTTGCACCATGTTTGATTTGTGCCCAGGGTGGTTTCTGATTTGGTAGTTTTACACACATTTTATATGGAGTTAAGTTATTATATAAGGAATAGAGCACTGGAGAATCAGGCCCAATGTGTCTTTCATATTTTGGAATTTTCTATACTGTGGTGGTATCCTATTCAACTACAAGCCAGGCCCTTCCTGGCTTAGCTTAGCTTCTGAGAGGACATCAGATCAGAACCCAAAAGATTTGGTTGCAGATGGTGAAAAGAGTTGTGTTTATTTGGGGAGGAAGAGCCTGGCTGTACATAGTGTTGTTCAGGTATGATGTAGCTATTTATATGACATGTTCAACAGCTACCGTACCAATTTCTGGTTTAGAAATGATTACTTAAAGGTTTACTGAGACTACCACACTGCATATTTGTATGTATTAAATTGGCAACTTTATCCTTTGCAACTTAGATCACCATATTTGAGAAGAATCCAGGTGTTGTAGAAAGCGATGTTAGGAACTCAGCAGTTGCAGTAATTAAACACAGTATCTACATCAGTACAAAGAATATTATGCATAGTTCTGTAACATGAATAAAGCAAAAGGTACAATTATAAAAATGTTTGTGATCCCTTTATGTAATTCTCTTCTTTCCGTAAGTGGTAAAAGAATACCCCAGTGGGATGCTGGAGGTGCCTTATTTCAGATGAGATATTATCTTGAGCACTTGTAATCATTAAACTCCCGTGGTACCCTTTTCAAGAGTAAGGGTATTAAGCCTGGTATTCCTGCCAAATTTTGATTTGCATAAATACATTCTATCACTCTACATTCCCAGTGTGATTTAGTTGGCTACATTCTTCTTCTTTTCTTTCTTTCTTTTTCTTCCCCCCTTTTTAACTTATTTAATAATGGGAGCTTTGTTAAAAGACTACAAAATTTCACCCTGGGGCTGATCCATATCTCTGTTTTTCTATCTAATCTATCCATAAAGAGAGAACATCAGAGAGAGTTATGTAGCACTTTGGGGTGGGGAGGAAGGGTTAAATAGCTGTAGGATGTAATTATCCTACACAAAAATATAATCTTTGTCTGCTGCTACCAAAACAAACATTAGATTATATTACATGACACCCTTTATCACACCCAGTCATTCATTGCACTATTATTCTTGTAGGCAATCCTTTAAGAACCAAAAGCAGGGCCTTTTCTCTGGAGGATCTCTTGCTGTGGAATTCAAACCCTTATGGAGGGTGCCCAGAGCCTCAGATTACTGACCTTCAGATTGCAGTGCAAGGATAATATTTTGGCCAAATATTTGCTTTAACTTGGGTTAAAACTGTGGTGGTGTGTTTTCTCTCCATCTATTGGGTGATGGAAATGGGAGTGCTATTATTTGCTTTATACTATGGACATGGTTGCATGTTTAATATATTGATTATGGTAGATGTCACCACATAGCACTGTTTCAGTCTCACAGATTCTTTTTCTTAGCAGGCAAGTTGTTTGTTTGTTGTTGGTTGTTTTTTTAATTCTTTGGTTATACAAGTATTTGGGGAGATAGAGCTGTGAAAGCAGAAGTTAGCTCTCTGCACTGGTCTCCAAGTAGAGTCAATTCTTGAAGCAGAGTTGCTATCTGGGAACAAGATTACCAGATATTAGTGCTGCGCTGAGATTCCCGAAATAAGGTATTGCTCTGTATGCTATTTGATCACTGGTTCTGGAACAAGATGAATATGTTAAATGTAATTACATTGAGAATATACCCAGCTTCCATGTTGCTCATTTCTCCTCCAGTGGAAAGATGACGTGCAAGGCCCCAGCATCTGCTACCACTCAGCAGGGGGCAATCCTGTCAGAAGAGGACACTGTTGGAAGAAGGGACACAATATGCCAATTATTTGCATAATTAACCTTGAAATTATTTGCATTATTTATTTAGAGGCACCTATCCAAGGCACCAGGATAATTAAACAGCTTGCAAAATAAAAATCTCTCCCCTCTTTACAAATATAACTCTAGCTGTTGTCCTTTGCTTATACTTCAGACTGTAAGCTTTAGGACAGGGACTGTCGTCTTGTCGTGACACAATGGGGTCCTGGTCTGTGACTGAGACTTCTCTGTGCTGTGATAATAACATTATTAATAATAATTTCTCCAAAAACCCACTTCTGTAGCAGTCTTCACAAATGGATGCACCTTGCAGGTCACTGAATCTGGACCATTTTGAACTGGTGGAGGTGGGAGGGAAGTTCATATCTTGGTATTTAAGAATATATTGAATATTCAATATAAGAATATATTGAATATATTGAAATTTAATATTCAATGTAAGAATATATTGAAATTTTCTTCCTTAAATGTTTACTATGACTGGATTGTATCTTTCTTAGTTGGGTAGATATGGGAGGTAAAAATCTATATTTTTGTACATGTTTTAATTACTCACACTTCCTAGAGACAAATAAGAGGGGATGCTTGTATGGCATACATTTGAAAAAAACAACACATTAGTCTTTTGTGTCTCGATGTAGTGATTTCAGATACCTTAGAAACAACATCCTTTCTCCCTCTCAGCCCAGAACGAGATAGAGAGTGATGCTGTAGACCCCCAGTCCAGTCCCCCTGGTCCTGTCACTCTTTATCCAGAATGGAATAGCTTCAGCAGCAGAGACTGACTGAACCCCACATCAGAACATCCCCCTATCTCAGTGTAGAGGAGATGCATGGGGGGCACATGCATCCCTCCTCGATTTGCTGTTTGGCTTGTACTGATCTTGCTCAAACAGACTGAGCCTCCTCAATAACACTCTTGAAGCCCTCTTGCCCTCCCTCCCCTTCCCTCCTGGCAGGCGTGGGTTATTTCATCTCAGGGGTTAGAATACTCTTCGGAGAGAGAAGATTTGTAAAAGGGTCTCCTTTCTCCTTCCCCCACACTTGCAGTGCTAGGGGAATTGAACCTGAGTCTCTAAAGTTACAAGGTGGACAACACCATCTCCTCCAACTACATTTTGAATGGGGGACCTGATCCAATAAGTAAGCCCTGCATATGACTTAGGTGGCCAAATGTTTATCTTCCCCTCATTCGTGGATCACTCTGTGGCTCAGGCAATAGACAGGTATTTGGATGCATAGAGGGAGGCAGGAATGTGCATGCCCAGAGGATGAAACACATGTGCCTAGGGACATTTTATTTTGAAAAATTAGGCATTGAATGAATTTGGGCTCCTACAGAATTCAGTAGGAGTTTTGTGGATTGCAGTGGAACCAAAATTGTGGGTTAGATGCAGAAGTCTTGGGTTATGTTCCTAGGTCTGGAATTTAGGTGTCGAGGTACAGCAGCCCAACTACAGCAGTATCAGCAGAAGGGGTTTTCCTTTCCTATAGGTAATCCACCTCTCTGAGAGACAGTACTTAAATTCATGGAAGAAGTCTTCTGTTGACCAGCTTGTATCTAGGATTACACCATTGCCTTCTGTAAACTGCAGCCTCTCCCTGCCAGCCTGTCCCTCTAACCTTGTCCCCCATGCTGTGTGTCAAGGGAGGAAGGGGGTGCACAGTAGTGAAGTGGAACTGGAATGCTTAGGTTGGTCTAACTACGGTGCCCAGGGTGCAAATTTTTCATCGCTCTGAGCAACATAGCTGGTCTCTTTCTGGATCCCACTCAATGCTCCTACTGTCACCCCAGCTCCAAGTTCCAGCTCTGCTGTGGGAGCAGGAGCTGGCCTGAAGTGACAGGTCCTCCCTTTCTTATGCAATGTTTGTCTTGAAACATGCTTTACCTTTTTCAGAAAAAATATGCATAGCTATATAAAGAAATTAACGCCACAGCTGAGAATATTTTCTTGTAGGTAAAAATAGTATTACTCTCAAACACTATAACCAACAATATGCAGTCTGTATTTGCCATTCAAGTACACCTTATAAAAGAAAAAGGAATAATTCTGGCTAGTTATTTGCTTTTAATATTGTGACAGAGTCAGACCAGAAGGATATAAGAGAATGCTGGAAGGCAGGTATATTAGTCTCAGGATGTGCAGGTCCCTGTTCCCTGGATAGCCAAACAAAGGCTACTCCAGGCCAATCAAGATATCTTGGGCCAATTAAGAACCTTCTAGAAAGGAGTATAAACAGCTAACCTGATTGGGACACCTGAAGCCAATCAGGGACTGGCTGAAACCAGATAAAAATCTCCCAGTTAGGTGGCTGTGGGTGTCAGGAGCTGTGGAAGGAAGTCATGTTGTTGGTGAGACTGAGTGTTGGACAACATATCATACAGAAGGAAGGAGGCCCCGAGGTAAGGGTGAAGTGGAGTTTGAAGAAGTGGGGACTGCTGTGGGGAAGTAGCCCAGGGAATTGTATTGTGTTTTGTGGGTAAAAGGTCAGCCATCTTAGCTGATACTATTAGGGTCCCTGGGCTGGAGTCCGGAGTAGAGGGTGGGCTTGGGCTCCCCATATTCTGTCTCCCCTAATTACTTACTGAGAAAGGGAGGTCACTCTGTGGCCTGGATGAGTTTCTGAAGCCCCTAAATCTGCCAGGAAGTGCAGGACCCACAAATACAGACTTGGAACTTTGTCACAATATATATGGACTCCAAGGACTATAATGTGACATGAGAGAGACATATGTAAAATTAGACAAAAGATTTTTGGAGGATTTCCCTAATGTTTTAAAAAGGTGCTGATGTTATGCTGGTTTAAATTATATTATTATTAGTCAGTGAAAGAAATCACCTAGTCAGGAGGCAAAATCCAGGGACTTGAAGGCATGTGCACCCAATCTGACAGCTCCTTAATTCCAGAAATATGAGGAGGGGAGCTCTAATGCTACCAGCCGGAAGTTCTCATGTACTGATCATAAAAACTGATGTAGGTCTATTTTGTTTGTAACTGGGATTGTTTCTACTGTAATTAATTCTCTTTTGTGCAAATAATTCACTCAGCTCATAACTGCAGTCACGCTATTGCTTAATTTATTTGGTCATTAACTTTGGCACCAGGGACAGATGTGATGTAAAGCTCTTAACCTTTCTGCAGTCAGATGGAGGCAAGTAATCTGCACCTAGAAGCTTTGACAAGACATCCCAAGAGAGTTTTAGTACACTTACAATTAATTTAATTAAGGGGAATATGTTTTATGCTGGGACTAAAAAGAAGGTTTTAAAGATTAATCCTATTCATCAGTATTTGATTAATTATTTTTGGAGTCATGGTCAGATGAAATATCCAATAAAACTCTGTCCTTTCTTCAGTTTAACATATTAGTATTATAACCTAGAGAATTTAAAAATATTCTTTTTTTTCACTAGTTATGCTGCTACTTTAGTATTTACATTTTACTCAGTTTAAGTAATAAAATAATGCAAATTAACTCTTTTTGGATTTCATGATCTAGCTCATGCTTTGCAGCATTTTGGTTGCAATATTTTGCTAAGTGTTCTAATTGGATCTTGAAAAATAATTTGATATTATTTGTATTAGGTTTGTTATAGTGTATTTTACAAAACCTATATGTAGGGACAGATGTGACCAGTGAGTGTCTCTGTTATAGTATAAAGAATGCAAGTTATTTTTATTAAAGGCTTTATACAATAACAGGCACCAAATAAAATGTGATGTTTATATAAAATAGCTATTCTAGTGTGAAAAAAAGTAGCATCCTATATATGGTAGAAGAAAGGTTCTACTTATAGTGAGCTGTACATAATTAAGTAAAGTTTTAGCTAGGGTGATTAGGCAGCAAATGCAGAAAAGTGGTACAGGGTGGGGAAGTAGTAGGAACCTATATAAGAAAAAGATCTAAAAGTCAGGATTATTGAAATTATTGTATTTCCACTGCCTATCACTGCCATTACTGAAATACTCCTCCCTCCATCTTTCAAAAAAAATAAAAAATCAGGTTTAAAATAAAATGTTAACGTCTTCTGTCCTCTTGGAGGAGCTGAAGGACATATAAGCAGTTGGAGATCTATCCCTGGAAACAGAATTCATCCAAAAACTGGGTGTGCGGGTTCTGCCTCTGTAAAATCCCTGGCCTCTGCTGTAGCCGGAATCTTCCCCTGACTTACATCCTTCTCTTTGGTTGGTGCAGTAGCAGTTAATTTTTGACAGTATCAGTTGCAGCTCTGAACAATGCATTGTAGGAAAAATGCAGAAGATACATCCTAAATATATTCCACACAACAAATGCAGTACAACCAACCATCCTGCAGAAAATATGTATTATGTGTACAATGCAGTGCATACACACAGCCTATTTGATAACTCCCTTATCACTATATTAACACACAGCCAAACATCCATTTCATGATTATTCTATAATTCTAAATTCTTCATTAAAAAAGTGCCCAAAGTGGCAGTTTCCAAAGACCTACCCACTCCTTAGGGGAAAAGTTTTCCTGCCGATTTAACATAAACATCACACACATTGCAACTCTATTACACCGACACGGACTTTAACTGAGAAGCGTGCACAAAGTGAGCTGCGAGCTCCTCTCTTGCTTAGTATTGAATGCTTCCTGCCTATGGCTTCTGTGCCTCTTCAACCCAGTCCCCAAGTCGCTCATTGACAGAACCCTTGGTCCAATATATGCAATAATTACAGGGGTCATTAATATAGTGGTAATTATAAATTCACTCCTTAGCCCCCCCTCCCCCATTATGAATACGAGACAGAGATAGAAACCAAGTGCAAAAGCAACGCAAAGGGGAGGTGAAGGACGGGCTGTTTTGCATAACACCGCCCTTCCCGAAGAATTATTCGTCCCTCCTGCACGCTACGCGGGGTGCCCGGACCAGGGAGGAGCACTGATTTGCATAGCGACGCCCTTCGTGAATAATTAACTAGACCCCCATCCTGGGCTCATCCACGGCTCATTTCCAGTGCATTACACACACAGAGGCTGGGAGAGCGCGTGCGCCCCTGGTCGCGCAAGGGCGAGAGAGAGAGGGAGGCGTAGCTTCCTTCCTCACTCCCTCCCCGACCCCCCCCCTTCCCCAAGCCGTGTGCGCGAGCCCAGAAGGCAGCCGGAGCTCGCTCGCTCGCGACTCGGGAGCGAGTTGGCTGCGCGGACGCGCGCCGGGCGGGCGCGAGGCCAGGGGCGCGAGGCGCAAAGAGGCTGCTGCTCCTTCCCTTGGGACATCGCGCGCGCGCCCGCCCGCCCCGTCGCGCTCTACGGGGAGGGGAGCCTTGGGGTGTTTTAAAATTTTTTTTGGGGGGGGGCTCAGGTAACCGCCGTGGTGGAGCGCGAGAGCCGCTGAGGGGCAAGAACGGCCACCCTGTCTCCGCCCCGGCAGGGAAGGCTCCCGGGGGCCAGCGGGGATGTGGTGAGAGGGAAGCGCCTGGATTCGGAGGGCAGCCTCGCCTCGGAGCCCGAGCTCCGCCGCCTCAGGTGAGGGCAGCGTCCTGAGGGGGAGGCGCTGGAGCCAGGCGGGGAGGGTATGTGTGTGAGGGGATTAGGCGGTGTGTGTCGATGGCGGCGGGGAGAGGTAAATGGGGATCGTTGCTTGGCGTATCGGAGGCGGGAGGGGTGCGGGGACTTGGCGGCGTAGCCGTGGGGTGTGTGTGTCGCGATATCTCGTGACGTACCAGGGTGTGTGTGGCGATATTGGTGTCGAGGTGTGATTGGAAATCGCGGCAATCACCCTCTCCCTTTACCGGGGGTGGGGTGGGGGAACTGTGCAGCACATGGGTGGGGGAGGAGGTTGGCGGCGCCCCCAGTGTTTTTGAGGGGGACCGGCTCAGAGCGGGGCAATGGCATTGACACGGACTGATATCACCGAGCCGGGGTCGGTCATGCTGGGGGTGCATTGATAACGGGCTTGAAACGATATGGACAAGGACCGCATTGTTCGCACCTATGGGAGTGACGCTACTGGCGACCAGATACCTCAGTGAGCCATGTTCATGGGGGTGGTAAATGAAACACACACAGAGGGAGGTGTCTTGTATAGGGACTGGTTCGAAAATACCTTCAGGGTGTGGTATCGCCAGCGAATTGATCACATGGGGGCTGGATCCCCTCTACCAATATAAAGAAGGGCTGTCACTTGCATAGATATTGCACCTCTTGCATGGAGACTGGCTCAATATAATACAAGGACCAGTAGTACCAGCACTGACAAATAGATGGCTACTGGATATCTATTTGTTGTCAATAACTTGAAGCTCACATTAATAATTTGTGGTTATTTATATATTTAAGTAGCGTAGTAAATGTTAGGCTGATAAAATTAATTTACTAAAATGGTATCAATAAAAGCCATATTTTCCAATTAGAAGATCAATAAAATGTCCTTAAAACAACACATTGAATGGTCATAAGGTTGGTGTTTAATGATATACATTTATTTTCAAGGCTGATAGGCTTAACCATAATGATAAAATGAGACAAACCTCCCCTTAAGCAATGAGGAAAACTAAAGACAAAGGGAAAAAAAGTGGCTGTCAGAAAATGGTGTATTTTATTTCCAGAGACTTTGCTGCTGCAGAAAGAATTCACATGAAAGAAACACACAGAAAAGCTGTTACTTGTGTGCTATGCAAGGAAAACAAGGGTTAAATATCTTCCCTTCCGATAGTGTGAATAAAGATTAAAAGTATGGAGCAAATTGAGAAATACAGCATTTTTTTTTTTATTACTGATGTTTTTGGGTTAATTGTTGGAAGCTAAAATTTAAAAAGAAATGAGATACATGTAATAGAAACTGTCTACGTTTTACCAAGGAAAGACACGGTCTCACACCCATTTCTGAGTGGAAGTTCAGGAAGAAATGTAATATGGTAAGCCAGCTGTGAGGGAACTGTGTGTTTGTATCTTTTTACACAGGTGAAAATAACTAGTATAGGAAAATGAAATAAAATATGTTGACCAAATATTTTTGATCTGGTGGAGTTCAGTAATAGGAGCTAAAATGGTTAATTAATACTCTTGAGAAGTGGAACATAGATTTGCATCTGTTCAGTGTATTGTAGCAAGGATGAAATTGAGTGAGGGGGAGAACAACAACACAGAAAGATGTCCATGGAATCCTGCTTGCAGTATTTCCCAGGTAGAGCTTGGAACGATGGATCTGAAGCGCTAGCATTCAGATGAAAAATGAAAGGAAAACCATAAACCTTCCAAAAAAATAATCTCCTAATGTGAAAATGTAAAGAGAAGCGAATAAAGTGAGTGCATTTTGCCAAGAACATGAAGAGAATTGCCAGTTATATCCACACTTGAATTTCTTACTGGAGTGACAAAAGACACCACACCACTGTGTGTATAAAATGAAATGTAAGATTTATAGGCAAGTCAATTATAAAGCTATTTTATATTGGCTGCTGTGGTTTGGCCTTATCAGAATCTCAGTATATGGCAAATTCTGGGCTTGTGAATGAGGGTTTCTGGAAAGAGTGGAGTGGTAATGCCTGAGTAAAGGGTCCTTGAGCTATCTTATTTGCTGTAGATAGGGTGTTTTGGGTGCTAGTGACTAGCACACTATGCAGTACTCTGCTGTTTATTGCTGCTCCTAAAAGAGCCTCTGTAAATAGTACTGCATTTGCTTCCCTTACTACCAGACACCTGAGGCAACATATACAGAAGAAGCTATACGCACTCCCGAAACTTGCCATCTATACTCCACGTAGAGCTTAGAGGAATGCTGTAGCCTACTCTGATTTAGAGTATGTGCAAGGAAGGTTAGAATTTTGCCAGGAAATATTTAGATGTATTATTACTACTTGCCTGTATGATGTCCTATATGATAGTGAAGTTGCATTAATATAGTGTTTAGAAAATAAACACAATTATCTTTAGTGATTGCTTGACTTTCCCTCTATTGCCAGCCTATCTGCCCTTTTGCCTTCCATATTTTGCATTTGCTGTCATTAGAACTTATGACATTGTCTTTTCAAGTGATTGATGTACCGTGAACCAGGTTACAATGGATCTCATATTTCTGTAAATGATTATTAAACACATCCAATTAGAGCCTTTTAAAGTTTCAGATTACTAGGAAATAAGCGTATATAGCTTTTAAATAATGTGAGCTATACACAATACTGAGGCTAAAAGTCCGTCAATATGTCCACTATATTCAATGAAGTTTTTCTGAGGTAAGGTCTCTATTCTGCAAAATCACACAAATGTACTTAATGTTGTGTATGTAAGTACGTCCATTGAAGTCAATGGGAATACTTGTGCGTTTAAAGAAGCAGTTTTCCACCTCTGGTTCGTGGACCCCTGGGGGTTCGCAGACTATGCCTAAGATTTCCAAAGGGGTCTGCATGTGCATTTGAAATTTTTTTAGGGGGTCTGCAAATGAAAAAAGGTTGAAAACCACTGGTTTAAAGTTAAGCTTGTGCATATGAGTATGCAGGTTTAAATGACTTTGGGTCTTCTGCAGAATCCTGTGTCTTCAGGTCATTCTTTTTGTGCCTATTATTTAAATAGTTTTGTTTCATTTGTGTAGACTTATTCATTTTTTTGAATTTCAGAGTATTTTCTGTATTGGTTGACAATAATAGCATTTTTATGTCATTTAAAGTAGAAATAATGGCAAAAATTCCCTTACATATGACCTGCGATAAAGGAATAATGTTTCTGTGCAGTTTTATTTTTTTATACAGTCTGATGACAGCCTGTGTTTTTTAAAGTTGTCTGTATTCCTGCTTATGTTTTTTATTAGAAAAAGAAGGTCTTTAATTCCCTATTTTGCTTTCTTGAAGAAAAGGAGAACTAGTAGCTAGTTGATGAGCAAATAAGCTTCCTATCAAATTCTCTAGTCTAGCTTTTTTATTATTATTATTATTATTTTTTAAGTCAGTCGCCTGCTTTTAAATCTCTCAAAGGGCGTAAGTGTGTTTTTTTTTCTTTTGCAAAACAGGTTTTGGGTTTAAATTTTCAGAGTAGTACACGAGGAGTTAACTGTGTTATTAGCATCAAAGAGAGCTGAGTGGCTAAATCCATTCCTAAAGCTTTGAAAACGTATCCTAAAGTGTCACCTTAATGTGTGAGGTAACTGCCTTTCCATAGCAGTGTGTGTATTGCTTATGCTCAGTGCAGTATCCAGAATACTCAAACTCCACACTGATATACAATGGTTTATAACCATTATGATAAATTTTATCTTTGTTCCCAAGATTGTGTCCAACCATCTTTTGATGTTTTTATTAAAAAAAAAGAAAAAAAAAGGAATGTACAGTACAAAAACTTCTTTAGAAGTGCTATTTAAGGGTCTAAGAGCAACATAGTCCTGCAAGGCCAGGTATTGAATCATTGAATTCAGTGGGGAGCAAGATTGAGCCAACAGAGCTAGGTTCTGTCTTTTGCAAATTATTAGGCCTTCATCTTGCAAACATGGAAATGTTTCATATATGTGTGTAGACTCAATGAAGTCAATATGTAAAATTAACTGCCTATGTAAATGTTTGCAGGATTGGGGCCTTATGAAGTAGATTGTGAAGCTGTAGCTTATTATGAACTTGTTAGAGCTTGTTTTTAAAAGTTTATACAATAATAGCATCATATGGAGTTGTCCTGGTCTTTTTCCTTTTGTGATCTTTTAATATTTTATTTTTTGGTAAAAAAACTGCATAACCAGCCTCTTTAAATATGAAATCTACATTGGATTCATTTGAAGGAAGTGGGAGAAATGAGAAGGACCCAGGCGCCCATGCAGAACCCCATTAAATTCAGGGAGACTTCATGAGTGTGCATTCTTACACAATGATCTGATTTCAGGACCAGGATCTTATATCACAGTTTTGTTCATTACTCCGTGGGGTCTTCTGTGCCAAAAAATTAAAAATTCTGAGCACAATATTTTAAAATTCTGCAAAATTCTACATATTTTATTGGTCAAAATATCACAGTATACTCAGGCAAGATCTGATTATTTTGGTAATATATTTCAAAATACTTGTCAGCAAGTATGTGTGTATCAATATAGACGACAAAAAAATTCAGGAAATGTTTTTTCACAAATAGATTCCTTACTAGTCATGTTACTTCAGAACTTTGAGTAATAATTCATTTAAATTACAATACAGAAACATATCCCTGCACTCCTCAGAAGCAGTTCAAAGGCTTGGGGGAATCTGGCATAATGGAGGAGCTGAGAAAAAGGGAAGTAATTGCTGTGAAGGAGCCTGGGTGTGAAGTTGGAGGGTTATTGTGTGTGAGTGGGAGAAGTATGGAACAGTGTTTTTTGAGGAGGGGATTGTTAGGGAGCCTTCCCCATGCAGACCTTGGCTGTTCCCCAGACTCTCACATTCAGTCAGACACATCTGCCCCCATTCCCTTGTGTCCCTGCACCCCCACTCAGCCACCCCTCCTCCTCTGTTCCCATGTGCTTCTGCCCCCCCAGTCCCATTGAGACACTGCCCCAGACTGTTCCCTCCACACTAGCTCTTTTGAACTTCACTCTATGATCCCTAGCAGCCTCATGTGCCCTATGCTGTCTGTCCATCTATATCCTATGCCACAACCCCTGGCCTCCTGGGCAGGGCACTGTGAGGAACACAGCCTCTTCTCTTCCCTATCCATACCTGGGGCTCATTTGAACCAGGAACAGCTGCTCTCTGTTATGGTACCACAGCAGCTACTGGTGGGTGAAAGGTATAACTGCAGCACTTCTCTGGCTAAATGTATTTTTTGCTGAGAATTTTTTTTTTCTGTGTGGGACGTGATCTCTGTATATGTGCAGCAGTACAGAATTCACCCAGGAGTAATTGGTTCATAAGCCAGAGGAGAATCCAACTTGCTCTTCTAGATATATATAATTCTACTTATAATTCTAATGGAAGAACAAAGCTAGTTTTATTGGGTCTTGTGACAAATTTGTGTGTGAAAGCGAGACTATGAAGTTCTTTTTTTTAAAGAAAGAAATCTTTAATTTTTTAAAACTCTGGTTTGCAATACCTTTTTAGAGGACTTACAATTTAAAATACTTCACTAGCTACTTTGGCTTTCTATTTGGCCAACATTTATTATTGCATGTTTCTAATGCAGCTTGAAATAAACATGTTTCTTTTTATGCTGGTAGACAAACAAACACACAACCCTGAGTATAGTGTGTTTTTAAAATAAAATTTTTATTTATAAATCTTTAAGAAAACAGATGGCATAGTCTAGCACTCTCATCAATAATGGTATAAAATAAAGTAAATACCTCTAACTTGGAAGCCACTTGGTTTTTGTGCCACATTCGAGATAGTGCATAATTTCTGTGGAATCAATATTCCACTCATAGGAATATGGTTGACTACTATAGATTGAGCAGACTGTATTGGTTTTGTGTATGTTCTACATAAAGCAAGCCTTTATTTAAAATCCACCACCACAGTAAGACATTTGGTATAAAAAAAGATTGGCTCTTGAAGAGAGGGATTTCCTACCAGATCGTCTGTATTTTGGCCCTTAAACATTTGACTGCCTCCCCTCTTCCCTTTCTTTTCCCATACTTACTAGCAAGGTTCTGAAAATTCAGAAGCATCCTTTACCAAATAAGTAGCAACCACAAGCAGTGACCCTGTATTTCTGGAGTATTTCTTCCTCCCAGATTGCCTCCCCGTAGGTCCTGATCTTGCCTAGATGTCACACCTACTTAACTTTTAAGCACATGAGTAATCCTATTGATTTCAGTGGGACTACTTGTGCATCTAGTGATGTACATGCATGCATCATGGGACCTTAGTTCTGAACAGGAATGGTATTGTGTGAGCTAATGGCTGGGGAATTATGTAATAGAGTAATATACTTTCTCAGATTGATAGAAGTAATGAAAAAATATAAGATGAATCATGCTTGTTGATGTTCCAGTTATTACTATCCAGTAATTGTCACTTGTTCACTGTTTATGGGAAGGACACATTTTTGGCTGAAAGATTGTGGTTTAGAGTAGACTAGTGGTATTGTAGTGTCAGGGCTGAAGTTAAAATTGAGAGTCAGTGTTGAATTGAAAGGGTGTTTTATAGTACAATCCTTTTATTCATAATTTCTAAGATTGGGAGTAATTTGTTAGACACTGCTATTCTGTTCATATTTAATAAGGAATAATTAGATAAAATGGCATAAATCTGAAGCTAGGATCCAATCCTGCAAACTCTGGTTTATGTGAATAATCTTTATTTTGCACCACAAGTGGTTCCGTTGTTGTAGATTAATTTCATGTAAATGATCAAAGAACCATTTGATTAGGATTTTTGATTACACTATGATGGGCCAGATTAGAGCTACTATATTAGCTCTTTTTGTTGATGCCACTTTATAATTGCAGGGGCAAACAAACAATGCATATCTTCTATTGGAATTGTCCTCCAAGCGAGTGGAAGAGTGGAGGCAAGCTTTCTTCCTACTCTGTCAAGTTCTGTAGGGCAGAAAGGAGGAATAGTAGTGGCATCCTAAGGTTATGGCAATGCTACCCGCCGGAAAGGTGGGTAGCGCTCGACGTATCAGGGATCGATTTATTGCGTCTCATGTAGATGCAATAAACTGATCCCCGAATCAATGCCTGTAGTCCACCGTGGCAGGAGGAGTAAGTGGAGTTGGTGGAGGAGTGGCTGCAGTCGACCTGCCGCTGTGGGGGCAGCCAGGTAAGTCGACCTAAGGTACTTCGACTTCAGCTATGCTCTTCGTGTAGCTGAAGTTGCGTATCTTAGATCGATTCTCCACCTACCCCCTGGTATAGCCTAGCCCTAAATCTGTGGACTCTCCTCTCAGTGGAAGACAGAAAACTCTATGAAGTGAACTTGATGGAGTATTTCTTCCTCCCAGATTGTGTCCCCGAAAAGTTTCTGTGAAAGGAGACAGTATGGTCTTCAGTCATTAGTGAAAATTAGTGAGTTTCTGTTGTACACTAACACTTCTTCACTTCAGCATTTCTGTGAAGTTTTTATGTTGAGGTATATAGCTTACTCAAAGCATTCTGGTGAATAGTTGATCAAAAGAATCTATCATATTTATCCATAGAAGAGAGGCCCAGGCTTCTGCTGCAGTGTGGGTGAGTTCCATAGATACTGCAGCCTGTAGAGGTCTAGGGACCTGCACTGAGGCAAGACAAAAGGAGTTGTTTTCTCCAATAGGTCAGTGCAGGATCACAGAAAAAATATTGTGGAATTTCAAGGACAAAAAGTGTCTCTTAAAAACTGAACTTCAGTATATTGTGAGAGGGATGCTTCAGACTACAGTAACTCCCTGTACACAGCCAGGTTAATTGCAGTGAAAGAAGTTCAGAGACAAGGGTAAGTTAAAAATCACAGATGTTCCTCCCTCCTCAAATTGTGGAACAACGTGGGCTTGGACTGCCAGTTCTATGTTTTCAGGCAGCTTTTTATACTCTTGAGTGATTTCACAGGGATGACATTATAAGGTTATTATTTTTAACAAACAGGAATTTCTAAGCAAAAATGTGTACCTTTCCAGGAAAAAATCACTTTTAAATTCCTTTTTTACTGTTTGTATTTCCCAGTCTCCATTTTCAATTCCACATGAGGGTGGGTGCGGGAACACCAATGTACTGGTATACATCTGTCATTGGTGGATACATGCTGCTACCCAGGACTTGTAATAACTTTTGCATGGTTCATAGAACAGAAGTCCTTCCCACTCCTATATTAATAAACATTAAATTGGAGCCATAAACTTATCAGACTCTGGGTCAGCTTCAGCCTTTTCTGTTTCCGCTGCTGTTTCCACAGTGAGACATTCCTCAGGGGTGGCAACCAAAAGCTCCTCTGAGTACAGCCTCAGGACATGCTGCAGTTGCTCCTGCGGAAAAGCCTTCTCTGTAACCACAGTCATAGAATCATCATTAGGCCAAACCAGTTTGATTTCCTTCTTCGACAGGGTAACTGATTTGGTGGATGGGGGGATGCGGTGGACGTAATATGCCTGAACTTCAGCAATGCTTTTGACATAGTCCCTCATGACATTCTGGAGAAATGCAGAGCTACCATTAAGCGTATACTCAATAGGTACAACTGCGAACAAAGAGTAACAATTAATGGAACAATGTCGGATTGGAGGGAGTTCTCAAGAGGGGTTCCACAAGGATTTGTTCTCAGTGTGGTGGTGTTATAACCATAAGGGTAGCATAAAATTCCTCCTTATCTGTAGAGAGTTAAGAAGCTCAAAATACTTGGTTGGCACCTGACCAAAAGGACCAATGGGGGGAGAAGATGCTTTCAAATCTGTGGGAGAGGCGGCTTTGTTTTCGGTACTCTTTGTTTGTGGGATCGTTCGTTCTGGGATTTTGAGAGGAACCAGACATCAATCCATGTCCTCCACATTATTCTGAACCAGTAAGTCTAGCCAGACAAGGCGTATTAGTTTATCTTTGTCTTTCCCACTTGTGAATCTTTCCTTTTTAAAGGGAGGTTTTTATCCCTGTTTTCTCTGTAATTTTGAAACTAAAGTGAGAGGGGATTCCTCTTTGTTGTTGTTGAATATTTTGCTACTCTGTCTGTTATCTACCATCTGGATTTTACAGAGGTGATTTTTCTTATCTTTTCTTTTAATTAAAATTCTTCTTTTAAGAATCTGACTGATTTTTCCATTGTTTTGAGGCTCCAGTGTTTTGGATTGGGCTCACCTATAATGGTGAGGGTTTTACTCTCAAGTTGTTCCCAGGAAGGGGTGTAAGGCTTGGGGGAATAGGAACTCTAAGTAGCCCTTTCCTTGATTCTTTGTTTAAGCACTTGTTGGTGGCAGCATACCATCCAGGCAAAAGAGAAACTTGTGCCTTGGGGCAGTTTTAACCCAAGCTGGTAAAATAAGCTTAGGGAGTCTTCCATGCGGGTCCCCACATCTGTACCCTAGAGTTCAGAGTGGGGAGGGAACCCTGACAGGTGGTGTTTAACATAGAATCATAGAACTGGAAGGGCCCTTGAGATCATCCACTCCAGTCCCCTGCACTTGTGTCAGGACTAATTATCTAGACCATTCCTGACAGGTGTTTGTGTAACCTGTTCTTAAAAGTCTCCAATGATGGAGATTCCACAACCTCTTTAGGCAATTTATTCCAGTGCTTAACCACCATGACAGGAAGTTTTTTTTCTAATATCCAACCTAAACCTACCTTGAGGCAATTTAAGCCCATTGCTTCTTGTCCTATCCTCAGAGGTTAAGAGAAACAATTTTTCTTCCCCCTCCTGGTAACAACCTTTTACATACATGAAAACTGTTATCACGCCCCTCTCAGTCTTCTCTTTTCCAGAATAAACACACCCATTTTTTTCAGTCTTTCCTCATAGGTCATGTTTTCTAGACCTTTATTCATTTTGGTTGTTCTTCTCTGAACTCTCTCCAATTTGTCCATATCCTTCCTGAAATGTGGCACCCAGAACTGGATACAGTACTCCAGTTGAGGCCTAATCAGCACAGAAGAGACAGGGAAAATTACTTCCCGTGTTTGCTTACAACATTCCTGCTAATACATCCAAGAATGATGTTTGCTTTTTTTGCAGTACTATTACACTGTTGACTCATATTTTGCTTGTGGTCCACTCTGACCCGCCCAGATCCCTTTTTGCAGTTCTCTTTCCTAGGCAGTTATTTCCCATTTTGTATGTGTGCAACTGATTGTTCCTTCCTAAGTAGAGTACTTTGCATTTGTCCTTACTGAATTTCATCCTATATATTTTGGACCATTTCTCCAGTTTATCCAGATCATTTTGAATTTTAATCCTGTCCTCCAAACCACTTGCATCTCCTCCCAGCTCGGTATCATCTGCAGACTTTGTAAGTGTACTCTATATGGTATTATCTAAATCATTGATGAAGATAGTGAACAAAACCAGACCCAGAACTGATCCCTGTGGGACCTGACTCATTATGCACTTCCAGCATGACATCTGCCATTGATAACTACTCTGCGAACCATTTTCCAACCAGTTTTGTATCCATCTTATAGTAGCTCCATCTAGGTTGAATTTGCCTAGTTTATGTGAAGATCATGTGAGACAGTATCAAAAGCCTTACAAAAGTCAAGATATACCACATCTACCACTTCCCCCCATCCACAGTCTTGTTGCCCTGTCAAAGAAAGCTATCAGATTTGTTTGATGAGATTTGTTTTTGACAAAGTCATGCTAACGGTTACTTGTTACCTTATTATCTTCTAGATGTTTGAAAATTGATTGCTTAATTATTTGCTCCATTATCTTAGAGTTGCCATACCAACTCTAAGAGGCTAATTAATTACATAATAATAGCCTCTTAGAATTGGTATGGCAACTTCCAGCTTTTTATGTTCTCTGTATGTATATATATCTTCCTACTATATGGTCCATTCTGTGCATCTGAGGAAGTGGGCTGTAGCCCATGAAAGCTTATGCTTAAATAAATTTGTTAGGCTCTAAGGTACCACAAGTACTCCTGTTCTTTTTTGCAGATACAGACTAACACGCCTGCTACTCTGAATCCCATCTTCCATGATTTCTCAAAGATACTTGCTAATGGCTCAGATATATCCTCAGTCAGCTCCTTGAATATTCTAGGATGTATTTCATCAGGTCCTGGTGACTTGAAGACATCTAACTTGTCCAGGCTTGGTCACCTGCTCCCTTCAAACCTAGTTTAAAGCTCTACTCACTAGGTTAGCCAGTCTTTATTCAAATATGCTCTTCCCCTTTCTCAATAGGTAGCCCTATCTCTGCTTAACAGTCCTTCTTCCTGGAACAGCATCCCTTGGTCAAGCAAGCCGAAGCCCTCCTGGCAACTCCATCATCTTAGCTAGGCATTCACTTCCAGGAAATGACCTGGATGTAGATAGAGAGAGCATACTTACCAAGTTTGCAGATGACACAAAGCTGCAGGGATGGGGGTGGGGGAAAGGGCAAGGGGGGGAGGTGTTGCAATACTTTGGAGGGTAGAGCTGAAATTCAGAGGGGTCTTGATAAATTGGGGAACTGGGCTACAAACAACAAAATGAAATTCAGCAAAGACAAATGTAAGGTGCCATACTTAGGGAAGAAAAACCAAGTGCAGAATGGGGGGAAAACTGGCTTGGAAGAAGCACTGCTGCGAAAGATCTGGGAGTTGTGGTAGATCACAACCTCGATATAAGTCATCATCAATGCAATGCTGTTGTAAAAAGAACAAATGAAATTTTAGGTTGTATTAACAGAGACATAGCATGCAAGTCACGGGAGGTGATAGTACTGCGCTACTCAGCGCTAGTTAGGCTTCAGCTGAAGCCTATGCCCTATTTTGGTCACCATAGAAAGGATGTAGAGAAACTGGAAAGGATCCAGAGGCGAGCAACAAAGATGATCAAAGGATGGAATGCAAGCCACAAGAGCAAAGGCTGAAGGAAATGGGTATATTTAGTTTGGAAAAGAGGAGATTAAGAAGAAGAGATAGTAGCCTTCAGATATTTGAAAGGCTGCCATAAAAAAGATGGAGAAAAGATGTTCTCTTTTGCCACAGCAGGCAGGACAAGAAGCCAAGGGTTCAAACTACAACGTAGCAAATTTAGATTAAATCTCAGGAAAAACTTCCTAACCGTAAGGACAGTAGGACAGTGGAACATAGGTAGTTGTGGAAATTTCTTCATTGCAGGTTTTCAAAAGGAGGCTGGATAGCCATCTATTTTGGATGGTTTAGATACAACAGATCCTGCATCTTGGCAGGGGGTTAGATTGGATGACTCTTGCTGTCCCTTCCAACCTTATGAGTCTGTGAAAAATGAATAGCTGCCATGTGAGGAGAGATTCAAAAAATTGGTACTGTTCAGCTTAGGAAAGAGATGACTAACGGGGACATGATAGAGGTCTATGAAATCACAACAGGTGTTTAGAAAGTGAATAAGGCTGTGTTATTTACTCCTTCATGTAACCCAAGAATCGAGGTCACCCATTAAATTAATAGGCAGTACGTTTAAAATGAACAAAAAGAAGTACTTCTTCACACAATGCCTCCTCTGCCTCTGGGACTTGTCAGAGGATATTGTGTAAGGTACGGAATGCTATGGCACATGCGGTTTTGCTATACATGTTTTTACAACTGTTTAATTCTACTTAAGAATTTATAGTGCATTTTTCAAAGAGCTGTACAGTCTAATGGTCGTATTTCTAATTTATCAAATTAGGACTAATGCATTTTTTGTTAATACCTTTCCTTTAGAATATTCTTATGATCAGAAGGGAATAGTAATATTAGAAAATTGGGAGGTCCTCTCTCCATAGTTCTGATTTAATAGGGTATACGTTTATTTTATTTTTTTCTCCTGTTCAGTGAGGGAGACATGTCCCCTCCTATTAGAAGTATTTCATTAAGATGTCCGAATATACCATCTTAGTTTTCAAAATATGATCTGGTTTGAGAAACTCAGCTTCAAATAGTTATTACTCTAAGGGTTTGTTTACATTGATAATGCTACTGCCAAAGCACCGTAGTGGGTATTTTTCCATTTAGTAGATATTCTTCCATTGCTATAGTTAATCCACCTATGAAGAGGGGTTAGGTATTAAAAGAATTCACTAGAAGTGTCCACATCGGGGTTTAGATTGTTTTCATTACGTTGCATAGGGTGCACAATTTTTCTCAGACCTGAACAATGTAGTGAAGATAACTAACTTTGTACTTTAGACCAGCTCTGAGATATGTTATCTCAGAGTTGGAGTACTAGAGAGTGGTTGAAATCTGCATAAGCAATTTCTCCTTAGGAACAACATTTAGCTAATCTTTTCGGTCTTTCATTGTGGCATCTCTGGAGCTTTTTTGTCTTCAGGAGTGGGAATTTATTAGAACTGGTGCCCTTAGAATAGGAAAAATTATATGGCTGTAATTGTTATTCTTTGAAGGTATAAGTTGTAATAGAGTCATACTTGCCCAGCCACCTTCTCTGCAGAGATGGGGATAAATATTTGCATTTGTTAACACTGTATACCTTGTGGTTGGGAGGAAAAAGAACACACCATGCTGATAGTAGTTAGAGGTAGAATATGTCATCTGCCCATGTGTGAGTAGTAATTACCCCCAAAACTCTAATGCTGTAGGAGTTCTTATCAGTTGTATGGTGAGAACTCAGGCCAAACAATGAGGATCTTTTACAGCATACAATTTCAGAGAACAAGAACCCAGGTAAGTAGTTGTCTCAACTCTTGAATATTTTTAGGAATACCTGGACATATGGTTAATAATCTGTAAAATAAATGTGAGTTTTAAAGTAAATGTGAGTGAAAGAGACTGGAAGATAAATGAAGCCAGTTTTCACTTATCCAGGATGCCTGCTGGAACTGTTTCTAGAATATTTTATGAACTTTGGCAATAGTTTTCTAATACAAATCTCAGCTACTTTATTTCACACAACATCGAAATTGAGGAAGTATTTCAAGGAAAACAAAAGTGGTATTTCTGCTTACATTTGGAAAGATATTTAAGTATATGTAACTGTCCTAAATTACAGAGTCTATTCTATCTTATCTAATAAGAAATATGTTTAGTAAAGGCTCAGTTGTAACAATATAATTTAAATCCAAGCAAGGAGCAGCTCACTTTACAAGTTACTATCTCCTTCATGGTCTCCCATGACTCCAAGGAGGGCACATGCTGTAATAGATTTATACCCCAGTTCAGGGTACATTTACTAATGCATTGGCATAGCCAAGGATCCTTCCCTCTCCCACCTATCTACCTGAATATGAGGAGGAACATAGTACTCTGTGAAGCTTGGAAACATGTTCCCACACATCTACTGTATGCTTGTACATTGTGCAGGATGGGACCACAATATGTCCCTTAATAAGGATTATTACAATTATACTATCAACTTAAACTCAAGTAAAAATGGAAAATTGTATGTTAAAAAATTCACAGATTGGCAAGAGGAACTCCAGGGCAATTACAGAGCTTGGCGCTACTTGAAATGTGGTCAGTTTTAAAAATGAATTAAAAATAATGTCAGCACTATACCTGCTCTGAAATCCCCCTTGCCAATTTGATTTTTTTTTTGTTGCAGTCATATTTTCTCTTTTTATTTAAATAGGTTAAAAATAACAGATGGGAAGTATGAACTTTTGCCTCTTGCTGCCCGTTACCAATCTTTGCATTATGTAATTACCTTTTACAGTTTAAGTAATATTTTCCCTCCACTGTTTCTATGTGAAAGAACTATAAAATGGAACAGTCTCCAAAGTGCTGTTAAATGCACAAAGCAAACAAACTGAAAAAATAGAGAACTGGTCTTTCAATTACAGCAATATTAGGTGTTACTTGTAACAAAAATAGGTAAACAGAATTTGAGACAAAATTTTCATTATTTAATTAAATTGACAATGTCCTTTTAAAAACTTTTATCAATTTTTTTAGATATTAGAGTGATCTGTGCTGTTGTATCTTCATAATTGCGCATAGTGCTGGTGTCCTTCAGAGAGAACTTCCATCTTTCTTGATTCTTCTCTGTAAGGATATCTGATCTGGTATAATTTGAGACTCAGGATGCGAAGTACCAAGCCTGATCCTACTTTGGCAGTCCATATGCAATCAGTAGATTACCAGACTGACCATCGTCTCTTTCAGTTACTTCAAAAACACACAAAAAAATTAACAACAACAAAAAAAGTAAATGTTGACTTCCTAAGTCGACATTGGCAATAATCTCGTTTAATTAAAATAGCCTTTACTTTCCTGAATCTCTTGAGAACTCTGTTTTGTTTTCTTATTATTAACATTTACAAAGAGAATGTAGGTGTAGAATTGAAAGTACATAGGTGATGTATTACAAGAATTTGACGTCAGGCAGGAACTAGAGAGTATTTCTGTGTATCTGATGAATATTTTGTTTTCAGAGAGTAAATGCTTTTGAATAGCTAACTTTAAAATGTTGTTCATAATGGACATTTGAAAGAAGGTGGGGGTCTTGCATTGAAATATAAGCATCTACTAATTATTTACTATAAAGATTATTGTGAACAGAGGGGAAAAATTATAACAGTTTTATGATTTTGCTGCATACACACTTGGATACTCCTCCAGGACTCATTGAGAAAATGTATATTTCTGACACTCAGGGAGCATTAAGATAGTCAGATTTGGTGTCCTGCTCTTTTGCTACTAGAATGGAGTGAAAAGCTCTAAGAACTCCATGCTCATTCTCACTTCTGCTGTAAACTAAAGACCTGATCCTGGAAATGCTTATACACTTGCTTAAAAGGTAGCAACTAACAGCAGAGTTTCTATGGGACTTTGTAGATGCAAGTTCTATCCTTCTTTTTCTCTAGGAGTAGAAACTCGGGGGAGGAGATGACGACTATGGAAGGAGTGCTAAAAGTGACCCGAACAGTAGTAGATGAAATGGTCTGATTCAGAAGTTGCAAAAATGTTAATAGAATATCTAAAGTTGTTGCTTTCAAGATTTTTTATATTTTTTATATTACTGATGAAACTGAGATTTCAGGAATACTCTTTTAAAGTAAGTCTTTGCCATAAGTTTGATAAAAATTTACTTTTAGCTCAACTACAGTTATGTGTACCGTTTTCAAGATGGATTGATTTATGCCTGATATATTTAATGTTTTAAATTGTAGTATTATACTTCTTTCTTCCTCCTGACAACTCATCTTCCCTCCCTTCCATTGTCCCCAGTCTTGCTGTGTTCCAAGGAACCCATGTCCCAGATTCATTCTTCCTCCCACTGCCTTTAGCTTTCTCAGCACCCAGTTTCTCAGAGCTCTTGCTCCTCAACACATTCTCTTGCCCCCACTGCTCAGCCCTTCTGTGACCACAATACTCCACAGCATATGCTCTTCAGATTTGTTTCTTCAGATTGCTTCCCTTCCCCATCCCATTTCCATACTCCCGGCTTGCTCTGTGGCTTCTCCTGTCCCCTCCCTTACAAAAACTTAATGGTGACTTCAGACCCTCTTGTATCAGCAGATTGGCACATCTGACTCTCTCAATGTCTATGCATTTTGGGGAATTATTCTTCCTTAATATTGCTAAGATCACTGTTAAAGTTTTGCTCAGGTGTATTTTGAAGTTGGGATGCAAATTACTCTTTCCTATCTGTTAGAAGTATAAGTGAAATCCTTATGGAGTGTTTGCCTTTAAACATAATTGCTAATACACTCAATGTGAGAATGGCAAGGAATGCAGGAAATTTTCCTTCTTGTTTTTTGTTTTTAAGTTTCAAGGGTTTTTTTGGGGGTGAGGGGAGGGTGTTTTGATGCAACCTTAATTGCCATGACACAAAATACTTTTTTGTTTTTAACAATCATCTTGTCTGATCTCCTGCATTACACAGGCCATGGAATTTCACTGAGTAAATCCTACCTCAAGTTCATGTTCACTTAACTTGCCATTTAAAATGGTTCATAGTTCATCATTGTACACCGATCCTATCTTTCCTGTAATTTTTCATGTGATGGCAAATTATGCATATTTTATATAATTGAAGCTGTAAGGTAATGAATGTTAATGGATATTATGAAAAGGATGATAATCAGTTGTTCCCCATGTCCACTGAAGGTAAGACAAGAAGTAGTTTTCTTAATCTGCAGCAAAGGAGATTTAGGTTAGATATTAGGAAAAGATATAAAGATAGCTAAGTACTGGAGTAAATTACCAAGGGTGGTTATGGAATCCCTGTCATTGGCAGTTTAAGAACAGGTTAGAGACACATCTGTCACAATGGTGTTAGGTATACCTGGTCATACTTCATGTCTGAGGGGATGGATTAGAAGACCTTTTGAAGTCCCTTTGACCTATACATTTCTATGGATTCTGTGATTCAGCTGTGCTTTGAGAAACTACGTAAGCTCCTTTCTTAGGAGTTGTGGAAAGCTGTGATCAAATGCCACCAGCAGAAGGTTTATTTTATTTTTTGGTGGTTCAGATTCTGTAGTTTCTGCATTGGAGTGTTGTTCTTTTAAGACTTCTGAAAACATGCTCATCCCCCTCAGATTTTGGAAGGCACTTCAGATTCTTAAACCTTGGGTTGAGTGCTGTAGCTGGCTTTAGAAATCTCATATTGGTACCTTCTTTGCGTTTTGTTAAATCTGCAGTGAAGATGTCCTTAAAATAAACAGTATGTGCTGAGTCATCACCTAAGACTGCTATAACGCACTGGTTCCCAAACTATAACAACCTGCAAACACCTTTCACAAAAATATCAAATCTTGCAAACCCCCTCTTAAAAATAGATATTTCCATTACCTGAGCATAAATTATAGAAGGAGTGATCTTGGTAATAATTTTTTTTATGACACACTTATTATACACTATTTATTATTACATTATTATTTATCATTACATTATTAATTTTAGTACATTATGAAAACGGCAACACTTTTCCAAGATTTCACTTTTGTAGCTCATAGCACTTTGATTAAGCCTCCTGCATGTTTCATCAAGGAGTACCAGACATGAAACAGCATGAAGATTGTCATGGAGTCCCCGGGGCGATGATCTGGAACTGCTCCCTATGAAGCCAGTCAGGACTCTGAGGGGGAAGCTTCTTCTCCATAAACAGCCTGCCTCCAAGGCTAGGAGCTTCACAGCTTACAGCTTCCACCTTCCTGGGTCTGACCTCGGAGCATTCAGCACCTTCTGCCCCTCCGTGTGCTTCCCTCAGTGAGCCCGTGGATTCTGCACCCCTACTCCACAGTCAGGCATGACTTTCAGCCAGCCAGTAAAACAGATTTATTAGATGACAGGTACATGGTCTGACATAGACTGTACAGTGAACGGATCCATTTCGGGGGCCAGAGAGCCCCTCTGCCCTTCCCTGCCTGACTTGAGCCACCTTCAGACTGAAACTCACCCCCCAGCCCCTCCTCTTTCTTTCCTTTGTCCCTTGGGCAGAAAGTGTCACGTGACCTCTTTGTTCTCAGGTTCCAGCTAACACCTTAAAAGAGGGAAGGGCCCAGGCCAACATTTGCCTGGAGACAGGGCTCGACCATTTCTTTCCACTGGACCTTTGTTCTGCAATACTATCAGCTCTTATCCCACCACCTAGAGCAGGGATCTCCAAACTTTTTGAGACGAGGGCCATATTAAATTTTTGAAGGGGTTCACGAGCTGCTGCCACGACCCCCTTTTTGCTCCTCTGGTCTCTGCCGCGCCCCCTCCTTCGTTCTTCCGGCATCTGCCATGCGTCCCACCCCTTTGCTCCTCTGGCTGTGCTGCAGGGGCACTCACCCCTTTGCTTCTCCAGCCACGCCGCTGCTGCGACACCAACCCTTTGCTCCTCCAGCCGCACTGCGGCCCCTCCGCACATGGGGCTGCCAGCAGCAGCTCGCGTGAGGGGGCAGCGGTGGCTTCTCCAGGTGCCTACTCAGCTGGGGCCAAGGGGCTAGACAAATTGATGCCGTGGGCTGGATCCAGCCCCCAGGCCGTAGTTTGGAGACCCCTGACCTAGAGACATGCATAGGGGAAACTGAGGCACCCACACAGTATTCCCACTCCATCACAAAGACATTTAAGAAGCCAACTCAAATAAAGAATTCCTCCCACAAGCATTTGGGTCTTGAGCAGTCCAGACAAACAGCGGACAACTACAGCAATGCTTAAACTTGTTCTTCATAGTAATGTTAAAAACAACACTAACAGCTTATTTAATTTTGGAAACAGCAAAAAATATCCACCTCCCTTTCCATTTCTCATAAGGAGTCTTGAAGTTTAAATTTCCTGAGTGTGATGGATGCACTTGCTTTGATCTGCATAGCTCTTCGAAGTCCAGAACCATTAGAGAAAGATAAAGTCTCAGGTCTTGTTCAGCATTCTGTATGCTTCTGTATTTGGTTTTCAGATGTGCATATAAGGAAAATACTTTCTTGCTTAAGTATGTTGTTGAAAATCGTAACAACGCTATAAGCAGGGGTTACTTGTTTCTTAAACTCAGCCAAAAGTTGATTAGTGACAGACTTCTGAAACTCCTTTTCAATTCGTAATCACGAGATCTCAATCAATTTCTCTTTCTCCTCAGTGCTCAATATCTGCGTTGAGAAAGTAGTATCATCAAAAGGGTTGCGAATTCAGTCATTATTGCCTGACATAGCTGGAAATTATTGCCTGAACGTTGTGTGAAGTCCTTTTAGGTGTGCAGTTATATTGGTTTTAGTGTACTGATCCAACCAAAATTTATGTTCCGCCAGGAGGTCATGGTCACAGGGTTTGGGATACCGGCCCCTGTGCCTGGGGTCTCTAGGGATGGCTCTGTCTGCTATTATAGAATTTTTCTGAGAACCCCCCGATTCATTTTGCAAACCCCCAAGGGTTCACAAAACCCAGTTTGGGAACCACTGCTATAACGTGAAGCATATGGCAGTATGCAGGTAAAACAGAGCAGTAGACATACAATTCTCTCGCAAGGAGTAAAGTCAGAAATTTGGTTAATACATTACTTTTTTAATGAGGGTCAACAGCATGGAGGCATGTCCTCTGGAATAGTGGCCGAATCATGAAGGGGTATATGAATGTGTAGCACAGGGGTCGGAAACCTTTCAGAAGTGGTGTGCGGAGTCTTCGTTTATTCACTTTAATTTAAGGGTTCGCGTGCCGGTAATGCATTTTAACATTTTTAGAAGGTCTCTTTCTGGAAGTCTATAATATATAACTAAACAATTGTATGTAAAGTAAACAAGCTTTTACAAATGTTTAAGAAGCTTTATTTAAAATTAAATTAAAATGCAGAGCTCCCCAGACCGGTGGCCAGGACCCGGGCAGTGTGAGTGCCACCGAAAATCAGCTCGTGTGCCTTCTTCGGCAGCTATGCCATAGGTTGCCTACCCCTGGTTTAGCATATCTGACGCGTAAATACCTTGTATTGCTGTCTACAAAATTGCCACGTAAATGCCTGTTCTCACTTTCTGGTGACATTGTAAATAAGGAATAGCTTTGACATAGATGCCAAGGGAAGCTGTTTCCCACCTTTGCTGTGGGAATAAAGCAGCAGGTAAAAAGAGGGAAGTGATTGGAGAATCATAAAATGGCTATCGTAATTAAAACAGAAAAGGTGAAAACTCAGTGAAATCACTCTTCTTGGTAAAGCAAATTCTTTGGGGAAATTTGTCTTATTTTTAACCTTTACCCCTTCCCCCAGGTATGAAGCAAGAGAGAGAACTTGGATAACTGTCTGTCTTCTGAAAGCAGTGTGTGATTAAAGAGCGTAATCCACTGTGTATATTTGCTGCTTTGTGATGAAAATTGTTAGATCTTAGGAAATGATTATATTAAAACCTGCTTTTCTTTTCTCAAGTGTTATGAACCTTTGGTTTTAATATAGACTGAACAGATACATTTTTCCAAAGGATATTTTATATGTTTGTGGACCTCTAAAATTTTGGTTTTATGTTTTGATCATCAGTATATTGTGTGGTGAAAGTATTTGTAAATTCTCCAAGTAATAAATGGCCCAATATTTTTAAGCTCTGTATAATGAAGTTTTAAAAATAGGGTTCAGAAATGAAATAAAAAATATCTCAACATACCCACATTTGTAATTTCTTCCTTTGTTGAAATATAAGAGCTCTTTGACCTCCTTTCCCCCTGCACTAACTTTATTTAATCAACATAACCTACACACAGATTGGAAGCAATTGCTGAAATTGAGTTACCATACTATTGGTTAGTCCAGTTGGCCTCCCATATCATTTGTGTTGTTTTGTAAATTATATTTTTAAAAGATAACTTTTCCAGAAAGATATCTTAATTACAGCAAAAAAATAAAGCTGTCATTCAAAAATTAAAATGTTTGTGTATTTTTATCATCACTTTTAAATAGGATGGCTTTCACCAACCATATGTTCAGAAATTTCACGTTTTTATAAAAACTTTATCAAATAACCACACCAGATGAATGTTTAGGAAGATATAGTGAATTAAGTGGTTGCAGTATCAAATGCTGGTGTAAGAATTGTTAATCTTCCTTTACTTAAAATAGGTTTTTCACATTTAGGATTTTTAAAGGCTATGTCCTTTTTTTCCTTTGCTAATAAGAATTTGTGTGGTAGTCTGAAATTTTTGATTTAGCATGTAAATGGCATCTTTGTAAAGTGAAACACTGTAGACTGTTAACAGACATAGTAATTTAATGAGGATTGGCAGTTTTTGGACTATGAGTTAGACTCTAATAGTTCAGAATATTTATGATTTATCCATGTGCTTCAGTGACTTGTTAGACTGAGTCCTTGGACTAGTTCAATCCTAACAGTTTATCTTGTAGTTTGGAATGACGCCCTGGTCAAATTATTGCAGTCAAGTAAGTCAGCCTCTCTTTTGGCGTGAGTGAAAGGAATAGGAGAATAGAAGAGTTTGCCATATAAGAAAGCTGGGTATCATGAAACCAATATTTCTGCCTATACTTAGGGTATTAGAATTATTTAAAGAGAACTATTTTTAAATGGTTACTTCATCCTTGAAGTGATAGTCAACTTGAAATTTACTCAGTTGAAAAAAATGTTAAAATAGTTTTAGGTGCTGCACCTCTCTCTCAATCTTGGTGCCAAATGTGGTTTTATAGTTTAAAATATTTTTCTCTCTGTAGCTGCTATTTGAAAATCTGTTTTAGATGACTGCTAAAACATAGGTAACAGACTACACAGGGGAAATAGTGGAGTTAATTACAAATGCTGTCACAGAGATAAAGTAAGCAAACTGGAAGAATTGAGAGATTTTTCTTTGAACTTTAATTTATCACTATCTTGAATGCCATAATAATGGTATGCAGTGTAGTTGCAGCTGTGTAACCCTGTCACCTGTGGAGGAAAATTTTTCATAAACCGATCCCTCTATATCCATCATAATCCTTAAAGTAAACCTGCATAACACTTTGGCCTTGTCTACACCACCAGCTTCTGTTGCCAAAATTGCCATTTGTTGACTCAAACAGTGAGTGTGAACACACTGCGAGGCAACTTTTGTTGCTGAAAATGCCTGGTTTTGGCGACAAAATGCATCTACCTTCACGAGAGATTTGTCTTTTTCCTCTACATTTTGGTCAACAAGTACAAGTTTAGACACTGCGTGGAGAGCTCTTGTCACATCTTCCCAGGTGACCAAATGCTTTCCTGCTTGAACCACTGCAGAGCTGTTGGATCTGCTCAGTATATGGGGAGAGGAGGCTGTGCATTCCCAGCTGCCCTTGAGCCATAGAAATTGGGATACCTATGGGCGGATTTCTTGAGGCTTGTGTGAAAAGGGCTATGACTGGGACGCGCTGCGGTGCAGAGCGAAGATAAAGGAGCTGAGGCAGGCATACCATAAGGTGAAGGAGGCAAACCATCGCACATGGGGCTTCACGTAAGACCTGCTGGTTCTATAAAAAGCTGGATACTATTTTCAGTGGTGACTCCACCTCCATTGCCAAGAGCCACATGAATACTTTAGAGGGCATGGAGGTGGAGGAAAGAGGACCTAAGCAGAGGATGAAGTTATTAATGAAGAGCTGGAGTTAGATGAGGATGTGCAGCTCCCAGCATGGTTGCCTGATAGGACAGGCAGCCAAGAACTGTTCTCCACTCCAGAGGTGTCTAGCCAGTCTCAGCATTTGCTCTCTGGCAAGCAAGCAGCAGGAGATAAGACTCCTGATAAGTGGCTGTGGTTTGTGTAGTGTGGAGTTGGGTTCAGGGCATGGAAATGCGGAAGGCTGGCTGTGTTTCTGTGAGCTGGACATTTCCTTGTGTAACTAATCAGTATCAGGGTGTTGATGCATGCCGATATCTCACAGCAGTCCTCCAGAGAGATCACCAAGAAAGTTTCCTGGAGGTACTTGGTAATCCCCTGCCAAAGGTTCCATGGCAGAGCAGCTTTGTTCCTTCCCCCATTGTAGGAAACTTTCCCATGCCATTGGCAATCACTTGTGCAGGGACCAAAGCAGCACAGAGGTGAGCGGCATAAAGTGCAGGGAGGAAGCCACAAGCATGGAGTAGATGTATCCTTGTTTCTCTGCTTACCCTTAGCAGTGAGATGTCTGCTAGAATTATCCCTGCCTGTGGGAAAGTGTGGGAGAATTTTAGAATTTGTTCTTTAGAGTACTACATCACGACCCTTGCCAAGAGTGTGCTCTTTTCCCCATGTAGAGCTCTTCCCTGCGCCAACACTCGCTATGCTTTGAGTATTCGTAGAGATGTGTGCCTGGCTAGGGTCAGTGAGAAAGTGATGACAATGTTGCAAAAGGTGTATTTAACAGATAAGTTTCAGTGCTTTGTGTGAATTTAACAGTCCTGTTTCTGTGCACTGTCCCCTGTGCTTCACCAGATGTGGCCTTCAGGAACACCCCACTTAGCATCTTCGCCAGATAAAAAAGTGCCCAAGACACAGCATAGAAGACATGTTCCGGGAGGTCCTGCATGCTCCAATGCGGAAAAAAGGAAATGAAAGGTGTGCTAGGAAGCCAAACATCGGGAAATAAAAGACAATCACACGTTTAAGGATGCTATTGAGCAGATGCTTAAAATAATGGAGGAGCAAACTCAGATGCTGAAGTCCTTAATAATGCTGTAGACTAAGCATATTCAATACTCAACCTCCACTGTAGCACATTTAGAACTCTTTTCCATGTCCTCTGCAAACTCCACCTGCACCTTCCTTTCCATCTTCTGGGACTTCTCAGTTTCCCCTTCACTCCACCCACTTGGACAACTTTCACAATGATAGCTGGACTTAACACACAGCTGTGAAAGGCTGCCCTTCCCTGATTCCTCCTTTCCCGTCAAGCATCTATGTGTTTGTGTGTGCTTTTATTGCACAAGAAACAGCAAACTTTTATAATGGTAAATCATCTTTAATTTTCTTCTACAAGGTGAGATTGCCAATACCTGCACAGGCATTTTAATCACTTTGTTACAGGACTATAAGACCACAAATGTCACCATTCCCCATAGGAAAACTACATGTAATGTTACATTGAAGCAACTCAGACAGAGATATATGTTACTCGTGGCCATTGTCAAAGTGTTGCCTCAAAGCCTCCCTAATATGAATAGCTCCCCTCTGGGCTCCTCTGAGAGCCCTGGTATCTAGCCGCTCAAAATCAGCAGTTAAGCAGTCTGCCTCAGCACTCTACCCCTGAGCAAACCTTTCGCCCGTAGCTTCACAGAGATTATGCAATTTATAGCATGGGACTATGACCATAGATATATTATCCTCAGTGAGATCCAACCTGCCATAAAGACATCGCCAGCGTGCCTTTAATCTGCCAAAGGCACGTTCAACTGTCATTTGGCACTTCTGAGCCTGTTGTTGAACTGCTTCTTACTGCTGTCCAGGTGTCTCATGTAAGGTTTCATGAGCCATGGCCATAAGCAGTACGCAGGGTCCCTCAGGTTCACTATGGGCATTTCAACACCCTCCACTGTAATTTTCTGGTTAGGAAAGAAAGTCTCCGCTTGCAGCATTCTGTACAGGCTGGTGTTCCTGAAGATGCATGTGATATGTACCTTCCCAGATCACCCCGTGTTGATGTCAGTGAAAAGCCCGTGGTGATCCACAAGTGCCTGCAACATCATGGAGAAGTACCCCTTCCTATTGATTTACTCCAAGGTGGTCTGATACCATAAGTGGAATTTGGGTGCCGTCTATCACCCCTCCACAGTTAGGGAAACCCATTTCTGAAAAGCCATCCATTATTTCACGCACATTTCCCAGAGTCATGGTCGTTCGTAGCAGGATGTGATTCATTAATGTAGCCCCAACAGTTGACTTCTCCACTCCAAATTGATTCGTGAACAACTAATAGCAGTCTGTTGCAGTCTGGAGTTGCCAGCTTCCATACAGCAATTGTCACATACTTCTCTACTGAGAGGGCAACTCTCTCATTCCTTGCGCCGCAGGTCTGAGGCAAGCTCTGCACACAGTTCCAGGGAGGGTGGCTTTCCATATTGGAAAGTTCTGTAGCCACTGCTTGTCCTTCCATGCCTGTATGACAATAAGATCCTACTATTCAGTGCTTGTTTCACAAGCCCAAAAGTGACTGTCTACCCTATGCACCTGCTCTGTGAATGCCAAAAGCAATCTGAAGTTGCTCCTATCCATATCATGCAGAATGTCAGATGCCTGCAAGTCATCTTCAGTTAGAAAGTTCATGATTAATTGCGCTGTCATCCATGTCTTCATGACAGTTAACAGAGCATAGGAGAGCAGTGCAGGATCCATCACTTTTTACAAGATGCTCTGCGATCTGCTCTATCGTTCCACAACACCTAGCAACAGAAGCACTGTTGGGTAGGTATCCACAATGCATTGCTTACACTGTTGATGATGGTGCTCCCACTGTGGACGTGATCTGCTGACAGAGGGAGTTAGTGTGAACACAAAATTGTGATTTTTAACATGTTGACTTTTGGGTGTCAACATCACTTTTGTCTACACAAATCGGTAGTGTAGATATGGCCTTTAAATGCATTACTCTGCTAGACACTAAAAATCATGGACTGAACAGAGACACTGGATTTATGGGTTATTATAGCAATTAGTAACCTACTAACCCCCTCTTTTTGTCCTAGGACTGCAGAGATGTTAATGGGCACTCTACCTTGAATTATCCCTTACCATATGTGCTAACTGCTTATGTTGAAAAATCAATTCCATCTTGCATTTTGCTGTGACTCTGGAAGTTCCTTTCCCAGACCTGAAGAAGAACTCTGCATGGCTCAAAAGCTTGTCTCTTTCATCAAAAGAAATCAGTTCAATAAAAGATATTACCTCACCCATAATAATGATAGGTAAAGACATTCTAGATAGAAGTGATTTTTAAGTGTCTCTGTAATCCACCCTAGAGTTTACCTTAAATAGATGGTTGGTTAGCAGCTCCATAGTTACTATTATGTTATAAAATAGGTTTAAAATGCACATGAATTCATGATTATTCTCTAAAAGTAGGTGACCAATCAGCGTGAAATTTCAGTTATTTTTTGTACCCTTTTAATTTTTCCATGTAGTTATTGTTCTTTTTGTCTGAATTTTTGAATAGAAAGTCTTTGTCAATTTGAGTTCTAAATGAAATTTTTCCTTGGCAGTCCTACTTTTATTGACTAATATCTTAAAACAGTCTACACACAACCATACAACTCTGGAACTCCTGTGAGTCACAGCTGAACATAAACGTGTTGGTGGTCAGGGCAGTTTGCTGGGGTCTTGAAGCTTTCATTCTGTCATTGCAACATGAAGTAGTACAAGTCCTGTCAGACAACACTGCAACCATGTACTACATAAATAAACAAGGAGTAGCACACACTCTGCCCTTGGTCCAAAGGCAAGAAAACTCTGACATTCAGTTCAGAATCTAGGAGGAAAAACTAATATGCAAGTGAATTCTGTTAGCAGAAGGGCTCAGAACTAGCACCATTGGTCCCTGAAAGCAACAGTCTCTGTCTTAGTATTCAGGAAGTGAGGATGTGGACTTGTTTTCGTTTAGTACATCACCAACTGCATACTAAACTGCCTGGACCAGATAGACACAAAAGACATCTAACAGCTACCTCTCTGGAGATTACTCTCTGAGACCTTCTCATTCTCAGAATACTGCTAAAGATCAAGGACAGAGCAAATGCCATTCTGGTGGCCCCCGCATGGGCAAGACAACATTGATATGAGGACATGTTAGAGCTGTCCAGAGAACTCTACTGAGGTAGCATCCAAAAGCAATGCATCACTGATGAATTTAGCTTCACAAATCTTTATGGCTAAATTTGAATTTCTTCAGGTTTGTACATATCTGGTATTTGTCCTCCTTCGAGAGTTTTCTAAACCAGAAGATACATGCTGTGCTGGCTATTTATTTACCATTTTAAACCATTTTAAACTATGTTGTAGTTTTTTGCCTACTTCTATAAACTAAATACCCAATATTTACTAGGAAGTAGAGCACTTTAAAAGATACTGTTTCAAGCTATGAGAACAAAAAAGGAGAATGTAATGCATAATAAATTTTAAAATTACATTAATAAAACAGAATTTGAGGTCTGAAATCTATTAAAGCCAGGTGATTTGGTTTAAAGTTCCCATGGCAGCTTTAATTCTTCCATCTTGTATATATGCGTTTTGATGAGATTTTTGTGTTTTGTGATCACAAGACTGGGGAAAAAATGCCATATTATTCAACAAAAAATCATTTTACAGAGCACTAGTGTTAAAATAGCTTAGCAAAAGATGATTATTCAAGAAATTAGATTTATCAAAGTGCACATACTGTTTTTAAGAGTGGTGTTGTCTCCAAGAGTAAGAAAGAGAATTTGCTATTTATTTACTGCTTTCTTGATATAGCAGAAAAGCAGGGAAGGTACTTATTACACGATCAGAATTACAGTACAACCTTTACTTGACTACCTCACATCCTGAAACAATTTAAGTCAGGATTGTCATAATAAGGACTCTTAGGTCTGGTCTACCCTACAAAGTTAAGTCGACAAGTCACGTTAGGTCGATTTAATCATGTATATGTCTACACTACCGAGTCCCTTCCACCAACCTAAAGGGTCTGTAAAGTCGACTTCAGTACTGCACCTCTGCAAGAAGTGTAGCACTTGATTTGACAACTACAGGTTGATGTTGGGATAGTGTAGATGCTGTGTTGTGTAATTCGAATGAATTGGCTTCCAGACGGTGTCCCACAGTGCTCTGCTGTGACCACGCTGGAGAGCACTTTCAGCTCCAGGGCATGTCAGCCAAGTACACAGGAAACAGCTGACTCTTTATTGAAGCCCTGGGAATTTTTGAATGTTTATTTCCTGTTTGATTGGCATGGAGAGCTAGTCAGCACAGCTGATCATGGATACTCAAGGCCATAAATGGGCTCCAGCCTGGAGTACACAGGAGGTGCTGGATCTTATTGCCTTGTGGGGAGAAGAGTCTTTTCAGGCAGAGCTCCAGTCCAGCAGAAGAAACTCTAACATCTATGCCAAAACCACGTGGAACATGGAGGAGAAGGGCTACACCAGGGACATGCAGCAATTGCCGCGTGAAAATAAAGGAGCTTCGGCAAGGGTACCAGAAGACGAGGGAGGTGAACAATCACTCCAATTCTGAGCCACAGACATGCCGCTTCTATGAGGACCTGTATGCGATTCTTAGTAGCGACCCCACCACTACCCCCAAAATGCTCTGTAGATAGCTCCCAGGAGCTCTGGGCGACCTCAAGCAGCAACAAGGATATTGTTGAGGCAGGCAAGTGGAAGATCCATTCTCCCCAACATCCAAGAACTTTTTTTTAACTCTGTAGCCCATCCTCTCACAGGACCAATTGTTGGCGGAGTGTGATGCAGGGAAGGGCTCCTATGGTGAGTACACGTTTTCAATCAAATTGTAGGGGTTACATGTTGTTTTTAATATTGAATCTGAACAAAAAAATAAACATAGTGGTTATTGGTGGCCACTCCAGCTACGCAGAGAGTGTTGTCCCCCAAAAAAAGACTGTTTATGTGCATGAGGATGGCCCTGTAATCCTCCATGGAGCTCACAAGGAAGCTTTCATGGAGGTACTTGGCAATACTTTGCAGGAGGTTTCTGGGAAGGGCTGCCTTGTTTTGTCCACCACAGTAGTACATTTTTCAACGCCACTCCAGTATTAACTCTTCTGACATCATTGTGGTATGCAGCATTGTAGCATAAAGATCAGGTCTGCACCCAGACGCTTGCACAGTCTGTTCTCTTTCCACCTTAGGAGAGTGATATTGCATATGGTCACTTAGGGGAAACAGGGGAACTTTTAAATGTAGCCCTTAAGCCGCAAACAATTCAACAAGTAATCTGCCCCTATTTGGTGAATTCTGGGTTACACAACCACACTTTCTCTAGTGTGCCCTGGTTGTGCTTGGAAGGGATCACTGCGTATTGTAACCAGCATTTAAAAAATTGTGGGGGGAGTGCTTCCTGTTTGTCTCCCTTTCCACCCAATTCAGTGCTGCTTTTGTAACAAACTATTTGGGGGCTTTACACTGATGCCTGTCCTCAAGCACTCTGCAGGTTGCTTGGGAGAAATGGGGTTTTCTGAGGTTGGATCCACTGATCACAAGCATGTCTTCACAAAAGCTGCAGCAGAAGACCTCTCGTCCATGCCTCATGTCCTTATTCACCGTGGCTGGAGCAGCAAACCGACTCTTGCAGTAGCCAGTGGTTGTGAAGTGTATTGAGGGGTGGTTCTTTTATAAAAAGAATTAACATTGCACCAGAAACAATGTATGCACAGTCAGTGGTGCCCTTGTGCTTTTTATTCTTTGCAGCTGAGACCTGGTCCGTTGGCATATCCTCCACGCTGTGACAATCCTCCATGCCAGAACAGATACTTGCCCAGATTAGATGGTGGAAAAAGAAAACTTGGGAGGACATGTTCAATGAGTTAATGCACAACTCCAAAAGTGACAGGAATGAGCTCAGCATATAGAGAATTGCACTGTCCAACAGCCTGAACAAGGACAGCGAGGACTGTAGAGAATGCAGGGAACATGAGTGTGACAAACAGGATGAGGTGGTATGGATTATGTGGGAGCAAACAGACAAATTGAGGCGTCTGGTTGAAGTTCAAAAAAGGCAGCTGGATGCTAGAGTCCCTCTGCAGCCTATGCTGAACCTGCTGCCATCGTTGCCAAGTTCCACATCTTCCTCCTCCCCCAGATGTCTTAGCTTGCAGGTGGGAGATGCCGTATCTCTTGCACTCAACTCCAGGGAAGGGTACAAAGACCAGAAGGTCCCCATACCTAATATTAAGCATGCTGTGTGTTAGTGAGCATAATAAAACGTAATGGATTGAGTAGAAAAGGCTCTTTATTCATTCAGCACACTGTGGTTAGTGGGGGTGGAGTTTACAGGGAAGAAAATGCAATGAAGGGGACAGCTTGATAAGGAAAACACACATAAGTGTAACATTACTGTTGGTTATTTCCGAAACTAGTTTTCAAAGCCTCATGGAGACGCAGAGGCCCTCAATGTGCTCTTCTTATTGCCCCTGTGTCTGGATGCTCAAAATTGGCTGTCAGGTGTTCTCTCTCAACCCCCCACCACACCAGAAACTTTTCTTCCTTTGTTTCACATATATTGTGGAACACACAGCAGGCAGCAACAACAATGGGGATACTGCTTTCACTGAGGTCTAACTTAGTAAGCAAACAATGTCAGTGAGCTTTTAAACATCCAAAGGCACATTCTATCACCATTCTGCACTTGCTCAGCCTCTGGTTGAACTGCTGTCCAGGCTGCCTGTGTATGGCTTCATGAGCCATGGGAGCAAGGTTTGGCTGGATCTTCCAGGATCACGGCTGGCATTTCAGCATCATCACTGGTTTTTTGCAGTCTGGAAAGAGTCCCCGCTTGCAGCTTTCTAAATAGACTGGAGTTCCTAAAGATGCATGGGTCATGCACCTTTCCCACTCGTCTCACATTGATGTTGGTGAAACAGTTCCTGTGATCCACCAGCATTTGCAACACCATTGAGAAGTACTCCTTTTGGTTTATGTATTCTTTGGCAAGGTGGTCTGGTGCCAAGGTAGGGATATGCGTTCCATCTATAGCCCCACTGCAGGTACGGAACACCATTGCGGCAAAACCATCCACTATGTCCTGCACGTTGCCCAGAGTCACTACCCTTCTTCGAAGAAGTCTAATGATTGCCTGGCAACTTGTATCACAACAAATCCCACAGTAGATTTACCTATTCTGAATTGCTTCCCCACTGTTTGGTAGCATTCTGGCATTGTAAGCTTCCACAGAGCTATCACCGCTTGCTTCTCAATTGTCAGAGCAGCTCTCATTTACTATTGTTGTACTTTAGGGCTGTGGAAAGCTCTTCACACAATTCCATGGAAATGGCCCTACGCATTTGAAAGTTCTGCAGCCACCGCTTGTCATCCCATAACTTCATAACTATGTGGTCCCACCAGAAACTGTTTGTTTCCCGGGCCCAGAAGCAACATTCCACCATGTCAAGGTGCTGTGTGACTGTTGCCAGCCTTTGTGAATTGCTCCAGTTCATGGCTTCCTGCAGGGCTGCTTGCATGGCATCATATTGTTTTGTGCAACAGCTCCTGCTTCAGCTGAGTAAATAGTGCAGGATAAGGCATGAGGTATTTGTAATGCTCTTAACAACAGTGTACAGCTGAGCAGGTCCATGCTTGCTGTGCTATGGCTTCTGTGCAGGTAACCCAGAGTTCTGAAAAAGGGCGCTTAGACGTGAAAAAGGATTGGTTTCTTTGCCATTGATTTCAGGGAGGTAGGTAGGTAAGTGTATCATGGGAGGCTAATGTCATGTTCCCATAACCACCTGTTTTGGTCCCATGAAGCATTGCAAGCTCAACCCAAAATTTCACTTGGCTACAAGCACTGTGGGATAGCTATTCACAGTGCAGTTCTCTGCATCAGTGCAAGCCCTGCTAGTGAGGGTGCACAGAATGAGCATAGTGGAGACACGCTAGATTGACTTGCTTAAATTGGCGGCTCGATGTCAACTTACATAAAATCGACTTAACTTTATAGTGTAAACATGGCCTCTCAGCGCAGCCAAGGAATGTGAACTAGGGTTTGTTCTAAGAAATATATTTCTTCTAATGTAACAAATCAGATGCTGCTAGACTTGACTCTCTTCTTGATTACCCACAATTACCTCCTTTCCAGCCTCCTGTTTATTCCCCCTTCCCTTTTGTAAGATTCTTGAAACATTGCAGCCATGTTTTGTATTTCTCAGGAAAGGGCAACTAGAGTATGGCTTTTTTGGGGGGCCATCATGTTTAAGCATGATGAACTTGAAACCAAGAAGCTTGGCTTGGGTTGTCAAAATCTAATGTGTCTTGCTATTGTTTCCCTCCCAATTACTCCCCCCCATATTATACATTACTTACATGTATATTAAAAATAAATACAGGAACTTGCACTAAAAGTAATGGTGAGCATTTTAATCCCTTAAACTGGTACATGAAATAATTGGTTCAGGGGGACAAAATACTTGGAGACATTGTTTTATGATCTGGGTTAACATTTTGACTGTTATCTTCAAACACATGTTAACTATCATACTTTATGGGTGGTAACCTGTGAAATGTCACATTTGTATAGTAGTATATGGCCTTACATTCTCTAGACTGCAACCACTAGAGGGTGATGTGATTTCATGAGCTTGAGTAGGTCTGAGATTCCACAGAGTAGAGGGCAACATAGCTATACAGAGGAGAGGGATATAACTATGTTATTATATTTGTTAATGTTTTATGTACTGTATTTAATTTCATATCTGTGTACATTATTTTCTCTGGCAGTCTCAAAATAAATAAATTCTCAAAATGTTTGACATAACTAGCAGTGACAGATTGCACATGGTGAGGTTTAACACCTTTTTAATCCTAAATCTGGCATGATAGAAGTTAACTGGAGATAAAATATTGGATTTCACTTAACATTTCAAGAACGTTTTTGTTTTGTTTTCTTTGACAGCTAAATATCTACTTTAAATGAGAGCCAGCAACCCCAGAGTAATTAAGACTGTGAGGTAGAATACTATAGATTTTATTTTTAAAAAATTCTGTAATGAGTTAGTACATAAATATTTTGCAAAAACAGTTTTATAACTAATTTTAGTATTTTTGGTACTGTTTAGATCACGGAAACATTTGTTTTAAAATATATTTAAGATGTTTTAATTGGCTTCCATACAAGCAGAATTTGGGCTTTCCAGTCATAACACTATAAATGTCAGAGAGTTTATTCCTATAGATGATTAAATCATAACGCTTGTTTTATCACTTTCTAATTGGACATGCTGCAGTTTAGTCATTTGATTTACAGTGTATGTATGGCAAATTGGGAAGTTTATCGAGTTGCTGTTTAGAACCCCTAATAGAATAATGTGTATTTTATATTATTAAAGTTCTGACAACAGTATGGGGAATACAGTGAGTCTTCCTCTGTCTTCAAGCAAACTGTTAATCAGTACACCAAGATGCAAAATTAGAAGAAAAAAGGTACTCTCTCTACTTCCTCCCTTGTACCTTGATCTTTTAAATTCTTGGAGAATAATTTAAATGTGAACACTAGACCCAAATGAAGCATAGGTAAGTGCTATATAAATTTCCCAAACAGTACTGCATATACCCTTCAATCCTCATTTGCAACAGGCCTCGCTGTCCAGAACTGAGAATTTTCAAACTGTTCTGTTAGTTATTCTGAATTGCTTTATGTGTCTTTTTTAAAATGACACAATCACTGGAGGTGCACTTGGTCCAACAAATTTATTTTGCTAGTGATTTAAGGAAGAATTTGATCATAAGTCCCCAGATTGTAGAGGGTAGTGCATCAACTGACTGCATCATGTAACCAATTAGGAGTCTTAATACTGCTTTTGTTGCTGAATAACAAGAGGTCCCAGGAGCTTGCATTTGAGTCCTAGTTCCTCACTAAGGTATTGCATTGCTTACTTTTTTTCGTTAAATGGTTTATCTTGTATCTTCAAGAAGATAACTCTTATCTGGCCGCAATTTTCACTCCCCACCTCTAGGAAGATTGGTTTCTGAAGTGGTTGCAATTGCCCATTCCACTGTAGCTGTGCTCATGTGCCTTGTGTCCAGTTGCCAGGGATTTTTTTCCTGTAGCAGTACCCTTCGGGGAGGCATGAGTGCCCTCTGCTCCCTTGTGCCCAATGCACGTAGGTATAAAGGGTGGAACTATCACCAGTCCCTCTCAGTTCATCCTGATCATGATGGTCGTGGGAGCTGCTATCCTTGCATTTTCAAGTCCTACCCTTTTTTGTGTAATATTATTTGTTACTTTTGTTAGTCTTTAAGGTGCCACAGGACTCTGTCAGTTATGCAGATCCAGACTAACACGGCTACCTCTCTGATTATTTGTTCTGTTAGTTTTAGGCTATTATAGAGTTTTTGTACATAGTTTAACTATAAAAGTAAGTTTAGGTAAGTGTTTAGGAGTGTGAATTTGCCAGTTCCTGTTTGGATACCGGTACCAGACTCATGCCTCGTTCTCCTGGCTTCAAGTTCTATCACTCATGTAACAAATCTATGCCAGTGAGTGACCTGTGCCTGAGGTGCTTTAGGTGTTGGGGGAGACTCATGTGAATGACAAATGTCACATTGTAGAAGGTTCAAACTCCACTCAATGTAAAGTTACTCCTTGGAGAATTCTATGTCAAAAAATTAAAAGTTCTCTGCACAATATTTTACAATTCTGCATATTTTATTTTTCAAAATAACACTATAAAATGATGCCACATTGAGTTATTTTGGTAGTTTATTTCAAAATACCTGTCAGCTGGTATGTCTATCAATAAATACTACAATAAAGATTCAGGAAATGTGTTTTGACAAATAGATTCCTTACAAGGCATATTAATACTGAACTTTGAGTAATAATTCATTTAACTACAATACAGAAACATATTTCCAGCACCCCTCAGAAGCAGTGCAAAGGCTTCGGGGAGCTAAGGGAGAAGGAAGTAATTGTGAAGGAGCCTGGTTGTGGACTTGGAAGGTTGTTTGCGGGTGGGTGGGAGAAATATGGAACAGGGTTTTTTTGGGGGGATGGGAAGGGATAGTTGGGGAGCCTCTCCCATGCAGACCCTGGCTGACCCCTAGCCTCTCTCATTCAGTCAGGCACAACTATCTCTGTCCCTGCATCTCCCACCGCTGTGTGTCCCATACACCCACTCAGCCACACCCCTTCCACTCTTCCATGTGGCCTTGCACTCCCACTCAGCCATCTCTCCTCCCTCCCATTCCCATGTGTCCCTGCACTCCCACTCAATCCATGCCCCAGTCTTTCTCCTCCCATTGGCTCTACTGAACCCCAGTCTGTGACTCCCCCAGTAACTCCACATGCCCTATGCTGTCTCCCCCATATCCTGTGCCTCCTAGCCTGTCCCCCTGGGTAGGGCACAGTGAGGAACACAGCCTCTTCCCTATTCATAGCTGGGGATATGTTCTGGTGTTCTGGTGCCACAGCAGCTGTTGAGGGGTGCAACGCATAACTGCAGCACTTCACTGGCAGAATGTATTTTCTGTGGAGAATTTTTTTTTTTTTGCACGGGGCATGAATTCTGCATGTGTGCAGTAGTGCAAAATTTCCACAGGAATAGACAGTGCAGCCAGACTCAAGAATCTGCACAAGGAGTATGTCCTTTTCCCATGATTGGAGCCTTGCTGCTTAGAAGAGATACCAAGCAGACCCATATCTTTTAGGGCTCTCTCTAATCTGACTGAGAGGCAGATCTTTATTGCCTGTACTGAAGAAAAGGTAACATATGTCTTCTAAGGACTTAAAACCAGTCTTTTGAAATCTTCCATGAAAACACAGAATGGAGACAAGGACATGGAGGAGTTCTCAAAAAGGCACTCCCATGCAAAATACTTCAGAGTCAGCGATACCTCTTAAGTTTAGGATGAGCCTGTTATGATCGATTCTTGAAGAGCTGACAGCTTTTGGTACCACAGAGGCAAGAGCCTTTTTCAGTGACATCTATGCCTAAAGTTTGACGCAGTTCAGGAATTGGTAAACCTGTCGGTACCAGTTTCCCCAGCTATTTAGGACTCCTGGTGCTGAGGTATAGTGTATGTAGTTCTGGCATGAGCCCTGATGCACTGTTTGGTTCCAATGGCAGCTATCGTTAGAGCACCCTTTTGAAAGGGTTCCATGTAGAGGGAAGCCAGTAACTGTTTTCAGGCTCTGTGCATAGATACTATGGCGCAGAATGCTTTGGAATAGTCATCTGAGGAAATGGATCAGAAGGAGACCCCATCAACCAGAAGGCATTGGTGGCATTGGTTGCATTGTCTTAGGGATGGGAGTTCCATGACCACCTCTTAAGTGGAGGAGACTTATTGAGGGCACAGGAACAAACCATCCCGATGTGCAGAAAGAATAGTAAATATGGCAGGCAACTAACCTGGCTTAACAGAGAAATGTTTGATGAGCTTAAATACAAAAAGGAAGCTTACAAGAAGTGGAAACATAGACAGATGACTACAGAGGAGTATAAAAATATGGCTTGGGCATGCAGGGGTGTAATCAGGCCAAAGCACAGTTGGAACTGCAGCTAGCAAGGTATGTGAAGGGTAATAAGGAGGGTTTCCACAGATATATTAGCAACATGAAGGTGTTCAGGGAAAGTGAGGGACACTTACTGAATGGGGGAGGCAACCTAGTGATAGATGATGTTGAAAAAGCTAAAGTACTCAATGCTTTTTTTGCCTTGGTTTTCATACCCAAGGTCAGTTCCCACACTGCTGCAGTGTACAGCACAATATGGGGAGGAGGTGAGCAGCCCTCAGTGGTGAAAGAATCAGGTTAAGGACTATTTAGAAAAGCTGGACATGCACAAGGGGGGGATGCAATGCATCTGAGGCTGCTGAGTTAGTTGGCTGATGTGATTGCAGAGCCATTGGCCATTATCTTTGAAAACTCGTGGCAGGTCTCAGATGATTGGAAAAAGGCAAATATAGTGTCCATCTTTAAAAAATGGAAGAAGGAGAATCTGGGGAACTATAGACCAACCAGTCTCACCTTAGTCCCTGTAAAAATCGTGGAGCCAGGTCCTCAAGGAATCCATTTTGAAGAACTTGGAGGAGAGGAAGGTGATCAGGAACAGTCAACATGGATTCACCAAGGGCAAGTCATGCCTCACCAACCTGATTGTCTTCTATGATGGCTCTGTGGATATGGGAAAAGTTGTGGACATGATACAGCTTGTCTTTAGCAAAGCTTTTAATACTGTCTCCCACAGTATTCTTGCCAGCAAGTTGAAGTAGTATGGATTGGATGAACGGACTACAAGGTGGATAGAAAGATGGCTAGCTTGTCGGGCTCAATATCTAGTTGGCAACTGATATCAAGCGGAGTTCCCTGGGGTTGTTCCTGAGACCACTTTTATTCAACAACATCATTAATGGTCTGGATGACGAGCTGGATTGCACCCTCAGCAAGTTCATGGATGACACTAAGCTGTGGGGAGAGAGAGTTACGCTGGAGGGTAGGGATAGGGTCCAGTGTGACCTAGACAAACTGGAGGATCAGGTCAAAAGAAATCTGATGAGATTCAACAAGGACAAGTGCAGAGTCCTGCACTTAGGATGAAAGAATCCCAGGCACTGCTTCAGGCTGGGGACGACTGGCTAAGTGGCAGTTCTGTGGAAAAGGACTTGAGGATTACGGTGGATGAGAATCTGGATATGAGACAACAGTATGCTCGTGTTGCCAAAAAGGCTAATTGCATATTGGGCTGTTTAGATTATTAGCCCTACAGAGGGAAGACAGTGTTTGAATGGCACCGAGCACAATGTGGCACCAGTCCTGATTGTGACATTTGGGAGCTTACGAAATATAGATGATTAATAATTTTGGGTAACTATTTTTGCAACCTCACCTCCTCCCAGCACACATCTGTTTTCAAAATAGTTTGATGTAAAGTTTTTACTTATCGGGGTGGGTTTGTCTATTAGTGAATACAGAGACTATCATTTTGAATGTTTGCTGCACTTCACATACAAGAGAGAGATCAAATTGCATACTCTGCAGATACTGGAAAAAAATATTTTACAATAAGTCTCTAAGAATATTGTCAGCTTTGGTCATGTTCTTCCCCAATTCAGACTGTCAATGATGGATTTAATTTAAAGTTGCATTACTACCAGTATCTGTTACTTGCAGAACATATTATACACTCTGATACATAGGTGTAGGTGCTAAAATCTTACAAGAATATTTTTGTCTGGTGTTCACAAAATTCCTGTTTCAAAAGGAGAGTAATGCCCAGCATCTCACAGAATAAAGACTTAAATACTGGAGTTGTTGGCAACTAAGAACATAAGAATGGCTGTACTGAGTCAGACCAAAGGTGCATCCAGCCCAGTATCCTGTCTACCGACAGTGGCCAATGCCAGGTGCCCTGGAGTGAGGTAATGGTAACAGGCAATGATCAAGCGAACTCTCTCCTGCCATCCATCACCATCCTTTCACAAACAGAGGCTAGGGACACCATTCCTTACCCATCCTGGCTAATAGCCATTAATGGACTTAACCTCCGTTAATTTATCCAGTTCTCTTTTAAACGATGTTATAGTCCTAGCCTTCACAACCTCCTCAGGCAAGGAGTTCCACAGGTTGACTCTATGCTGTGTGAAGAAGAACTGAAGAAAGAGGGTACAAAATTGGAATTAAATCATAGCTGGATTTGTACAGTAGCAACTGCCCTGGATTTCTAAATGTAGCGGCAGCTTAATATATTTTTATTGATTTAATTAAATGTAAACCAGAACATTTACAGGATATGCAACGTAGCTGAGTTAACAGTGGCTTAGAATACTCAAAAAATTGGTCTGCTCTGAAGGGCAGTTGTGAAGATTTGGGATTGTAGGGTTCTCTTTTAACTAGTCTAATTGCTAGATCTGGAAACTCAGTCTTGGAACTAGAAGTTAAAGTGATGTCCGTTTCCTTCTTGCACATCATCAAGAATAAAGGTTCTGCAGGACAAAATGTCTCATCGTCTTCCATGGCATTTCACAGGTTTAACTGGTTTGTCTTGATATTAAAAACTATTAAACAGTTCTGTTGATCTGAGTCCAGCTTTTACACTCTTACTTATGTTGGCTTTGCAGGAATAACAAGAATAAATCACTCTGTGCAGTATTGTAGCCCTGTTGTCCCAGGATATTGAGCTTATACAGAGCCTTTCTTCACGTCTTCAGAAAAGCTCTGTGTAAGCATGAAACTTGTCTCTTTCAGTAACAGAAGTTGGTTCCATAGAAGATATTACCTCATCCACCTTGTCTCAAGTATAAATAGTAGTAAGAACTTACTTTAGTCAGTACAGTCAGCAGCTCATCATATTTATTCTTTGTACTATGGGAGCTGGTACCCGGCGGCCTCTGTCAAGGTGAGCACCCCCGCTTCCCGCCCCCCCCCATTGCTGTATGAAGAACTTTACAAACTAGATTAACACAAAATCCACCACATGGATGTAGCAGATGGTAAAAAGGCTGGGGAAAAGGAGGTAACAATAAAGGAATATAAGGTTACATTGACAAACTGCAAAGTTTGCAGAAGAAGATTTAAAAATAGCACTAACTAATCAGTCAAAACCTTATTCAGGAAATATTTCCTTTGTTTGCCTTCAAGTCCTATCTGGTTTATAATACTGACAAAACCAAGTTTTAGGTCTTGCCAACACTGAAAAGATAATAGAGCTGTGGGATAGCAAGCTGGATTCTGTTCTACTTCCCCTCATTAACAGAATTATTAGATATATTCAGTTTACAGAAGCTTTATTAGTGATCTGTGTAACAGAATCCACCTTGGCTTTAAAAATCCACATATTATTTGCAGAATTGGCAATTTGAAAAAAAACATTATTTGTATTTGTAAACTTTGAAAATGTGTTCTAGGGTGATTGAAGAAGAAGCCTGGAACTATGATGTAATTTTTATGAATAGCATCACACTTGAAAATAATTTTTTTCATGTCCCTGACTCAGTTGCATCCATTAATTGTTGACATACCAAGAACTGCAAGCAACTGGGACGTGGGTGAATATAATTCAGTAGAGAAACATAACTATTTGGAACGCTTCAGAAAGTAGCTATAGTCTAGGAAGGGACTACTTAAAAATAGCAGTTTTGTTTTGTTCATGTATTTTCCCCTGTACACCACTGTGCAGAACTTCACCTTCCTATTGCATGATCGATAACATTGATATATTAGTTCCTGAATTTATATTGTTGGTGAGGATGTATGAAGAAGGATACAGCTTGGGTTTTTAGTTATGAGGCTGAGCATGCAGCACTGGCAGTCAGAAAAATCTTGATTTTGTAGGTCAAATAAGCATAATTATTTTGAAAGTTACTAATGGAAAATAAACTTTGGAGTATAAGATATTTTCTCTGTAGTGATTTTTATTACCCTAAACGTATACCAAAACCATATTTACTGACAGTTATAAAATGTGAATTATTTGTCTGCTTAGGGCTATTCTATTCTTTTGAGGAAACATTACGTAGGACTAAATTTATCTGCAGAGCTTTTTCAAGGTTTATTACTTATGTGGCTAAGTATACAAACAGATGTACTTTGTAAGCTTGCTATTTACCCATTTTAAACTTTTCATGATGTTCTGGTCTGTTATATGAATTCCCTTGTAATGTACTTGCGTGATAACCTAATTATCACTGTCTGTTAGTTTTATTTTACACTTTGATTTTGATTTTAAAACATTACATACTAGGTTTATAACCCATCAATATTTAGTTTTTAAAAATCAAGTCTGATTATAGAAGCATACAAAAGCACACACATTTGCATATTTCTTTCCATCTTCAAGTCTGTTGCTGTCAAAGTATGTGGAAAGAAGAATTAGAATGCAAATATCATAGAATCATAGAATGTCAGGGTTGGGAGGGACCTCAGGAGGTCATCTAGTCCAACCCCTTGCTTACAGCAGGACCAATCCCCAAGTAAATCATCCCAGCCAGGGCTTTGTCAAGCCTGACCTTAAAAACCTCTAAGGAAGAAGAGTACGCCACCTCCCTATGTAACCCATTGCAGTGCTTCACTACCCTCCTAGTGAAAAAGTTTTTCCTAATATCCAACCTAAACCTCCCTCTCTGTAACTTGAGACCATTGCTCCTTGTTCTGTCATCTGCCTCCACTGAGAACAGTCTAGATCCATCCTCTTTGGAACCCCCCTCAGGTAGTTAAAAACAGCTATCAAATTAAAGTATTAAAGTGACCAAACAGATTTTTGTTGATGTGTCTAAAAGCACATTTCTATTTTTGCAGAGGTCATATCTACCATGTTTCTTCCTAGAAAAAATATTACTCCTGTCCCTGGCCAAGCTCCCATGGAGAGCCCCTGATTTTTCCATTTCACAGCTCCTACTCTCATGTCATGCTTTGTAGAGGGCTGGGTTAAACTTTTATGTGGTGACAGGAATTTTTTTTACTTTGTGAAGCACTTTCTTTCCTTGTCCTACAAACAAATAAATGAGAAGGCGACTTACTCACCAGTAAAAGGCATAAAAAGTATGAGAGGGTTTAGTATATATATGTATCTTCAGCTAAGAGGTGAACAGATTTGTTCATGTTAGTAATCAGGAAAAAACCATTTGATATCATTTTGCCAATATGAAATGCAATTTTAATATTGGTTTTCATAAACTGTTAGCATTGCTAATACCCCAGTTACAACTGCGAAAACAAATGTTAGGATTAGAGATAGATAACGATATAGACACTTGATTACATATAGTGTTTAAAGAGACAAGATGGGTGAGGTAATATCTTTTATTTGGACCAACACTGCAAACAACATGTAGTTTTTAGACTGTTGACAAAACATTGAATAATCTACTGCATGACTGTATTTAAGTAATGTACCTTGTTTGTTCACTCCCTCACTTCTGTCATGTCTATTTCTTCATGTCATGTTTTCTGTCATGTCTATTTGCTGACCACAAAACTGCCTTATTCTGACTCTTGGTACGTTTGACAGTCTGCCAGCTTCAGTGATGACACCTTATATACTTTATTCCTCTTCTACTGGCTGTTCACTATTAAAATATAATTTGTCACTTAAGTTTATTTCCATTGATGCACCAAGTTATGTTATCTGTGCCTTTAATAATGTGTAATATTGTACCAGTTTTGTCTGTGGCTTGCAGTGTTTGTGTGAAAGTCCTTGCCTTCTCAGTGCAGCCAGTGCTTTGAATGTTAATGGTATTTCTTCTAGCTGCATATAAAGCACTGTTTCCAAAAAAGTAGCACTGTTCTGTGCTTCGTTCCTGGCTGAGTTCAATGATACTGCACTGATGAATTTTGCCAGTCTTTTGAAACTCTTGTCTCCTAATTCCTTGTAAAGCATTATGATGTCTTGCTATATATGGATTTTTTTTGCTATATATAGATCTTTTATGTGTCCAGCTTTAACTAAAAGGTAGCTAATGCTGCCTAAACAATTCTTAATAGTTAAATCTCAAAGAATTGTGTGTGGCAGTAACTAATATGAAACAATTAAATATTAAATATCAGGCTGGAAGGGCATATTAAGTCGGGTCCTGCAGGACACATTTCTGAGTCTGGTTCTGTTCAATATCTTCATCAATGATTTAGATAATGGCATAGAGCAGGGGTGGGCAAAGTTTTTGGCCCAAGGGCCACATTGGAGTTAAAAATTGTGCAGAGGGCTGGGTAGGCAAGCCTGACCCCGCCCCTTATCCAACCCCCACCCACTTCCCACCCCTTGACTGTCTCCTAAGAATCCCTGACCTATCCAACCCCCCTGTTTGTCCCCTGATCGCCCCCTCCGGAGACCCCCCCCATTCTAACTGCCACCCCAGAACCCCACCCCTTACCTAAGCCCCTCTGTTCTTTGTTCCCTGACTGCCTCCTCCCAAGGTCCCCCCACCCTAACCAAACACCTCCAGGGGCCCTACTCCCCATCTAATCCCCCCCACTTTGTTTCCAGACTGCCCCCTCCTGATATCCCCCTACCCTAACCCCTCACCCTGGGACCACACAACCTAACCCTCCCCTTGTCTTAATCAGCCGGATGCTCCTTGACCCGGCCCCCGGCCAGGGAGCGCAGGGCCCTGTGGCTCCCCCGGCTCGACTCGGTCCCTGGCCGGGGAGCAGGGGGTGGGCCTGGCCCGGGAGTGTGGGGCCTGGCCCGGGAGCACGGGGCCCCGCTGCTCCCGCACTCCACCCAGCCTCCGGCCGGAGAGCACAGGGCTGAGCGGCTCCCCGCGCTTCACCCAGCCGGGGAGCGCAGGGTCTAGCGGCATGCACTGCTGGGCCCGGCAGGGGAGGGCGGGGCCCCACAGCTCCCCTGCTCAGCCCGGCCCTTGGCAGGGGAGCACGGGGACTTGCGGCTCTCCGTGCATGACCTGGCCTACCGCCCTGGAGCGCAGGGCGGACCCGACCCAGGAGCGCGGGGACCCGCGGCATGCCGGTCCGGCCCCAGCTCGTGGGCCGGATGAAAATGGCCGGCGGGCCGCATGTGGCCCACGGGCTGTAGTTTGCCCACCTCTGGCACAGAGAGTACACCTATAAAGTTTGTGGACGATGCCAAGCTGGGAGGGGTTGGCAGTGCTTTGGAGGATAGGATTAAAATTCTAAATGATCTAGACAAACTGGGCAAATGATCTGAACTAAATAAGGTAAAATTCAATAAGGACAAATGCAAAATACTCCACTTAGGAAGGAACAATCAGTTGCATGCATACAAAACGGGAAAGGGCTGCCTAGGAAGGAGACAGTATTACCTCAGAGTTACGAGCACCTTGGGAATGGAGGTTGTTCATAACTGAAATATTTGTAGCTCCGAACAAAATGTTACGATGGTTCTTTCAAAAGTTTACAACTAAACATTCACTTAATACAGTCATGGAACTTTACTATGCAGAAAAAAGATGCTGCTTGCAACCATCTTAATTTAAATGAAACAAGCACAGAAACTGTGTTCTTGCCCTGTCAAATCTTTTTTTAAAACTTTCTCTTTACTTTTTTTTAATAGTTTACATTTAATACAGTACTGTGTTGTATAGTATTTGGGTGGTGTGGTTTTTTTTTTTTTTTCTGTCGTCTCTGCTGCCTGATAGTGTATTTGTGGTTCCAAGTGAGGCGTGTCGTTGACCAGTCATTTCACAACTCTGGTGTTCGTAACTCTGAGGTTGTACTGTACGGTAGAAAGGGATTTGTGAGTCATTGTGGATCACAAGCAAAATAGGAGTCAACAGTGTAACACTGCTGCAAAAAAAGCAAACCTCTTTCTGGGGTTTATTAGCAGGAGTGTTGTAAGTCAGACATGAGAAGTAATTCTGCTCTACTCTGTGCTGGTTAAGCCCTAACTGGAGCATTGTGTGCAATTCTCAGCATCACATTTCTGGAATGATGTGGACAAATGGAAGGAAGTTCAGAGAAGAGCAACAAAAAGTATTAACGGTCTAGAAAACATGGTCTATGAGAGAAGATTGGAAAAAATGGGTATGTTTAGTCTGGAGAAGAGAAGACTGTGGGTGGATATAACAGTTTCCAAGCATATAAAAGGTTGTCACAAGGAGGAGGGAGAAAAATTGTTCTCCTTAACCTGTGAGGATAGGACAAGAAGCAATGGGCTTAAATTTTAACAAGAGCGATTTAGGTTGGACATTAGGAAAAACTAAGTGTCAAGGTAGTTAAGTGCTGGAGTAAATTACCTAGGGAGGTTGTGGAATTTCCATCACTGGAGATTTTTAAGAGTAGGTTAGGCAAACACCTGTCAGGGATGGTCTAGAGAATACTTAGTCCTGCCATGAGTGCAGGGTACTGGACTAGATAACATCTCAAAGTCTCTTCTAGTTCTGTGATTCTATGATTATGCAGGCTATGTATGTTGGCAACTGAATGGCAAAACGTTTGTCTTTCAGAGGTGTTAAAAAATACACTCCTCCCCTGAAAGACAAAAGTTTTGCTGACCACAAGCACTGGTGTGAACAGCACTTTTTTCAGCAAGAGAGCTGACAAACAGCGACTACACCGTGTGCCTTTTAGCGACACGGCTTTAGCAACACAGCTGTGTCACTAAAAGCTGCGTAGTGTAGAGTAGACATAGCCTGAGTCCTGCCATGAGTGCAGGGGCTGGACTAAATTATCTATCAATTTCCCTTCCAATCGTGTGGTTCTATGATTGCTATCTATTAATTTTTAAAATGAGAAAGCATGGACCCAGTACTAATCTCGCTACCAGTAAATGTAATCATTTGAATACTTTCATATATAAAATGAATTTTAAACTGAACAGATTTTTTATAGCACTCTGGTCATATATTACATTTGCTGGCAACAGAAAATGCCTTAAATGAAGTCTTGTAGGAGAGGATTTAAGGGAAAGTTTAATGTAAAATTGTCCATCATTCGAATGCACTCAGTACTGTTTTACCTACGTCTCTTCTCTTTTAAGGGCTATCAAGTCCGTTTATGAAGTAATACACTACAGCTTTGATTGTGCACATTAGAGTGACTTAGTTCATACCTCCTTGCAGTTTGTTTGGTCATCGAAGGCCATATGTTTAATGTATTTCTGAGTATCATTTAGACAGTTCACTAGGGGTGACCTAATGAATGGGCTTCAATACAGGCAGAGTTCTTGTCTGGAATAAACTTTCGACAGAAAGGTCTCTACCTTTTCCACAGGGCAAAAATCTGTGCTGGAATAGGAATGTTTATGTTAAAGGTTTATTCCAAGCAAGAAATCTATCATCAGGAACATCTTCCTGTATTGAAGCCCATTCATTAGGTCACTGCCACTATGATAATGTGCATTTGCCTTACACGTAAAGAAGCGCTATTACAAAGTAAACATGGAGAGGGTAGTCAAGGAGGAGTGGATAAGAAAGGAGGTGTAAGAATAGTGAATTCATTTGACAGTGCAAATAATGATCACTGCAGCAGTGTACGTGTAAACATGCCCTAAATGTAGACATGCCTTCCTAGTGTTTGGGCTGCTGTTCTCCCTGGTCTCTTTGATTTGCCCTTTGCCAGTTCCTCTCAGGCTGGCGGTAAACTCTGTCACTGACACAACTCAGTGATTTCTCTTTCTGGTTGTCTGGAACAAACACAGAATATTTAAACTTGTATTAAACTGGGCCAGGTCAGGCCCTCTTTTTCAAGGGGGCTGTCTTCTCTCTTCTGATTCAACTACCACTCTCAGGCTTTCCTGGCTGGAGCACTCCGCTTTCTGGCTCAGGTTTCCAAACTCCTCCGCTCTGAGTGTTCTACAAGAGTCTTTGTCACTCACTGCAGTTTCCTGAGCTTCCTGCTGCCCTTTATAGCAGTGGTTCTCGAAGTGGGGGTCGCGACCCCTCAGGTGGTTGCCAAGTGCCTCCTGAGGGGTTGCAAGCCCCTGTGGCTGCCGTGAAGCCGCCGAATTGATTATTTCCGAATTCTGCAGCTTTTTGGCGAATATGCCCATGCTCCTGATTGTCTGCCGAAGTGCTTCCAAAAGCGGAAGTAACCACTTCGGCAGACAGCCGAGAGCGCTCAGCATGTCTGCCGAAAAGCTGCGGAATGCGGAACTAATCAATTTGGTGGCTTTTCGGCGGACACACAAGGGTCGCGCCAAGAAGCCGCTAGTGAAAAAATGGTCGCGGTTCTCACAAGTTTGAGAACTGCTGCTTTATAGAGAAGCACATCCTTCAACCCAGGTGTGCATCTTTACTAATCAAGGTTGACTAGTTCCAGGCCCTCCAGCTGCCACCCTGTTACAGGGAGGTTGCTGCAAACAAATTTCCTCTACTACTAAAACGAATATTTTTCTTGCAGTGGTGGTTGGTAGCCAGCCTAGCAGATCAAAAATGAAGGAAAGTGGCACAAAATGTCACTTAAATCCCTTTCTTCAGTAATACTAGGAGTTCAATCCCTAAAAGATGATTTGTATTGTCATTAGCCTTGCTAGTGAAAACCACAGTCTAGTGAAGTGGAGAGTTGTTAATTCCTTTGAAGTCTGGATGTGTTTGTTCATTTTTCTCTCTTCCTTTTTTCTCCTCCATTTTACTCAAAGAACCTATTCTTTGGCACATTAAAATCTTAAAATTATTCATATGCAGGGGACAAGAGATGCTTGAAACCCAGTGTGAATACAGAACACATCTGAGGGTTTGGGTATCTATAGGGATACACATCTTTAAGCCAACTTGTCCATTGGATGTTGCTGTGGTTCCATGCAAATACAGATAACTGTGTCTGTCCTCTGTAATCAAATACATTCAAGAGAATTGTTTAAATATGATACTTCTGTGTGGTTGATTAAAAAATATCCTTCCTCTTTTTTATCATTGTGTTTTTTCAGCATCTGTGTTGTTGGACTCTTGGGTCGCATGTCGTTTGCTTTTGTGCTTACCCCACATTAGGTTACAGATATTTTGTTAGTACAGTCATGTTCATGAAATATAGTGAAAGCAGTCATAATGTTCCTTTTCTTCTGTAGCCTTGAGTACTGAATTGCAGAGCTGTAACTAGGTCATCTGGAGGCATTATGAAGGAGTCTGTTAGGTATAATGCAATAGAAATAGAACTTGAAAAAATAACATGTATAAATACTTCTTTTTTTAATACAGAGTCCTTCTGTTGCAGGTTTGTCTTAGCCCTCTTCCCCTCATCCTATTCCTGCATATCACTTGCTTTTGTTTCTCTCTCTCTCTCTCTTGCTCCTTTTTTTCTCTCACCTTTTTCTCTGTATTCTTGCAGGATTTGCTCTCCAATTTTTGTTATTTTATTATCTGTTCTTTCCCCCACCCTCTCTTGTTTCTTCTCATAATTCCTCCCTTCCCACTTAACTTTCTCCCTCATAGTTCCTTCTTCCTTTATCAGGATTCCTCCCTTCTCTTCCCTGTGTTCTTTCTCTCTTCCCTGCCAGTTTCTTCCCTTGGTTTGCTCTCTCCTCTTTCCTCGTGGTAAATTTATTTTTTCGAAACGAGGAATACTTGTGGTGCCTTAGAGACTAACCAATTTATTTCAGCATAAGTTTTTGTGGGCTATAGCCCACTTCTTACATTTCCCATCCTGAATGCATGAACATTTACCAAATGCTCCATGCTGGGAGGATCCATTGACACCTCTGTGCAGCCTGTGTGTTTCTGAGGGAGCAAAGAGGAGCCACTCCAGAAGGATACTGAAGAAATCATGAAAAGAAACTGGGAGGGTGATTTAGAAGCAGTCAATCTCTGCCCTCCAGTTCAGTACCTGGTTTGGAAGTATTTCTGCATCAAGGGATAAATGAGTGTCTCCTTCCCTCTGTGCTCTTCTCCTTTCTCTTTTGACAGTCTTTCATTCTGCTTTTCCCACCTTTGTCCAAATGTTTAATCTGAAACAGTTCTTAGGTTCTCCTAGTTTTTTCCACTACCGGTACTATAGAATAGGTGATGCTGAGGCTGGTCATCTCCACTGTACCACAAATTGAGAATCTCAGATTTCATAATACTTCATTTGCTTATTCTGTAATGTGTTTATTGTAATAATAATAATAATTAGTTTCATGGCTCAGTATATGGTCTGAGAGTTTCATATGCATTCCTGCAGAAATCCAAAATAATGTCACTTTGGTTTTCTTTCCTATAACCTACATTTAAAAAAAGTGGATACAGAGGAGTGGGCACAAAACGTTTTGTAGAATATTACATTATATTACTGTTATGACTTTCATATAGTGCTTTCCTTCTAAGCAGGGAGAGTACTTTCTTCACTCAAGCATGAAACACATACTTTCTGTTAGTCTATAAGGTGCTACAAGACTCTGTCGCATACTTTCTGAGGTAGTGTCATTCATCACACTTATTCCCATGGTTGTTCTTTTAATGGCATTTGGAAATAACAATGACCTAAAGCTTAGTTTGTTTTCTCTCCCAAGATCAGTTCCTAGGATTTTCTTCTAATCTCTTTCCCAGAGCCTAATTTCATAATGGCAACATAAAGTTTTTACAGACAAAATCGCAAAATCAAAGAAATGCAATTGCGTTTACATGCCAACTGCAATTTAATGTGACTGTATTGCCCGTCTTTATTATTTTAAGGGGTGTGTCTATCTAATCTATCTAGTCTCTCTAAAACAACAAACAATATTTCAAACTATATGGTTAGCCAATAAAAGAGGAATGGAAGATACTGTGTACTACATACGTGCAGTACAGATGAGTTAACATTTCTGATGGAAATTTAAGTTTTGTATTTCCTGACCTTATTATTTAACTGTGTGGAACCTTAACTTTGCAATTTATTTTATTTTAGAATGGGGGTTAGTGGGTGTAAATTCTGTATTTAGTAGTTCCAGTTAGCCCTTCCAGTTCACAGCTCATTGAGGGGAATGTGATGGGGTTGAGATGAAGTCACAGCTTCACTGCTATTGTTATAACCAGTCCTGCAGCCGTTATTCAGACAAGATTCCCATTGGAATTGATGAGAGTTTTGCTAATGACTTCAAGATTTGCCCGTTTGTTGGCTGGAAGACTTTCTCTGCACCACTAGGTTAAGTAGCAGAACATCTGTTCACATTGTGATTTCTGTATATTTAAATAGGCGGAAAAAGAAGAAACTTAATTTTTAAAATGTAAAGCTTAGACTTTGCAGTATGTTGAGTTAAGACCCAGAATCATAGAGAGCACCTGAAACTATAGAATCCTAACTTTATTTTCATGCTCTGATTTTTTTCTGTTTTTTATATTAGTCATATTGACAACTTAAAAATATCCAATTTCTGCGCATTTTTTACCCAAGATAGAGAAAAATATTTTTTCTCCAATATTTTCAGTTTATTTTATGTTTGATAGTAGTTTCTATAATCACTTTTGCTGTTTCTCCTACATAGCCAAATTTAGTGAATGTCTGTCTTTTACATAGTAGCAGGATGTAGAGGGGACAGCATAGTTGTAAAATCCCTGAGGCTTGAGGAGCTGTTGTAGTATCTGAAACTATTTAAAAAATGTTTAAATTAAATTTCAAAGGATGTTTAATGTTTCTGAGATAGTTATAATTGTTTTTTTTGCTGTCACAATAAACATTTACTATTGCATGCATTGTTTGATCAAATATTAAAGAAGTTGGATCTGTTGTGGTTCAGCATGACACATTATAGACTCCAAAAGGAATATTAATGTTTTTATCAATTATAAATTAGAAACTCTGAGTATATCATCACTGATCTACAGACAAGTTTTTGTGCCAAGCAACAAAGTGTATTTTGGAATAGTTTTTTAAACTCTTTAACTACATTAATTGCATTGGTAAGAAGGTTCTTTTTTTCGTTGAGTGCTATATATTTCTCTGTAGATTCACATGTGCTCCATGTGCCTGAGACTGGAGAATTTGTGTGTGTGTGTGTCTGTCGATCTGCTCGTGTATCCCTACTCTCCTCGTGCTTTGCACGGAGGGGCTAAGGGGCGGTGTGGACTGACTACCTCTTCAGGTACTACTTACCGGCACATAGCCTGAGTTGGAACCTCTGGGACCTGGAGCTTCTCCTTTCTATTCAGCTTCTTTGTGTTCAAACCTGTAAATATTTCAGTTTGTCAGTTTTTATTCTTAGTGCAGTTAGTGTTTATACTTTTATTAGTATAGTTAGATGTTAATTAGGCCAGGGAAACCCCTTTGACTTCTAGTACAGGAATTAAATTTTGTCCAGAATACTGGGATTTTAAAAAGTGTGTTTCCTGTCCCCACTCCTTCTCTGTCAGAGACAATCACCAGCATGTTTCCTATATTTCTTTAGGTAAGCATGTATTTCTGCTAGGTGCAGTATCTAATACTCCTTCCCTAGCCAGATCTATCAGGTGTGGGAATTCTGACTCAAAACCCATCTAATGGAAAAGACTATGAGCCCCCAGTCAAAACCAGATGGAGGGAACTCTCTTGTACATCAGCCAGAGTCATCAAGGAGTGCATCTCTTAGTATGAGGTGAGATTCAGGAGTGAGAGAGCTTATGCCTATGTATCATCTGTCAGGGTGTTGTCAGGACAGCAGGGAATGCTCTAAGCACGAGAGCAGATACCCCTTTAAATCCACTCCAGAGAGGATGGATCCCTCTCTGACTTCATCCAAATTGGGGAAGTCTTCATGCCCAGCCCAAAGATTTAGGATGTCCTAAGTGCAAGTGCCATGACAGAACCAACATCGCACGTAGGAGCAATGGTCCACTGGTACTGGCCTATGCACTGGCAACAACTCCCCAAGGGTTGTTATCCAGGTTGAGAGATCAAGAACAGCCAGTATGGACGAAGAGTATTTGTCAGAATCCTCAGCCATTGGTTATACCACCTTAACCCTGTACACATTTCCCAAAGTCAGAGCCTTCTTGGGTTGTCTCTGTTGGTACAGGCAGATAGAAACCGACGCACTCCAGGGAGAGTGGAGAGAGACACTGCTCCAGAGGACATTTTTGTTTTCCTGCATCCCCAGTCTTCCCTCTTGCCAAGATTATCCCTCAACAGGGAAATTTTTACCTCACCAAGAGAAGCGGAGAAGTCTGTCCCCAATCCTGTATATTAGCTGTTAATTTCCTTTGATGGAACCAATTTCATTGCCAACTGACCTGAATCTAACTTTCTCATCATTGAGGGAATCAGATCTACCAAAGGAACTATAATTGCTTCCTCTAAGGGAGATCATTCCAGACAGGAGATCAGGAGCTTTCTGGAACCAGACATGCCCTACCCAGGACTAATGATACCCTATGCTTTGGGGACCTCTGCAATCTGCCTTTCACCCTTCCTACTGGGGCCCATGAGACCCATACGCACAATGACCATGGTTTGTGAGTGATCTAATAGGGAATCATACCACCACACCCCTCCAAGAGAACAACCAGACCTTCCCCTGACCCTACAGAAGAGTAAGCCTATGAAGGACCTTGTCAGTTCCAGTGGATCTTCCTTGTCTCCCAGCTTCACCATCCCCTCCAGATGACCACAAGCAATTCCAGGAGCTGCCTACGCAGGGGGGCACAGGAGTTCCAAATCTCTTTTGTGGTGTTCCAGGACGTGCAACTCAAACCCCATAGACAGCCTGCAACCCACGGGATCCAGCCATATAGCACTTCCAGTGAATGAAGCCAGAGTGGAACTGGCAGCAGCCATATGACATAGTGGCAACATCAGAGAGGTAGCCGTGTTAGTCTGGAATTGCAGAAGTGACGAGTCCTGTGGCACCTTATAGACTAACAAAAGCCTTTTGTTATAGACTAACAAAAAGGCTTTTGTTAGTCTATAAGGTGCCACAGGACTCGTTGTCAGTGGCAACATGTATCTCTACCCTAAGAGGCTGAGAAGCATTGCTTTGTCCTGGCTAAGGGAGCAGACTTTCTATTTACCTACTCCCCACCAAACTTCTTAATTGTTCAGGCTGCCACAGAAAGTCTAGGCAGCAACACCCAAGGGTCACCTCCTCTGATATGGAGGCTAAGTGTATGGACCAACTGGGAAGGAAGCCTCCAATTTAGAATATTGAACTGTCAGGCTCTGTTGGCTAAGTGTGCTTTTTCTACATTATTCAAGTTTCCTGTAATTCAGGGACAAATTACCTCAGCAAAGCAGGGCTCAATTTCATGGCCTTATTGATGAAGGCAAACTGGTGGCCAGAACTTCACTGCAATCTGCAGTTGATGCATTCATCGCTATGTTGAGGTCAATGGCAATTGCCATTGTAATGCACCGAGAATCATGGCTACACTGTTTGAGGTTTCTCATGGAGGTCCAGAACACTGTGGGGGATTTGTCCTTCAACAAGACCAACATTTTCAATAAAAAGACAGATGAGTCTCTGTGCTCTGGACACCTGCGAAACCTTCTGTGCCTTGGATCTGTCTACACTTGGCTTGAAGAGGAAATCCCATAAGTATCTGCTGACAACCTCAGCAGGTATTCAGTATTGATCACAAGGAGGAGTTACATGATTCGGTGGTGAACAGCATTTTCACTGAGTGGTGAACTCCCACTAGAGATGACAGACAGGAATTACAGTATGCACTACTCCAGGGGAGCTCAGAGGAAGCAATCCAGAGGTGATGCTCTTCCACTGTCTTGGACAGATAATTTCAGCTATCCCTTCTCTGTCATCCCTGGATGCACGGGTACTTGTTGAGGAGTTCTAGGTGCACAGTAATGGGACTCTTCAGAGGGGTCCGGGTGAAGGTGGTTGTGTTTCAGCAGGTGGGGTCTGGGTGTGCGGGAATATAGCGGAGGGGTCTTTATATGGGGAGCTCACTGGGGGTCCAGATGTTGGGGGAGTGGGGTGGGAATCCAAATGCGGGTGGCTCATCATGGTGGTCCAGTGCATGGAGAATGGAGCTCATCAGAGGGGGATTCTGAGTGGGGTGGTGAGGCTCAGTGTCGGGGTCTGGATATGAGGTGATCTGGATGCGTGAGGATTAGGCGGAGGGGGGGAGCAGCTCCATGTATAGGAATCCCTACTCCTGCAGCTGAAGAGTCACGGGTTCAGGAGGTAAGGGGAGGGAGAGTTTGCAGAGCTTCCTGAAGTTGGGGGAGAAATCTGTGGATGGTTCTGATCTGGCCCCGGATGCCATGAAGGGAATGAGAAAGTCTTGTTCCCAGCCCAGCTGTAACTAGCGGCTGAGGCTGGCGCAGAGTAGGAGCCACCAGCTTTGATATACACTTTGATTTCAGTTACAACATAGAATACAATATATATGAAAATGTAGAAAAACATCCAAATATTTTATAAATTTGAGTTGGTATTCTGTTGTTTAACTGTGCGATTTAAAACCGTGATTAATTTTTTTGAGTTAATTGCAGTTAATCGACAGCCCTACTTTAATTTATTCTCTGCTATCTTGTGAAGTAATAAACTGAAAGGATTATTTGATTTAGCTGTTTATGGATATTTTTGAATAATAAGCTTTGGAGTACTTTGTTTGCAAATTTTAATGGGCTGTAATGTGCCAGTTCTTACTGCTGTAGTTAATAGATATGAGAAGCTTATCAGGCAGGTTAAGTGCTGGAGTTGCCCTAAAACAATAATTAAATTGTTTTTTCTGAGAACACCCACATGCATAACATTGCCAAAAGTGTGTGTGTGCGTGGTTAGTTTATTCTCCATAGGCAGTGGTAACATGTTAAGGGTAAAGACAAACAAAGCAAGAAGCTATTGAACACCTGCTTGTAAACAGAAGTGAAAAACTACAAGTGCTTGCAAGGTTTTCAGGTAAAGATATTATGCAATATTTATGTGAAAATAAATAAATAGCCAGGTAGACCCTGTGTATTCCCTTTTCCAGGGTCAGACTGTCATAAGAACATAAGAAAAACCATATTGGGTCAGACCAAAGGTCCATCTAGCCCAGTATCCTGTCTTTTGACAATGGCCAATGCCAGGTGCCCCAGAGGGAATGAACAGAACAGGTAATCATCAACTGATCCATCCCCTGTCGCCGATATCCAGCTTCTGGCAAACAGAGGCTATGGACACCATCCCTGTCCATCCTGGCTGATAGCCATTGATGGACTTATCCTTCATGAACTCGTCTATTTCTTTTTTTGAACGCTGTTATAGTCTTGGCCTTCACAACCTTCTCTGGCAAGGTGTTTCACGGGTTGACTGTGCGTTGTGTGAAAAAATACTTCCTTTTGTTTCTTTTAAATGTGTTGCTTATTAATTTCATTTGGTGACCTCTAGTTTGTATGTTATGAGAAGGAGTAAATAGCACATCCTTATTTACTTTTTCCACACCAGGCAGGATTTTATAGACCTCTATCATATCTTCCCTTAGTCGTCTCTTTTCCAGGCTGAAAAGTCCCAGTCTTATTAATTTCTCTTCAGACGGAAGTTGTTCCATACTTCTGATAATTTTTGTTGCCCTTTCCTGAACATTTTCCAGTCCAATACTTGTTTTGTGAGATGAGGTGACCACATCTGCATGCAGTATTCAAGATGTGGGAATACCATAGATTTATATAGAGGCAATATGATATTTTCTGTCTTATCACCAATCTCTTTCTTAATGATTCCCAATATTCTGTTCACTTTTTTGACTGCCACTGCCCATTGAGTGGATGTTTTCAGAGAACTATCCACAATAACTCCAAGATCTTTCTTGAGTGGTAACTGGTAATTTAGACCCCATCATTTTATATGTATAGTTGGGATTATGTTTTCCAGTGTGCATTATTTTGCATTTATCAACATTGAATTTCATCTGCCATTTTAGATTTAGTTAGTCTTTAAGGTGCCAGAGGACTATTTGTCACATCTGCCATTTTGTTCCCCAGTCACCCAGTTTTGAGAGATCCTTTTGTAGCTCTTCACAGTCTGCCTGTGAAAGGCAGATTGCAGAGGTCCCCAAGGCATAGGGACTTAACTGTCTTGATATATATTGTTGCCTCAAAATTATGAACTTCTGACCCAGGGAGCAGTCTGTCACCTAGATCCAACAAATCTAAATTTGGCTGCCTAGATGTTGAAAGGAGGTTTTTGTTTTTGTTTTTTTTGTTTTTTTTTTGTTTTTTTTAAAAAAGGGGTTGCTTGCAGGAGTTTCCTCTTTTTAATAAAGTGTTAAGTCTCTTAGCTCTGCCTATTCCAGAATATGGACCAGTTTTTCTCATTGGTGTATGGAAAAGGACTCCTCACTGGCCTATGTAAAAGGACAACTGGTGAATTATAGACCAGTCAGCTTTAACTTCTTTAACAGTACTTGGAAAGATAATAGAGTAAATAATTCAGCAATCAGTTTGCAGACACCTAGATGATGATAAGCTGATAAGTAACAGCATGGATTTGTCAAGAACAAATCCTGTCAAACCAACCTAATAACCAATCCTATGACAGGGTACAAGCCTTGTGGATGGGGGGAAGCAATAGATGTGGAATATCTTGACTTTAATAAGGCTTTTGATACTGTCTCACATGACCCCCTCATATAGAAACTAGGGAAATACAAACTAAATGGAGCTACTATAAGGTGGGTGAATAGCTGGTTGGAAAACTGTTCCCAGAGAGTTATCAGTGGTTCAGTCAAGCTGGAAGGATATATTGAGTGGGGTCCTGCAGGGATCAGTTCTTTGTCCGGTTCTCTCTAATATCTTCATCAATTATTTAGATGAGTGGCTCTCAACGTTTTCAGATTACTTATCCTTTCAAGAGTCTGATTTGTCTCGTGTACCCCCAAGTTCCACATCACTTAAAAACATACAATAAAAATACAAGAGTGTCACAGCCCACTATTACTGAAAAATTGCTTACACTCTCATTTTTACCATATAATTATAAAATAAATCAGTTGGAATATAAATATTGTACTTATATTTCAGTGGATAGTATATGGAGCAGTATAAACAAATCATTGTCTATGAAATTTTAGTTCATACCGACTTTGCTAGTGCTTTTTATGTAGCATATTTTAAAAGCAGGGAAATATCAAGATGAGTTGATGTACCCTTTGGAGACCTCTGAGTACCCCCAGGGGTACACAAGCCCCTGTCTGAGAACCACTGATTTAGATAATGGCATAGAGAGTACACTTATAAAATTTGCAGATGATACCAAGGTGGGAGGGGGTTGAAAGTGTTTTGGAGGATAGGATTAAAATTCAAAATGACCTGGACAAATTGGAGAAATGATCTGAAGTAAACAGGATGAAATTCAAGACAAATACAAAGCATTCCACTTAGGAAGGAACAATTAGTTGCACACATACAAAATGGGAAATTACTGTCTAGGAAGGAGTAATGCAGAAAGGAATCTGGAGGTCACAGTGGATCACAAGCTAAATATGAGTCAACAGTCTAACACTGTTGCTAAAAAAGTGAACATCCTTCTGGGATGTATTAGCAGGAATGTTGTAAGCAAAGTGATTCTTCCCATCTACTTTGCGCTGAGTAGATCTCAATGGGAGTATTGTGTTCAGTTCTGGGTGCCACATTTCAGGTAAGATTTGGAGAAAGTCCAGAGAAGAGCAACCAAAATGATTAAAGGTCTAGAAAACATGACCTATGAGGGAAGATTGAAAAAATTAGGTTTGTTTAGTCTAGTGAAGACAAGACTGAGCAGGGATGTGATGACAGTTTTCAACTATATTAAAAGTTGTTACAAGGAGGAGGGAGAAAACTTGTTTTCCTTAACCTCTGAGAATAGGATGAAAAGCAGTGGGCTTAAATTGCAGCAAGGGTGATTTAGGTTGGAAACTAAGAAAAACTTTCTGACTGTCAGGGTAATTAAGCACTGGACTAATTGCCTAGAGAGGTTGTGGAATCTCCATCATTGGAGATTTTCAAGAGCAGGTTAGGGAAATGCCTGCCAGGGATAGTTTAGATAATACTTAGTCCCACCATGAGTGCAGGGGATTAGATTAGAAGAGCTCTTGGGGTCCCTTCCAGTGTACGATTCTGTAATTCTGTGCGTCAGCAGCCCAGATACTAGAATCTCTTCAATGAACCTTTTTATGGGTTTCTCAGTAGTCACTCTCAAAGGTCAAGTAGTTGTTCTTTGCAGTATCCTTCAGACTACATCAGGAGAAGTTTGACATCTTATCCAGATATCAGTAGATTCTTTAGAGCAGAGGCTTTATCAAACTCTGTCAAGACTGATAAACATCCACCTTGGGAGCTCAGTCTGGTGCTAGATACATTTACCTCTCCTTTCCTTTGAGTCATCTTGTGAGAAATCAGTATTTTTCCTCACCATTAGAATAGTATGTCTGTAACTTGGTCTTCTGTTCATACTTTCACAAAGTTTTACAAGTGGACATTAGCGGACATGGGACAGATCCATCTTACCCTGAGTTATATATATTTTGTCTTTAAGTCCTTCATTGTGTTTATACCACTAGAAGAGAAAATTTTTGCTCTGTATTGTTCTTTCTACGTTCTGTTCCTTTGGGCCTAATAATGGTTTGCTAGTATTCCATCTTCCTTAGCAGTAAAAAACATCTTGATGGGACCTTAATAGAATAGCCCTTCCTGTCTGCCTGTGATGAACATGTCTGGTTCTGCCTCTAGTAACTGACACGGTGAAAACCTACAGCGTGGCTCTGTTGACATTCCTGCCGGAAGAAAGGAAATTTTCAGGTGAATATCTAGATGTGTTTTCCCATACCAAAAGAATCATAGAATATCAGGATTGGAAGGGACCTCAGGAGATAATCTAGTCCAACTTCCTGCTCAAAGCAGGACCAGTCCCCAAATAAATCATCCCAGCCAGGGCTTTGTCAAGCCTGACCGTGAAAACCATTAAGGAAGGAGAGTATACCACCTCCTTAGGTAACCCATTCCACTGCTTCACCACCCTCCTAGTGAAAAAGTTTTTCCTAATATCCAACCTAAACCTCCCCCACTGCAACTTGAGATCATTCCTCCTTGTTCTGATGAGAGTTTTTCTTATAGCCCCGGCATGGCCTCATCAAGTCTGGTTTGGCATGCTGCTGGATCTTTCAGTAGCAACTCCACTCCGCCTGGGCCTGATCTCACAAAACCAAGGCTGGTTGCTACATCTGAACCTTGCCTCCCGTCACCTAACTGCATGGATATTATATGGCTGAACCTAGAGGAACAGGCCTGTTCGGAGCAAGTTCAACAGGTTTTGCTAGGTAGTCGGAAGCTGTCCATTAGGGCTATGGACCTGGCCAAAAGGAAGCACCTTTCAGTATTGGTGTCATATTGAGGTCTGTCTTCAACCCAGTCTTCCCTTCACACTATTTTGCACTACTTGCTCCATCTGAAGCATCAAGGTCTGCCCCTTATGTCTATCAAGGTGCATTTGGCAGCAGTCCTGCCCTTCCACCTGCTAGTGAAAGGCAGGTCTGTATTCTTTCGTAAGATGATGGTCTGGTTCCTCAAAGGACAGGAGAGACACTATTCTCAGGTCCACAAGCCGATCCCTCTATGGCAGTGGTCTTCAAACTGGGGTGCGCGTACCCCTGGGAGTGTGCGAGCCCACCACCGGGGGTGCGCAAGACCCCAGTGCTGCTGCTGAGCCTGCCCAGGAGACCGCTGAACTCCCGGGTGGGCTATTTTGGTCCCGTGGAAAATGCCGCCACGGAAAGTGGAAGCTTCCACTTTCTGTGGCGGCATTTCAGCAGACATACCCCCCAGGGGCCGTCAGACTTTTCCCTCCACGGAAAGGGGCCATGCGGGGAAAAGTTTGAAGACCCCTGCTCTGTGGGACTTAAATCTGGTTTTGTCAAGGCTCACGGGCCCTCCCTTTGGACTGCTAACATCATGCCCCATATTTTTCCTCTCTTGGAAAGTCCCCTTCCTGGTGGTGATCACCCCAGTCAGAAAGGTTTCTGAAATCAGAACTCTTACATCAGAACCACCATACATAAAATAGTTTTGCAAATCGATGCAGCTCTTTGTAGCAATACTGGAAAAGATGAAAGGGCTTCCAGTCATTGACCCACTGGATCTTGTCCTGGATAACCGCCTGTATTCAGGCTTGCTGTGAGCAGGTGAATGTAACACCTCTGGCCATCCTAACCACTCACTCTACAAGAGCCCAAGCCTCTTCAGTGGCACTTCTCACACAAGTCCCAATCCAAGACATCTGCAGGGCAACAACTTTGTCTTCAGTGCATATCTTTGCATCTCACTGTGCCATCACCCAACAGGCTCGACATGATAATGGGTTTGGAAGAGCAGTATATCCGTGAACTCTGAGACCACCTCCTGAGGTACTGCTCGTGAATCACCTAAAGTGGAATGGACATGAGCAAGCACTCGAAGATAAAATGGTTATTGGCTTTCCATTACTGTTGTTCTTTGAGATGTGTTGACCCATGACCCGCTCTCCTATCTTTCTGTCACACTTGACCAGCACGAAGTAACTGAACAGGGTATATGGGCAGCGGTGCCCTTGATACTATGCATAAGTGCACGGCACCAGAGGAGAGCACTAGAGCTGTCCCGACAGATACCACTAAGGGAAAAATCTCTGCTAACTGTGCACACAGCATGCAAACACCTAATAGGTAATAGATATGAGCAATGCATGTTGAAGAACAAGAAGGTCAGTAACTGTTTTTTTTAATACAGCAATCACTAAGTAGTACATCCTATTTAAAAAGGAACTCATGAAATTTAGAGTTGGAATTAGGTCTCTAGCACTGGATTGTTTCTTGCATAGATTTACACATAAGTTATAGCTGTGATTTTAATCTAATTTCAGAATGCCATCCAAACTTAAACAGTTTGTCAGATGAATACCAGCTGCTGCAAGTGACAGACAAAATTAGAAGAGGAATCTCATTGTAAAATGAAATTCCCTATACATGAGGCCAGTTCAGACATTTCTTACCAGTGCAACTGGTTGAGCAGCCTGTTCAGTTCAGTGATGAAGTGGCATGGCTTTCAAAGACAGATGGTCATCATAATTAGTGCCTTTGTACTTTATGTTCTCTTGATAGAAGAATGAATAAGTTGTTGATCCCTCTGAGGAAATGTGGTCAGACTGTTAGGATTATTGTACCATATATAATCTATACTAATTTGTGTTGGAGATTTCAAACTAAGCAAGTTAAATTAGTCTTGCAATATTGCTGTGAAATTTCTACTTAAATAAAAAATCTGTTTGGTTAGCTTTACCATCACAAGACATTACCTTAAGGGATGTGGAATTATGGAGTTCTTATTAATTTAACTGTATCCGGCATCCTGTTGACTTTAAATTATGCACAATATTGATGTCTGCTATGTTGTTGTAGCTGTATAAGTCCCAGGATATGACAGACACAAGGTGGGTGGGAGAATATCTTTTATTGGACCAATATCTGTTGGTGAAAGAGAAAAGTTTTTGAACTTACACTCTTGTGAAGAAGAACTATGTAAGCTCCAAAGCTTGTCTCTTTCACCTACAGAAGTTGGTCTGTAGATGTTGTTCTCAGCCCAGGAAGCTAAAATAATTTAAAAACATAAAAAAAAAAAAATGAACCAAATAGCCAAAAATCTGAAGTTAATTTGAGGGAGAGAAAGATTGGGCAATGAAGACCCCTAAAATCTGACATTTAGCAAGATGAAGTATGTATTTATTTATCTCAATTTAATGAAATGGTTAGTGATCTGGGTTCCTATTGTATAAATTAACATAGAGTATTATAAAGAGGTCAGTGATCAGTTGTTCTCCATGACCACTGAAGATAGGACAAGAAATAATAGGCTAAATCTGCAACAAGGGAGATTTAGGTTAGATAGCAGGGAAAACTTTCTAATGACAAGGACTGTTAATTATTAGAATAAGTGTTCTAGGGAAGATTGTGAAATCCCCATCATTGGAGGCTTTTAAAAACAGGCTAGACAGCTTTAGCACAGGCGGCTTCCACAGATGACTAGAGTTCCCTTCCAGCCCTAAATGTTTATGATTTTATATAGAATAAAATAATCATACAGTACAATATCATATTAAGGGCTGGTCATCCAACCTTGAAACATAAATAAAATAGCTCTTAGCAAATACAATAAGAAATCAATAACACACACAATAAATCCCTCCAACCCTGAATCCAGCTCATCTCTAAAAGCCCAGGATTCAAAAAAATGGGATTTGCAATGTTCTGAGACATTAAATATATTTGAACTCTGGTGGCCTGGAATGGCAGAAAAATGATAGCTAGGGAATGAGTTCCAAAGTCAAAGGCCAATCCCAGAGAATACATGCATCTTCCTGTCTTTTACATCGAGAGCTCCAGTTCAAGGGCTTCTGCTCATCTGAACTATGGCACAATGGTTTGTGGAGAAAGGTGATATCTCTAGTAACTGGGACCTAATCGTTAAAGGTTTTTATAGGTTTAAAAACCCCTTGAGTTCTATCTAGAAACCTGCTGGTTTCCAGTACAGTTCATGTAGCAATGTTTTATTATTTCAACTTTTGATGTGATACACTATTTCCCTTTTTAAAATAATGAAACAAGTGTGTTCCCATTAATTCATTTGACAGACCATGCTGCTCTGTGACGTGAGTAGTCACTGAAATTTTATATCTGAAATAAAAGGATTTGTTTTCTGGATATTATCATATTCAAAAGGTCTCAACACAGTACAAATCTTACAACTCATCGAAGCATATACATAGGAATTGACATAATGGATCTGACCTTGTGGTCCCTTTACTTCACTTATCTTTGTCTTTATCTTCAAAAGTGGCCAGCATGAGATGCTTCAGAGGAATGTACAACAAAACGTACAATAGGAGGTTTAGGGATAATCTTCTCCCCAGTAAAGTCTTATTGTAATCCATAACAAGTAGAGATTGGTTTAAACCCTAAAGCATGGGGGTTTTAGAGCCCTTTCAAAATTTTTGTTAGCATTAGCTGTTATAACTCTGGAGAGTCTTGTTATCTATATAAATATCCAGTCTTTCTTTGAACCTGTTAAATTTTTGCCCTGCAAAATATTCTATGGCAATGAGTTCTATCATTTAATTATACTTCTGGATATTTTTCAAGGGGCAACACTGGGAAAGTGGCCCTTTCAGTTAATGAGGCCCTTTTGGAACCAGTGAGGGCTCTGAAGAATACTCCAACTTTGTTGGCTCCCATAGTTGTGTGTGCAGACAGACACTACTGTGTTTCTGACCAGAAATTTGAGTGTTTTCATTTTTATGAAGCCATGAATTCTCTGGTGATTATGTCTGTGAATGAGAGAGTCAGGCAAGGGACATTCAACTCAGCCACCAGATAAAGAGGGACCAAAAGACAGGATGTGTTGGATAGAATTATTTATTCCACTTCGTCTGTTCAAACATGTATAGCTAATCAAGCATTATTTGCTAAGTATAATTTTTTTAATTGTGAGTCTTTGTCAAAATTTACAGATATGCTTCTTCGAGATACGAGGTAATAGTTCAAGGCTTTTTTTGGCAGAGGACCATCTGGTAGCAAAAACATCTCATCAGTAGGTGTTGGATATTGTAGAAGTTTCTAGAATTATTGCCTCTGTAATAGTAATGAGAATAGGCTTGTGGCTGCATAATTCTGGTATCATGCCCAATATACAACAGGCTATAGAGGACCTTCCCTTTGTTGGTCCTTTTCTATTATCAGATAAAACTGATGAGACATTACATTTCTTCAGAGACGCTGGGTGGCTGTTCCTTAGAGGTCTCTGTGTCCTAAGGGTTGACAGCATAGACCTCCAAATCCTCAGTACTCCCAGCACTGCTGTAGACAGCCTGTCTATTCACCCAGGCAGTTTGATTTCTGGGGAAAAAAAGCATAGACCTCCGAAAAGGAGGTCCTATAGCTCTGGCTCCAATCAGCAGGCTCGTACCCAGCTATCTGTGGGGATACCTCCCTTATGGCTGTTCACATGAGGATAACAGTTCAGTCACTTGCAGTTTGGTAGCTATTTCTTCCATTTGGGAACAGACTATCCCACTCTTTCAGTGCTTGGGAGGCCATAAAGGAGAGGTAAGTCCTGGGTACCATGAGATGGAAATATTTAATTCTTCTGTAATCCCCCTCTTCCCACGTTCCTGCCATCACCATTTTCAGGGACCTATTTTGTGAGTCTCTGCTTGCTCAAGAAATTTGGACTCTTTTTTCTCTTTAGGAGCTGTAGAAGGAGTTGCTATGCAATTTCAAGGAAAAGGTTTTTACATGAGGTATTTCTAATCCCAAATCCAAGGGCAGCCTGAGACACATTTTGGATACCTCAGAATTTCAACAAATTCATCAAGTATGTGAGATTCTGTATGGTTTCCCTGCATCAATCCTTCTGTCTCAGGATCACGACATCTAGCTTGTTGCCCTTAATCTTCGGAACACTTAGGCTTGGTCTACAGTACGCGATTATGTTGAATTTAGCTGCATTATGTCAAATTGAAACTAAATCTGTCCACACAATCAACCCTGTTTTGTCGACTTAAAGGGCCCTTAAATCGATTTCTGTACTCCTACCCGGCAAGGGGAGTAGTGGTTAAATCGACCACGCTGGTTTGAATTTGAGGTACTGTGGACACAATTCATCAGTATTGGCCTCCAGGAGATATCCCAGAATGCTCCATTGTGATGGCTCTGGACAGCACTTTCAACTCAGATGCACTAGCCAGGTAGTCAGGAAAAGCCCCGGGAACTTTTGAATTTCATTTCCTGCAGTCCCAGAATTATAAAAGAGCTTCAACATGGACCGAACAGGAGATACTGGATCTGATCGCACTATGGGGAGAAGAATCTGTGCAGGCAGAACTCTATTCAAAAAAATGGAATGCCAATGGACCGCAGAGACTGCGGGATAGCTATTCAAAGTGCACTGCTCTGAGAGTCGATGCTAGCCCACAGTACTGTGGATGCTCTCTGCAGACTCAACGCACTTAGTGGGGACACACAGAATCAACTGTATAAAATCTCTTCCAAAAAATCAACTTCTATAAATTCGACCTAACTTTGTACTGTAGACATACCCTTACCTTCATGTCAGGGTGCTCCCAACCCACAGGAAGTTTCTCAGATTTGTGGTAGGAGGCCATCATTATCAATACACAGTACTTCCTTTTAGACTATCATCAGCCCCCTCATCTATTCAAATCTCAGGAATTCAAATTGACATGAATTGGCTTCTTCATTGATGGTCAAAGTGAGAATGGACACTGACACTAACTACTCTTTTCTCTGAGAGGTGATCTCTCAAGGTCATGGTTGATGCATATGGGTTGAGCCAGTGATCTATTCTCTGGATGGTGCATTCTTGTCTCTAGGACTACACCACTTTTCATGAGCCATAATTTTTCACTTAATATAAAAACACTCTGTGTGTGTGTGTGTGTGTGTATTTATATAGAGAGGAAAGTGCATTTTTCTGAAATTGCACATTTGAATGAACCATTGAAGTCCATTTTCCCCTCCTTTCATTGGAATACTTCTTTATAACTTTTATAATACTACTTTCATAACTTCTTATAATTAAGAAAATTCTATGGGCCCTTGGAGGAACCACTCATCTTGACATTTTTTTTGCTAGTGAGGAGGCTCAGTAATTACTTTTACTTGCAACTCTATTTAAAATGAATATGAGATTTTGTGAAGAAAAAGAACTAGAGCTGCAGGATATGATGATTTTAAGTTATAATTTTAAAGTTCTTTTCTTTCCTTAATTTGGGAAGATTTTTTTTGGATGTTTTTATTTAGTGGTAATACTTTGGGGAAGCGTGTATCTGATTTCTTTTTTCCCCCTCTACTCTGCATAGTACAGTATGTGAAGAAGAATATATTCGATTCTTCAAAGAAAATAATATCAAGTAGATACTTGAATTACATTGCTGCACTGTGGCTATGCTTAGACTATTCTAAGTGAGCTCTGGCCTCCACTGTCAAAGGTGCCTGTGCGTGTATATCCATCTGGTAGCACAGTTGGTTTCAAACTAATGCCCCATTCCTGAAATTTTCTCCATGTGGTCATACTCTCTTTCCCATGCACATCATTGAGTCTTATCTCCTCTGCAGATACAAACACTGGAGGAGCAAGCAGCCAGTGAGTTCCCCACCTTCCTAGGGGTGGTGGAGTCAGGCTTCAGTTCTGTGGTGGCGGGCGGCAGGCTCCAGCTGTGGGGCTTCAGGCTCCATTTCCAGGCTCTGGGATCTGTCTCCAGGCTCAAGGCTTTGGGCTCTGTCCCCAAGCTGCACAGCGGTAGGCTCCAGCCCCTGTCCATGTGGCAGTGGGCTCTGGCCCCGGGCTGCCCCCACCGCCCATCACCATTGGCCCTGCTGCCTCTCTACGGTCTCTTGCCAATATAGCTACCACCGCTCATTGGGGGTGGTTTAATTATGCCAGCGAGAGAGCTGCTCCCTCCAGCAGAGAGCAGCTACATAGGAGACCTTACAGTAGCACAGCTGCAGCGATACAGCTCTGCCGCTGTAAGGTCTGTAGTGTAGACATAGCATCAGTAGCTACCTGGGAGGCTGTGAAAAGTGATATTAACATTCAAGTATCACTTTTTTCACAGCAGCGGACTTGCTAACCAGCAAGTCTTAAACGAGAAAAGTGCAAAACACCTCATTTGTGTTTCTAGTCTGTTTAGGTCCAGTAAGGAATAGGAACAACTGTACATTTTTTTATTGCAAAAAACACTACATAAATAAATTACAATGGTTTGGACATGTATATGTGCATATTTATTCATTGTTCCTAAAGTTAATTAAGTGTTTTAGGAAAAATTGTCAGAGTGGTCACCAGCCACACTCTGAGGCCACCAAACAATGTGTTGTGAGAACCCCTGAGCTAAGGTGTGAATTTAAACCAGTCTTATACTGGACTAAAAATGTCCCCAGGGGGTTATACAGAAATAATTATATGGATATAAGTGGTAAAATTTTTCCATGTAGGCAAAGCTTAAGTTTGCTTCCTCTTTTGAAGAAACAATATAATGGTGTAAGGGACTGATAACAGGTTTTACTAATAGATCTCATATGGTTATGCAGTTTTTTTTCATTGATAGCTTACTGTAAAAGTTTTACTGTGTAATACTACATTACAGTACTAAGGTGGTTATGAGATGCAATCTGAAAGTGCTTTAACCATATTTAATGGATGGTGTCGAGTAAGTATGAATACATTTTTTCCTTCTGATGATTAGGCATTGTAAATATAACAAGAACTGTATTACAGATTTAGGTAGAAGAAGTCAAAAGCTAGCAGAAAGGGGGGCAACATGTCAGATGATAGCGAATAAAGAAAAGAACTAAAATTTAAAAACAGATGATCCATGGTAATATCCTTGTAGATAAAATTGGATATATGCAATGATGGAATGAAGAGGGAGACGGGCAGGGTTTTAGTGTTCCTGTTAGGCTAAAGTGAACAGAGAATTTAAGATGAGGTTGAGTGGTATTTCAAAAGAAAAAGTAGAAACTTGGCACAGATAGACCTTTATGAGTGACTCTTTACTGAGATAAGAAAGGCCAAGACTGGAGGAGCAGAATGAGAAGAGAGAAGATTATTTGAAGGAGGGCATAGTAAACTTATGCAGAGCACTGAAAACAAGAGGTGAGTATTTTTTTAAAATTGGATTTGGACTTGCGGGGAGCCATTGAAGCAAAGAATTTGGGCTGCTGTCTTCTACCTTCCTGGACTAAGAGGATTTTCTTGGAAAAACTGAACCAGAAATGGGGCCTGGCTTTTGTTCAGTGACCAAAAAATGTTTTGGTATGCTACAAATTGGAAAAACCGTCAGGCTTTAGGACATTATCATGCATCTGAATCATGCCTTGTAGCTTGGTAGCATGGTTCAGATACATGTAAAACAATGTGACTGATTTTTTAAAAAAAATAGAGAAGGGGTAGAGAGGGAGTTCATAATTGTTTGTTTAATATTCTGTAAGCAAACTTGTTGAGATATAACATTTCAGAATTTAGAAGTCTCATACCATTAATTAAAGTGCAGAATCTACAAGTATAATTAGAAAGAGGATTATAGACATTTTACAAATAAAAAGCATTTTAGCAATGTGCAGATTTTATTGACAGCTCACTAAGAGCTGCTACATTCACATAAAGATTTGTAATGTAATTATGAGTGGATGGAAGCTCACTGTTTAGAGACTCACTGCAGAGGACATTCATGAACTACACTCTGAATACAGATGAAATATCATCAAACAAATTATGGGTAGTCAACACTGATTATGTATGAAGTGTGGCAAAGTGCCTTCTGTGACTCACCAGGCTCCAGTCCTTTACGCTCTGGTGAGGCAAGGGCTGCCCAGGCAAGCTGCCTAGAAAGCCCCAGGGCAGACTTTCCCTTCCCCCAGTCACTCCTTCTTGGCTGGGTCTTTTACCCTCTGTCCAGGGAAAGCAGTCTCCCGGCTTGGAGAAGCTCCCTGTCCTGCTGCCCCCAACCTGCTGGCAGCCTCACTCCCTCTATTTCTCTCCCACACCTTCCTAGCCTGGGAGGAAGGTTTAAAAAGGTCTCTGTCAGGGCTTAATTGGTATCAGCTGATCTTGGCTGAGTCTCTGGCAACCTCTACTCAACTGAGCTCAAATGACCTGTGGTTACCTCTCTTACCACCACCCCCTCTGGTAGCTGCCTACTCTGGGTTTGCCATATATTCCCCCGCTGCTCAACACTAAGGGGTTGGGCTACTTGGGTTGCCATGCATGAGCTCGGTTCTATGTTGTACTCTGAAGTGGAAGGGCTGTAGCAAGAGGAACCACCTTGTTACCTTTCTGTCCTTGTTTTGGTGCATCCACTTCAGAGGGGCATGGTCCGTGACAAGGGTAAACCTCCTTCCGAGTAAATAGTAGCGGAGGCTTTCTACAGCCCATTTTACCTCCAGGCATTCTTTTTCCACTACTCCATATTTCCGTTCCCTGGGCAGGAGCTTCCTACTGAGGAATAGGACCGGGTGTTCGTCTCCTTCTACCATCTGGGAGAGCACCGCTCGTAGCCCTACCTCGGAGGCGTCCGTTTGTAGGATACACTCCTCCTCCCAGTTCAGGGCTATTAGCACGGGGTCGGTGCAGAGGGCCGTCTGTAAATCCACAAAAGCGGCCTCTGCTGCTCCGGTCCATTTCATTACATCTGGGCCATGAGCTCTCGTCAGGTCAGTTAACGGGCATGCCCTAGCGGCAAAGTGAGGGATGAACCATCGATAGTAATTAAGCAACCCTAGGAAGGCTCTAACCTGTTTCTTTTGGTTTGGACGGGGCCACTTCCGTATGGCCTCCAACTTATTGAGTTGGGGCTTCACCATGCCCCTCCCTACTATATACCCGAGGTATTTGGCTTCTGATAATCTTATAGAGCATTTGGAGGGGTTCACAGTCAGCCCTGCCTTCCTCAGGGTGTCCAATACCGCTTCCACCTTCCTTACATGCGTTTCCCAGTCGGGATTATATATAATTATGTCATCTAGATAGGTGGCCCTTCCTTCTCTTGTGTGCAGTTGCCCAAGCGCACATCTTAGAGGGAACTACTCGTGGATCACCTGAATGGAGATTATGTACCACTGGTGGTTCACGGACCACAGTCTGAGAACCTCTGCCTTAGGGTTTGTCATCACTGACAAAAAGATGGGGTTTTTATAGTGAGATAATTCACATGCAATAGTTTTCTCACTTGGAAATCCTAAATGGAGAGAAGGCACTTGTAGATTTTACCGTGAAGGTACTGAGGCGAGATCAGCATTCTACCTTTTGCCCATGACTGACCCCACTTAGCTATCTTGCTGTAAATATAAAGTGTCTTGTCTCCACTGTTTTTGCAGAGAGACAGCTAATGAGCAGTAAATATGCAGCTTTTTTGTCAATGAAGATGCAGCCTTACTGCTTTAGAAGACAGTGTTAATGAGGCTGGTGGTATGTGAAGGGGGCAGGGAGAACTCAGCCTCTGAGTCCCAGTGTGTCTGTGCATTAAGAGATCCTTCAGCACTACTGCCTCAATTTCCCTGGTAGTGTTGCCTCAATGCACAGTGAACCAAGGCAGCAGTGACTTGGCAAGCCTTTCAAATGCTGATGCACAAGCTGACATTTAGCCACAAACTCTTTAACAAATAATGACAGTTGAGATGACGAAGCTATCAATGAGAATGCTTGACATATGTCCAATCGCCCTCAAACTGATGAGTAATTCCAACCAATAGAATTATTGCATGATAATTAGCTATAGAGAAAGGATGGTGATTGGGTGAGTAGCTCTGATGTCACAATAGCCCCGCTTAATTTACCTTTACTGCAGACCTAAGCCTGACTGTTCGTGATGTAAGCATAAATTAGATACAGTTTTAATAACTTAACTTAATTATAACTTCATTTCTTCAAATATAGCATATGAACAATATTTCAGTTAACTTTATTTTTGTTGGAAGTTTGAAGAGTGTGCAATATTCCATTATTAAGATAAGTCAGGAGAAATAAAAGGTGGACACAGAAGACTAATTTCTTAAAGGACAAGTTTTATTAATGCATAAATTGATCAAAGGATTTACTAGTAAAGCCTCAGAAAATGTGTTCTGTACTGTGAGATAAGTGCTGTTAATTAGGGGAGGATGTGCTGTATTTTTCATAGTGTTACTCCCCTCTTCCTATGGGGGAAGGTTAGGGGCCCTCAGTGGTGGGGTGGATGAAAATGAAAGAAAGTTCTGGGTTTGATGACTGGAACTGCTAACCCCAGGGTTGCAAGTTCAATCCTTGAGGGGACCATTTAGGGGTCTGGGGCAAAAATCTGTTGAATGATTTAGTTGGGGAATGGTTGTGGTTTGAACAGGGGGTTGCACTAGATGATCTTCTGAGGTCCCTTCCAACCCTGATATTCTATTCAATTCTAACTGGAGTTGGAGAAATCAAGCACAAGGTGATTACTTATAGGATGAAGAACAAAGGAGCTTTCACTGATTACAGCTGTCTGAATGAGTCCTGGAACTAGTTTTAAAACAAAAGGAAAGGGGCTACTCACCCACAATTACAGCTGCCATCTTACTCCATCGAGCTGTAATCATCCTCTGCAAGAGCTTGTTCTCCTGCTACTTTTCCCTTATGGTAACCACAATTAATGGTCATAGCTGCCTTTCCTAGGTGACCGAAAAATCAGGACGGGGGTGCGGGGTAATAGGAGCCTAAAAAAGAAGATGACACAAAAAAACAGGACTGTCCCTGTAAAATTGGGACATCTGGTCACTCTAGCCTTTCCCCCACTTCTGAGCCCATGGGGCTAGCAATTCAAAAACCTTTTAATTTGGCGAATCAAGGCCAAGGCCCATGGAGGTGGAAATATCTCTGACTCTGACTGCCATGAAGTCTGCCATTTCCTGTGTCTGCTGTGGGCCTTTCTATGTACCACCTAGATGACTTTCTGCAAACTGTCTCCATTCCTCAGGGGTCAGGCTTGTTATAGTGCAGAGCAAAGAGGTTACATCCTTGCTTTAAGTCCAAAACTCTTTGATTTCTCATGGGTACTCTGACATCTTGTAGTGATGGTGATTGCATTAGTTGTGAATGAGATACATGGAGTCCTCAGACTTAACGACACAATTTGTTTCTTAGAATTGCATTCTAAGTTGAAATGTAAGTTGAAACTGCTTTTCTCATAGGAATCAATGGTATAAAGGAGGGATTGGTTCCTGAACTAAGGCTTGATACACTATTTTCACCACAATAACCCAGATTTTTTTAACTAAATGAATTATAGATGATTAACGTTGCAACATCAACATATTTACTGTACACTGGATTTTGTAAACAGCATTCAAATAAACATATAAACTAACATATGTTGCTCAGAATGCCAGCAACACAGGCTCAGAGAGCCAGGGAGAACGGCACACATGCTGAGCCTCAGCCCATCACTGTTCAAGGTTTCTGATTGACTGAGCATGGGTCCGGGAGCCAATCAAAAACAAGCTGCAACTCTGCCTGGCAATAAGCTACTCTTGCTGCCTCTAAGCCAATCAGAAGTGACCCCTTCCAGCTCCATACCAGTATAACGCAACAAAGAAATGATTTCACATGAACTTTATGCAACTCGAGTGTTGTAAGGGCGAAACAGGTAGTCAGTTGAAAAGCGTCGTAAGTGGCGTCCGAGGATTCTCTGTAAATAGTTGGGAGGTACTGGCATGTTTTTGGAAAGTGAGCCCATGGTAGCTCTTTGTCTCTCCTAATGGTCTCAGGTAGATACAGAGAAGAAGAGGGGATAGTATAGAGCACAATGGGATACCACAGGCAAGGGTCTTTATAGAGGAGGAACAGTTACCCATCTGCACTGTGCGGTTTGCTGGAGAAGAATGATAGGAACCACTTCAGTGCTGGGCCATCAGTTTCTGGTCTGTCGTGTAGGCAGGTTAGCAGTATCTAGTGGGCTAATGTGTCAAAAGCTGCAGAGAAGTCCAGCAGCATAATCATGGAAATCCTGTCATTGTCCATGGCTGTAAGAACTGGTCATCTTTTAGTACACCTATAGCTCTCTCTGTTCTGTGCCCTGGTTTGTACTCTGACTGTGAGTTATCCAGGAAGTTGGCTGATGTCACATGTTGGAGTTTAGAGCTTATGACTTGCTCAGTTATTTTGCCCGGGAAAAGGAGGTTGGAGATGGGAAGGTGGTTGGTAACTTCAGAAATCTTAAGGCAGAATAATTTCTGAATGTATTGAATGTGTGACTGTCAGATGTGCCAGCATGTTGGTGCAAGAGCATCTGGGATATACCTCAAGGTTTTGCACTAAAGTGTGAGTTTGATGAAGCTGTGGCATGTATTGCTTCTCGATATCTGTTGGAGGTGGAAATGAAAGCCTTATGTAGTATTGGAATGTGATGTTGCCAGTGTTGTGGGCAATGTCACAGTGACAAGGAATGCAGGAGACTTGTCCCTTAACTTATTTCTATGCTTTTCAGTTTTTGAGTTGGTGAATGTGTCCTGATACAACCCTGTCCATTAATTTTTGTTTGTTTATACCTCTCTTCTTCCTTTCAGCTTTTTTGTTCTAAACAGTAACGGTATATTAATGAAGCCTTCTGTGATAATATGCCAGTAGATGCCAAAAAGCAGAATTCTGCACATATCACAATATTAATATATGTGATAGAACATCTTTCCATAGACTCTACACTATGTTTCAAAAGACAGTACAGTATTTATAAGTGACCTTTTCAAAGATACTAGGTGATGTGGACTGATGAATTCATTAAACAGCTACTGTATATACTTGGTACAAGAACAAAACTAAATCCTGAAATTCTGACTCAGTTTTAACTCCCCTTCAGTGAAAGTTGTGCTCAAAGAAGAGCAGAATAAAAACTAAGTAAAGCCTTCAGGAGTTAAACCAAAAATCTTAGTAGTGTATAGAAAAAAAAATACAGGCAGTTGCAAAAAATGATATCAAGTGTTTTCTTTTTAAATATACACCATGGTGTATATATTGAAACAAACACTACATTATACTTTTTCTCAGATCCTCACATGAAAATCATTGAGGTGGAAAATTGTGCTCCAGGTGATCAAAATTAATTTTGATCAGTTAAAGATTTACACCTATAGAATTTTAATGGTGAGGAGAACTAATATGTGATAGCTGATACAGTAATACCCCGTAGAAAGCTGTGAGCTGTTCATATTGTTCATATTATTGTGATTTTATGTACCCTTTCTTCAGTGGGGTTTAATTTTTAATTCCAAAAATGTGAGATGTAGTTTGCCAGATAAATTGAATGTTTTGAGAGGTCTTAGTACTAATTTTTTTTGATTTTGTGTCTTGCAGGATTTTTGGCACATGGAGGAAGGCGATCATCACTTAAAACTTTAACTCGATTCCAGATTTCAAGGTAGAAGAGCCCCTGCTTCCCCCATCCTTTTTATTTTAAATCAGTGAGACTGTTCCTTCAAGTAGAATGGAAATTCTGTATTTTTTTCCAGTCGTAGCCTTTTTAATCTCTCCTCATATGGGACCTGTTCCAAACCCTAATCATTTTAGTTGCTCTTCTCTGAACCTTTTCTATTTCCAGTATATCCTTTATGAGATGTGGAGACCACATCTGTACGCAGTATTCAAGATGTCAGAGCACTATGGATTTATATAAGGGCAATAAGATATTCTCCGTCTTATTCTCTATCCCTTTTTAATGATTCCTAACATCCAGTTTGCTTTTTTGACCGCTGCTGCACACTGTGTGGATGTCTTTAGAGTATTATCCATGATGACTCCAGGATCTTTTTCCTGATTAGTTGTAGTTAAACTAGCCCCCATCATATTGTATGTATAGTTGGGGTTATTTTCTCCAATGTGTATTACTTGAAATTTAATGTGGATAAATGTAATTTGCCATTTTGTTTCCCAATCACTTTGTTTTGTGAGATCTTTTTGAAGTTTGTCACGGTCTGCTTTCATCTTAACTATCTTGAGCAGTTTAGTATCCTCTGAAAACTTTGCCACCTCACTCTTTACCCCATCCTCCAAATCATTGATGAATAAGTTGATTAGGATTGGTCCTAGGACTGACCCTTGGGGAACACCACTAGTTACCCCTCTCCATTCTGAAAATTTACCATTTATTCCTACCCTTTGTTCCCTGTCTTTTAACCACTTCTCAGTCCATGAAAGGATTTTCCCTTTTATCCCATGACAGTTTAATATACACAAGAACCTTTGGTGAGGAACCTTGTCAAAGGCTTTCTGGAAATCTAACTACACTATGTCCACTGGATCCTCCTTGTCCACATGTTTGTTGACCCCTTCAAATAGATTAGTAAGGTATGATTTCCCTTTACAGAAACCATGTTGACTTTTGCCCAGCAATTTATGTTCTTCTATGTGCCTGACAATTTTATTCTTTACTATTGTTTCAACTAATTTGCCTGGTATGGACATTAGACTTACTGGTCTATAATTGCTGGGATCACCTCTAGAGCCCCTTTTAAATATTCATGTTACATTAGCTATCTTCCAGTCATTGGGTACAAAAGCTGATTTAAGGGACCGGTTAAAAAACAGTAGTCAATAGTTCTGCAATTTCACGTGTAAGTTCTTTCCGAAGTCTTAGGTGAATGCCATCTGGTCCCAGTGACTTGTTACAGTTAAGTTTATCAATTAATTCCAAAACCTCCTCTAGTGACACTGCAATCTGTGACAATTCCTCAGATTTGTCACCTAGAAAAGACGGCTCAGGTTTGGGAATCTCGCTAACGTCCTCAGCTGTGAAGACTGAAGCAAAGAATTCATTTAGTTTCTCTGCAATGACTTTTATCGTCTTTAAATGCTCCTTTTGTATCTCTGTCGTCCAGGTGTCCCACTAGTTGTTTAGCAGGCTTTCTGTTTCTGTTGTATTTAAAAAACATTTTGTTATTACCTGTTGAGTTTTTGGCTAGCTGTTCTTCAAACTCCTTTCTGGCTTTTCTTACTACATTTTTACATTTAATTAGTCATTGTTTATGCTCCCATTTAGATACCTCACTAGGATTTGACTTACACTTTTTAAAAGATGCCTTTTTATCTCTCACTGCTTCTTTTACATGACTGTTAATCCATGGTGACTCTTTTTTAGTTCTTTGTGTTTTATAATTTGGGGTATACATTTAAGTTGAGCCTCTATTATGGTGTCTTTGAAAAGTGTTCATGCAGCTTGTGGGGGTTTCACTTTAGTCACTGTACCTTTTAATTTCTGTTTAACTAACCCCCTCATTTTTGCATAGTTCCCCTTTCTGAAATTAAATGCCACAGTGGTGTCTCATGGTGTCTCACAAGGATCTGTTCCTTATACTATTTAATATTTTTATCCATGACCTGGAAGAAAACATATAATTATTATTGCTGAAGTTTGCAGGTGGCACAAAGATTGGGGGAATGGTAAATAATGAAGAGTACAGGTAATTGATAAGGAGATCTGGATTGCGTAGTGAGCTGGGCATCTGACCATACTGAAACATTGTATTGTACAATGTAAATGTATAGATCTAAGAACAAAGAATATAGGCTATATTTTAAGGATGGGAGACTCTATCCTGGGAAGAATCAGAGGGGTAGCCGTGTTAGTCTGGAATTGCAGAAGTGACAAAGAGTCCTGTGGCACCTTAAAGACTAACTAAAATTTTTTTTAGAGCATAAGCTTTCGTGGGCTAATACCCACTTCGTCGGATGCATCTATCCTGGGAAACACTGAGTCTGAACAAGACTTGGATTTAGAATCATAGAATATAATCATAGAATATCAGGGTTGGAAGGGACCTCAGGAAGTTATCTAGTCCAACTCTGCACTTTTCCTTGTTGAACCTCATCAGATTTTGTTTGGCCCAGTTTCTCAAGGGTTAACACATTGTTAATGTGTGCACACTCTACAAGGTAGCGCAAATGGAGGGAAGGGAGACAGCATGGTAGACAGAAACACACAGCCTGTGTATGTGTGTGCGTGTGGTGTGCATTGCCTCTTTAAGTTCACTGACCGCACTCTGAGTACATTGCCTTTTTAAGTAGATTGGCAAGTTGAGACAGCAGCTGCTGCTAGGAAGCTCCTTCTGTCCTGCGCCCTGTCATGTCCTCCCGCCACTCTATGAAGATGTCGTAAGCGGTGGGCAGGAACAGGGGTGAGGGGGACACCCTGACATTAACACCCCTCTTCCTCCCTCCCACACAGCAAGCAGGAGGCTCCCAGGAGCAGCTCCAAGGCAGAGGGCCGGAGCAGAATATGGCAGGGGGAGGAGGGGCAGCTGAAATGCTGGCAACTGATAGTCTGCTGGGCGGCTGCTACACAAGGAACTTAGGGGAGTGTGGAGCTGATGCGGGGCTGCCAGTCCACTCTGGTTCCTAGGCCCCACCAGCTAGCTCCAAAGGGCTGTTCTTTCTGCAACAGTGGACAAAGCAGGCGCCCGCCAAACAATGTTATAAGGGAGCATTGCACAACTTTAAACTAGCATATTCTCTCATTGATCAGCAACATAACAAAACCATGATAACTGGAACAACTTTAAGTGAGGAGTTACTGTATTTAGAGTTGGAACTGTAGTTTGAGGAGATGGTGGGAGGGAGGAGTAGGAAAGACTAAGACCAGTTGGCTATCCTTTGGTTTCAGCCAGTCAGCATTTTCCATCTTCTCCTTCAGTTGTTCACCCCAAGAGCTATCTTATCCTTAGAGGAGGATTACTTTGGCACTTCATTTTGTTAAAGCTACAAATATTTTCTTAACACTGATGTGCCTAGAATGATCATTCTAAGAACAGTTAGCAGCAGCAATGCAGCATTATGCAAAATGTATTGGATAGGGATGTTCAGCCAATGTATAAGCACTAATCTGGCCGATCACCTTTGTGAGTACTAACATAGGCGATTTCCGCTTTACGCGGTCTGCAAAAACAAAAAAAAAACAAGAATTTTTTTTTTAAAAACTTCCTGCAGGGAGCACAATTTCGCATCCCATTGAAGTCAATGGGTTCTGGCTATATGCGGTTTCCGCTTTATGCAGTAACCGCGTTATGGAACCCTCGCACAAGACGCGACATGCCTCTACGTTTTTGTTGTCTTTTACTTGGTAGACTGTATTTCTCCAGTAATTAGATTTAAAACAAATGTTTTAAATACATAAAGCTACACTGGTGCTTTAAACCCGCCCCCCCGCCAATATACAGATGTATTTATGTAATTTGGTAAAGTACTTACATTTCATAATATGTTTATTTGATTAATATCAGATGGATCAGAAAAATTGTTTTGTAAAGAGAGATATGTAAATAGTATATGTTGATTTCAGATTGATTAAAATACATAATTTTCTTGTATACCTTTCACCTTTGGTTTAAAGATATGGGTCAAATCCCCAGCTGGAGTAAAATCCATGTATCTCCATTGAAGGCAGTGTAATTTTACCAATTTACACTAGCTGAGGATCTGACCCATTGTTTCATTATGGGTTGGATTACAATATGTAGTCATGATCTCGCTACCTTTTTTTCTTGAGTGTTTTAAAACTGAGTGAATGATTTTTAAGTAGTTCAGTTGGCATAGGATGTATAGGATGATTTAAAGTGAGAAAGTAAACATACAATGGTCTGTAAATTCCAGAACATGAAACCTGATTTCAGTCTCAGTTAATGTGCACTATTCTAAATTAGGAGTAACTCCACTGGATTTACACCAGTGATCAGTAACTGAAATCAGAATCTGGTTTAGGCCTCCTATACCAGGTATAATTATCATCAGCCTTTTGTACAACTGTAGTAGTTTCTTTTACTGTCCGACACAGCATATGGTTGTGTATATATATTTGAGATATTAAGACTGTTGTGAGAACAGTACATTTCCTGGTTGTTGGCATATTTAAAATGTCAATGCTAACATTGAATTAATGTAAAGTTTTGCATAGAATTTCTCCTATTAAAAATAAAGTCCACCCAAAGTACATTCAAAATTTGCAGTGCACAGGACCTAGCAGAGAGGTTGCCAGCGTTCTCCAGTGAAACAGCTTCATACTTTTCAAATCCAGCTGAAGTGCATGGCAACTTGAATTGCTCTGAAAGCAATGGATATAGTTTCTGTGGCACACCGGTTAGCCTATTCATAAAGATTGTACACATTTGTTACACCTCTCATCAAAGAATCTGGAAGTCTCGAGTGGAAGAATGATCTTGTGGTTAAGACACAATACTATGATTCAGAAAACCTGCTTCTTCCAGATTTTCTTTCTGACCTTGGGCAAATCATCTAAACTTTCTGCCTCAGCTCTCATATGTAAAATTGGGTTAATCCTTCTTTTCCTTCCACCCTCTATCTGTTATAGACATTAAAAGGTCTCAATCTTGCAATTCTTTATGCATGGGTGGGTCTCTGTACCTGTGCAGGATCAGGGTCTTGCATTGTATAGTCTTCTGGGAAGAACTATTTCTTACTATATGTTTATGCATTTCCTAAAACTATGGATCTCTGATTTCGTTTGGAGACTATAGGTGCTTCTGCAATGCAAGTAATTATTAAAATTAAAAAAAAAAACTTAAACATTAATGAATAAAGCCTCACAAGATTCTGTTCAAGGAGGTAAGTACTCTTAAGATACCATAATAACATAATTCCATTTTTGTTTTGATCTTCTGGTGTGTTTAATTTTAACATCTAGCAGTACCATAGTCTGGGTAATTTTCTCTTTGACCACAGAGAGGAAGAAGAATGTGCTATTTCGCTCATATCCAGTCCTTGGCTTGTCCTTTTGATGTCTAATTGTCCAAAGCCATTTTCTAATGCATTTTAGGGAGTTTCTAGATGATACAAGGGCTACAAGATATGACTTGTTAGACAATAAGCTGCTTAAAAAATTATGTACTTTGTTTCTATTTTAAAGATGTGATTCCCTACTTTTAGATCTTTAATCCACCTACATTTTCTTGTTTTAAGCTATAATAAAAGGTTCTTGACTCCTCTCATGCCCTGCATTGCACACAATCAACACAACTTGCTTTTTCCATTCTCAGGGTTCCTGAATATTTCACTTGTAAATTCTGTTTTATTTTGTTGCACTGCATGGACTAGTAAGAGTTTCTAATATATGCTCTAGACTTCCAAGTTGTTCCAGTCTCTTGATATAGGCAAAAAAGGTTACAGTGTGCAAGACAAAATGTTTAATTCAAAGAGGTTGCTGTTTAGTTAGTCTGTAAGGTGCCACAGGACTCTTTGTCACTGTTACCGTAAAGTTTATAAAGCTTCAGAGATGTACATTCTAACCTAATACTGCCAGTATGGTAAACCAGTCTCATTGTGGTTACTCTGTTGTTGTTTAAATTTATTGCCTTGGTCAAAGTATCAAGTGTAGGAAGAGTGCTCAAAAAATGGTGATAGTGAACATATTTTGTAGAGATAAGCTACTAGGCCTCATGTAATTAGGCGGTCTCCCTTAACATCTGCTTGGTTTTGGACACAGTTTTAAACAAAAAAAGAGTGTAGGCTAAAATTTTGAATAATTTATATGAGCATGGAAAGTTTCAATCTGCAGCTGTTGAAAGCAAGTTCTATATACTGGTATACATTATAGATGGTATTCATAAATGCTTGAATACACTTGGTTTAAACTATTCATGGGCTATATTTTTCCTTTTTTTTCACTGTTCTGTTTGTATGTTATGTTTTGGAGTAATTAGAATTATAAATCCATAATTTATTTAAAAAGGTTTTGTTACTTGTTTATCATTGCCATTGCTGTGCTCTTTTAAAACAGTCTGCTAATTGTGTTTGGCTAGATTGCCTGTTAATTACAAAATTTAGTTAAATATTTATATCTGAATACTACCTCAAAACTAGCTAACAAATACATGCCATGTTAGAGTACACAGTGAAATTTCTGATGATTGTGGTTGAGGTGAAAAATGTTATTTCCTCCAAAATAAGCTAGCATCTGCTCCATTAAATGTATTTTTTAAACTTTCAGGCTAATTTGTTTTAAAATTCAAAGGACTGCTAAGTTTTCGTTCCCCTCCTGGAAATATTATGTCTACTGTTTACTTATAAATAGTGTCTCCTTTACAAAATGAGAATATGTGCACTCAGACAGTCACCATGAATTATTCAGAATAAATATAATAAAGGAGAAAGTTTGATTAAAATGTGAACTAAAGGTGGTTTTTAAGGGTTATCTATGGTGAAAAAAATCATGTTAAACTAATAGCCTTTACCAAACATCTACTTTTGATTGTTCATTAACAGCTTGTGGTAGCCAGCCTACTTACCTATTGAAGCAGGGTAATAATTTGACTGTGTCTTTCTACAGCATTCAGTTCAGTGAGTTGTCCTGTGGTTTGACTAGTGTTAACTGCATAACTGAGCCATCTGTAACCTTATCTCAGTACATTCTAGACTTAAAATAAATCATATATCATCATCCGTGTAATAGAAAACGTTACTGTTTTTCTATTTCAAAAATACTGATTATTGATGTTAGGAGAGACAAAATGGACACTTGTAAGCAGTTTTATTGCTGAGGATAACTAACAAGCTGCTTGCTAGTGATTGTAAGGCCAGGAGGTCTAAAATAAGTGAATCCTTTTTATTTTGAGAACATAATGCACAACTGCTAACGATGATGTCTGAGCCTGGAACATAATTAGACTTCTGCACTAATTCGTGGGAGAACCAAATTTAATTCAGGCATAGTTATTTTGTGGGAGCAACTTACTTTGTATATTGCTGACTCACTCCAGGGCAGGTCTCAGTGATCAAAATATTCAATTAAAAATTTAAACCTTTCAGTTTAAAGGATCAATAACTTTCTTACCAGCTCTTTAAAGAACAAAAAAAAAATTTTATTCATTGTTGTAATTAAATGTACAAATCCTGTAAAAAGCTTGACCAAACAAGTCTGTCTTACATTGTATGTTAAAGCACACCAAATTCAGGTGATTCACAAGAGGCAGCAGTCTCCAAAGGTTTGGATTTCCATTGAAAACAAACAAAAAACCACCCTGGTACAACCCAGGGAGAGTATTACCCCAGGAACGAGCACCAAGAATTACAAAGAGGGAATATACTGTGGAGCCCCAGTGTAACATGCCCCGCGATAACACAAATTCGGTTATAGCGCGATCATACCGTTGCTCTCTGGATATGTCCCTGGCAGGCGCAGGCGCAGGCCACAGCTTCTCTCCTCTTGTGGGCAGTGCAGAGAGAAGCCGCTGCCCACACTATGGGGCTGCGTGCACTGCTGTTCTCTGTCCTGGCAGGCGTGGGCCGTGGCTTCTCTCCGTGCTGCCCAGCAGGGAAGAGAAACCCTGCTATAAGACGACCCCGCTTTTAACGTGATGGTTAAAATCCCAACTGTTGTGTTATAGCGGGGCTCCACTGTAATTTAATATAATTTATGATGAGAGGGAGTGAGCATAAACTCGAACACAAAATTGTTAAGCAAATAGCTTGTGCTATATTTACAGCTAGCACAACCTTCTGATATATTGAACTCCCATAAGTCAAGAAAGCTGAAATGCTTCCATCAGACTGTACAGTTCTATCAAGGATCACAGTTTGAAATCAGTGACATTAGACGTAGATGTCATATAGAAGATGCTTTTTCAAATATCTATTCATACCTCTAGATGATTTCTTCAATCTGCCATCTTGCTTCACATCTTATCAGGATTGAGCCTAAGCAACTTTTTACACATTTGCTTCCCTATGTCTTTCAGTTATTGAAGAGCGCTGAGAACACAAAACCTCGGTTAGACTAAACAGAGATGTAGACCTGAGCACCATCTGTTCATGTATGAGTGATGCGGCAGGCCAAAATATCACCCCATACTTCATGTTGTTGTCCCAGTTATAGGGCAAGCTGCATCTCTGAACTCTTTCTGGTTTCTGAGATATAATCCCTTAAACCTCATGCCTCTACCTTTGCTGGGGTGACATCACACTATATTCTCACTATTAGATAGGGTCCTTGTTATCATCTGTACACAGTGGTGAATACAGTAATCAGGCTTCTTAAACCAAAGTATTGTTTAATCTTAACTGTAGGATTTAAGCATAACAGAAGAAATATTTTCAAACAGCAAAAGATCTACACAGATGTCTGTTTTATACAGAACTTTATCGTCCCTAGGCAAGCCTCCCTTACTTACTCACCCCAAAGTCGTTGAACTGTCTCTCTCAGCTGTGTCTTTCCCCTACTTGACAGAGTGCCCTTTTAAATCAGTTTGGTGTTTGTTCCTTGTATTTATAAACTTGGACCTTGCTGTGCAAAACATAGATAGGAACAAAAATCTAACAGGCTAGCCATAATTTTATGTGATCTTACACAATGGTTTTATAATTATTTTTTTTTAATGTTTTGGTAGCCTTCTAACTTTAAATCTTTGGAAGGGTGAGAAGTGAATAGAAAGAACACTGTAATAGAACTTGAATGTATTTGAATAAAGTGGAAGCAGTCACTTCCTGCATCATACTTCATATGGAAATTTTAAACATGCTCACTGAGATGAATAATTTTCTTTTCAGAAACTTCTTGTGGCACAGACATAGGGATAAAACTGCTTCATAGAAAAATGCTTCTACTTCAGTATAAATTATCATTTAAATGAGCAATTTCTGAGAATTCAAATTATCTATTGGGTTCTTTAAAATAAAAATGAAATGTTTGAGCCAATTAAAATAATACAAAACAAAAACTCTAATCCTGACTACAGAATTACTCTCTCCGAAAGTGAGATTAATTGGCAAATGGCTCTATTGTAGCTGGAAATGATTTGTACAATTAGTTGATTAATTAGTCTAACATAGTTTTTAGTGGACGCATACAAAAATAATGTATAGCACTAACTAGCTACCTTGAAGGTTTTAGAAATTATAATTACTTTTTATTTAAAGGGAGGAGAGGACATAAGTTGTCGAACAAAGCTCTGTCATCAGGTTAATTTAGCTTCCCAATAACTTAATTGCAGAATGAGTTTAATTGATATATTATGAAAATTTAAGAAAGCTTTTAATTCAGATACATGTAAAAATGTAATTGTTGGAGCAGTGGTCTTTAATCTTTGCAGGCTATAAGCCACACTTTTTATTTTCTGACAATGTGTCTGTGACAAAGCTGCATAATTTATGCAGTATTGCTATAACGTGTGTAATACATTCTGACGATTCATTAATTTAATATTTGTGCTAGCAGTGCAGCATGCTGAGGCTGCGAGGAAGGGAGACGGCAGGGAAGGGATTGGGGACTAGCCTCCCCGACTGGGAGCTCAAAGGCCAGGCAGCACGGGCCAGATGTGGCCCGCGGGCCATAGTTTGCCCATCTCTGGTCTGAGGTCTGAATGTTTTGGGCAGTGAGTGCCTTTACCTTAAAGAGACAGTGCATGGTCTCTTGGAGACTTCCCTAGCGCACGCAATATCTCTCTCTGTCACACAGACAGTCTGTGTGTGGTTCTAAACTCAAACACATACTAGACACACTCTCTCTGTCACACACACACACACACACACACACACACACACACACACACACACAC
>ML677404.1:7682198-7795425 GCA_007922305.1 Dermatemys mawii | reverse complement strand
CACACACACACACACACACACACACACACACACACACACACACACACACACACACACACACACACACACACACACAGTCTGTGTATAGTATCTTTTAAAAAATATGTATTATAAGGTGTTTTTGTTTCTACTGGTGTCACACATCCACGCATGCCTCGGTGCATGTAACAACATTTATTCCGCACTTGGATGCAAAAAATTACAAGGAACTTTGCATTGGACATGTTGTTACAGCAGCATGGCAGAATTCTTCATCTGGATCTCCAGTTTCTCCATCTGACAGTCTGGGCTATTGCAATCTGACAGTGTATCCCAAATCTGATAGGGTTATGTAATTTCTCTCCGAGTTAATTTAAAAGCTCTGTTTGCTTATATCATGATTGATGGTAGATTGTTACTTGTGCATGATACAGTTAAAAGGTTTCTGAAGGATTTATCTAGCATTTATCCGGTCATAAAAGACCTGGTTTCACCATGGGATCTTAATATGGTTTTATCTGTGTTTATGAAGCTGCCTTTTGAACCCTTGGCAGAGTTTTTGTTACTTTATTTATCTGTTATGACTGTGTTTATTATTGCTATAACATCAGCCAGAAGAGTGAGTAAATTGCATGCATTGATGGCCTACTCACTATTTACTGTTTTTCGTAACGATAAGGTGATTGTTAGACCTAATCCCAGATTTTTACAGAAAAGAGTATCTGAGTTTCTCATCTATCCCACAGTAAATTTGCCACTGTTTTTTTCCAAAGCCACATATTAATACAGGGGAATCTACAGGCGTGTCGCATCTTACACGAGGGTTACGTTCTGCGATTACCACGTAAAGCGGAAATTGCGTATAGTGAAACTCCCATTGAGTTCACTATACAGAACGTTTACCTGGGCTGCCGGCTCCGGCCCCGATCCCGCGGGCGGGCGGGCGGGCTGCCGGCTCCGGCCCCGATCCCGCGGGCGGGCGGGCGGGCTGCCGGCTCCGGCCCCGATCCCGCGGGCGGGCGGGCTGCCAGGCTGCCGGCTCCGGCCCTGGGCCCCTGCTGCGGGCTGCTGGCCCCAGCTGCGGGCTGCTGGCCCCAGCTGCGGGCTGCTGGCTCCAGCCCATGCGGCGGCAGGTGGGCTGCCGGCCCCAGCCCCTGCCGCAAGCTGCCAGCCCCGATTACTGTTTTTTTTTTGGGGGGGGGGGTGTTGGTGGCCAGCCGCGTATAGTTAAATTCGCGCAAGTTAACTACGCGTAAAATGCGACTGGCCTATGATTCACATGCTTTAGATTCAGTAAGGGTTTTAGTATTGAAATAGAACTGCAGATTTTAGGAAGTTTTCTAGGTTATTTGTTTCTTATTCTAAGACTTGGTCTACACTAGGGGGAGGGGTTGACCTACGATACGCAACTTCAGCTACATGAATAATTTAGCTGAAATTGGCACATCTTAGGCCGACTTACTTGTCATCCTCACGGCAGCAGCGGTCGGCAGCAGGCTCTCCCGTCTACTCCAGCTTGCACCTTTTGGCGAGTTGGCATTCTGGAGTCGACGGGACTGACTTTGGTGATCGATTTATTGCCTCTTGATGAGATGCGATAAATCTATTGCCAATGGATTGATCACTACCCGCTGATCCGGTGGGTAGTGAAGACAGTGGGTTTTGATGTGTCTTCTCAGACTATTTCCAGATGCATAAAACAGTGACTCCTCAAGTGTTACACCCTCTGCCTACCGCTGATTCCGCTAGGAGAGTGGCAGCATATTTTGCTTGTCTTAAACATGTTTCTTTTGGGGAAATCAGTAAGGCTGCTTGGAAGTTAGGAGTTACATTTATGCTTTGGATTTGACTTCTAGAGTGAATGCTTCTTTAGGTAGAGCTGCAGTTCACTCTTATTTAATTAGCAGTCTTCCTTCCTTTTGTGTTTCTAGCACTGCTTAACAAACTTTCCCATAAGAGGGAATATGCAGAGATACTTAAAATAAAAATCAAGTTTACTTACTTATACTGGAGTTCTTTGAGATGACCATGCTTATTCTCTTTTATGGGTAGTTTGTCAAGCTTCTCGCCAATCTTCCCCTCTTTCTCAGTGTCCTATCTTAATTTCCGTGGGTCAGCAATGAAGGGAACTGAGGTACAGAATCCCCCTTTATATAGCCTTGCTCCTAGAACATTCATGAATGCTAAGGAGAGAGGTATGAGGGGATACATGTGTGGCCCAACAGACACTGCTTGAAAAACGTTCCATCTTAGGTTGCACTCGGCAGCATGTTACCCATAGGTTTGAATATGTGGAGTCATCTCAAAGATCTTGCTGCAAGGTTGTAAGCTTCATTTAATCTTCACTGATGTGTAGATTTGGTGCTGAGGGTAATTTTTGTATAAATATTTAGGATTAGTGGTAAATTTTGCTATTTTTTTCATAACTGAAAGTTTATTTGCCTGCAGATGCTGAAGAATCGTAGAACTGGAAGGGACCAAAAGAGGTCATCTAGTCAGTCCCCGCACTCATGGCACTCATTATTTAGACCAGGGGCTTTCAAACTGGAGACCCTCAAGGGGTCGCAAAGTTATTACGTGGTGGGTAACGAGCTGTCAGCCTCCACCCGACAGCCCGCTTTGCCTCCTGCACTTATAATGGTGATAAATATATTAAAAAGTATTTTTAATTTTTAAAGGGGGTTCGCACTCAAAGGCTTGCTATGTAAAAGGGGTCACCAGCATAAAAGTTTGAGAACCACTGATCTAGAGCATCCTTGACAGGTATTTATCTATCCTGCTCTTAAAAATGTCCAATGATGGAGATTTCACAATCTCCCTAGGCAGTACTTGACCACTCTGATGGGACGTTTTTCCTAATGTCCAACCCAAACTGCCTTGGCTGCAACTTAAGCCCATTGTTTCTTGTCCTATCCTCCGAGGTTAAGAGAACAATTTTTCTGGCTCCTCCTTATAACTACCTTTTATGCACTTGAAAACATTTATCATGTCCTTTCTCAGTCTTCTCTTCTCCAGACTAAACAAACCCAATTTTTCAATCTTCTCTCATAGATCATATTTTCTAGACCTTTAATCATTTTTGTTGCTCTTCTCTGGTCTTTCTCCAGTTTGTCCACATCTTTCCTGAAATGTGACACCCAGAACTTGACACAATACTCCGGTTGAGGCCTAATCAGCGCAGAGTAGAGTGGAAGTATTACTTCTCGTGTCTTGCTTACAACAATCCTGCTAATACATCCCAGAATGATATTTGCTTTTTTTGGAACAGTGTTACACTGTTGACTCATATTTAGCTTGTGATCCTCTATGACCTCCAGGTCCTTTTCCGCAATACTCCTTCCTAGACATTTTCCATTTTGTATAAGTGCAACTGATTGTTCCTTCCTAAGTGGAGTATTTTGCATTTGTCCTTATTGAATTTCATCCTGTTTACTTCAGACCATCTCTCCCGTTTGTACAGATCATTTTGAATTTTAATCCTATCTTCCAAAGCCCTTGCAACTCTTCCCATCTTGGTATTGTCCACGAATTTTAGAAGTGTACCTCTATGCAGTTATCTAAGTCATTGATGAAGATATTGAACAGAACTGGACCTACAACTGCTACTTGCAGGACCCCACTCAATATGCCCTTCCAGCTTGACTGAGATTGACTGGTTAAATGAGACAGATTCTGGGAATAAATTTTGACTTGGTTGTAAGGTACCATAGAAACTACTTCTGCCTTTAAAAGGAAATTTAGGTTAATAAAACTCTTCAAATTGTATCTTACATGTCTATAATACATAGAATGAAGACATTTTGCTTAAGAATTTTTTCATATCTATAGTTCTGTTTTCTTGTGTCTACACACTGAAGACTAAAATACTGGACTCAAAAGAATACATTAAAGTGCTATTGTACTCTAAAAAAGAACCATGTAAAAATTATACCTTCTTACTCAATGTCCGCTGCCTGTGTTTAGTGAGAGTCAAATCTACTTAGTATAGTGACCAAAAGATATTTTGACTACTAGTTACTGCTATGAACTGTGCACAGCAAACACAGTTTTGGGAAAGGGAGAAGGATTCCAACTGGGCTTGCACATCTGCAAGAGAATTCTTAGATAGCTTTGAAATGAAGGGCCATATTCTTTCCTCATTTACACCGATGTAATCCTATTGAAGTCTTTAGAGTTGTACTTCTGTAAATGAGGACAGAATTTGGCTTGCAGTATCTTATTAGTTATGGTGATCTGAGGCAAAAAGAAGTCAGGTTGACTTTTTAGATCCCTTTCTGAATTTGCAGGATAAGCAGTTAGAAAAAACTCTTTTCCTTTCTTTGGTATTAGAGGCCATTGTGGATGCCTCAGTATAGTTTCCTTCGACAGCAGATGGAGATAATCTATTGAGCTTTCTTGATGATGTCATCCCTTGCATATGAGTGACTTGACCTTAGTTTCTGCCTTTATCGATGCAACATCTGTAACTGCCTGAGGAGAGAGACCTGAACAAGGAGAAAATTATAGTAGGCCCTTAGTGGTATATAGTGATTTCTAGCCCACAGTATTCTTGCCAGCAAGTTAAAAAAGTATGGGCCGGATGAATGGACTATGTTTTTTAATTTGGGGTATACATTTAAGTTGAGCCTCTGTTATGGTATCCTTAAAAAGTTTTCATGCAGCTTGCAGGGATTTTACTTTTGGTGCTCCACCTTTTAATTTTTGTTTAACTAACCTTCTCATTTTTGTGTAGTTCCCTTTTCTGAAATTAAATGCTGCAGTGTTGGGTTGCTATGGTGTTTTCCACATCACAGGGATGTTAAGTTTAATTATATTATGGTCACTATTACCAAGCGGTCCAGCTATGTTCGCTTCTTGGACCTGATCCTGTGTTCTACTTAGGACTAAATCAAGAATTGCCTCTCCCCTTGTAGGTTCCAAGAAGCAGTCATTTAAAATGTCAAGAAGCTTTATCTCTGCATCCCTTTCTGAGGTTACAAGTACCCAACCAATATGGGGATAGTTCAAATCCACCATTATTATTGAATTTTTTATTTTAATAGCGTCTCTAATCAGCCTGAGCATTTCACAGTCACTATCACCATCCTGGTCAGGTGGTCTGTAATATATCCCTACTGCTATACAGGGAGTCCTTGAACTTATGACACAGTTCGTTCCTCAGAATTGTGTTGTAAGTCAAAACGTTGCAAGTCAAACACTTTTACCATAGCAGTCAATGGTATAAAGAGGGGATTGGTTCCTGAACCAAGGCTTGATACACTATTTTCACCACAATAACCTAGATTTTTGTACTAAATGAATTATAGATTACTAATGTAGCAACATCAATGTATTTATTTGGTAAACAGCATTCAAATAAACATATAAAATCACATATGCTTTGACTTTCCAGAACTTTTTGAAGGGCTCTTGGCTGGGGGCTTCTCTGAAGTCTGAGCTGCTAGTTTCTCTGGAGTATTCTCAGAATGCCAGCAGCATAGGATGGGCAGACAGCCAGGGAGACAGGCTGGGAAGACAGCCAGGGAGGCATGCAGCAAGGTTGGCGACTGCTCAGAATGCTGTCAACATACTACGCAGAACTGGACTTGCTTTTTCCAGAGTTGCTTGTAAATAACTTTGTGATCATATTATAATGAATGGAGCTGGAATGGGGTCCTTTGCAGTCACTTGTCTGATTGGCTTCCAGGGCCAGTGTAGCTTTTTGCCAGGTAACTTTGCCTCTTGTTTTCGATTGGTTCCTGGCCCTGGGCTCAGCCCATTAGAAAGTTTGGACAGTGATATCAGTGATTGGCTGAGGCTCAGCGTGTGATCTGTGCTGTTCTCCATGCCGGCTTTTGTCATAGGGGCGAAATGAGCAGTCAGTTGAAAAGCATTGTAAGTTGTAAGCGACATAAGTCCGGCATCGTAAATCCGAGGACTCCCTGTATTCTTATTATTCAAGCATGAAATTACTCTCCACAGAGATTCTATGGTACAGTTTGGTTCATTTAAGATAATTATTTCGTTTGCTTCTACATTTTTCTTTCACATATAGTACCACTCCCCCACCAGCATGACCTGTTCTGTCCTTCCAATATAGTTTGTACCCTGATATTAATTGTGTCTCATTGATTAGAAAGGAAGAGAGGTCATATGACAAGTAGAAGCAGTCTGTGAAATACTACAAGAGAAAGTTTCCTGTTTGCAATGGTAGCTAAATCAAGTACAGGGTCAGTAGCTGTCTTCTGTTGCTTCAGAGCTATCTGCAAGTCTCCCAACAGGCCTTATTTGCTGTTAGACTCTGAATTGGTGCCAGGTTGTCTGAGTTTGGAAGCAAGAGGCCTACTTGGAGCTTTGATCTAATGAGATCACTGGATATTGGAGGACATGGATGGAGCTATGAAAGAATTTCAGGAACAGGTTTGCCACATGCAGTCTCAGAAAGCCCTGGAAATTAAGAGAAAATTAAGAAAACAAGTGATATCACCTAAGAAGCTTCCCATGACTTCAGCATATGTAATTTTTTTATGACCTACCCTGGATTAACATTTATATCCTTCCTTCTTTTTAAAGAATACATATCAGTTTAACTTAAACCCAAATATTTTGTTTGCTAACACAATGTTTTAAGTTTTTCAATACTAAAAATTTGAAGGATGTAATAAATACAACCTTCAGCGTACTGATCCTCAACAAGAGTCACGAATAAGGTGAAAGTGGTGATGTGATACTTTAGAAAAGACATGCAGAGCAAACACTGGAGGAGATTAATCCTCGAAAGATAAAAGCAAGTTAATCAAACTGGAAGCATAGTATCTGTTTTCATTTTTCTGTTGTGTCCTTTTTATAACTTTTGTTTTTAATATATTGTCCTTATCCTGCCACCATAGAATTTTGAAAATAAAATCTTTTTTTTTTTTAGTATGTCCTTTAATAATTAGTTTTGTCTTCTATTTTGAAAGATATTGTGGGTAACATTTCAAAAACCCCTAAGTGCCATTGAAACTCAGTGAAACTTACTTACTTACTCTTCAGAAACAAGGGTATGTCTACACCAGGGGTAGGCAACCTACGGCGAGCTGATTTTTAGTGGCGCTCACACTATCTGGGTCCTGGTCACTGGTCTGGGGGGCTCTGCATTTTAATTTAATTTTAAATGAAGCTTCTTAAACATTTTAAAATCCTTATTTACTTCACATACAACAATAGTTGTTATATTATAGACTTCTAGAAAAAGACCTTTTAAAAACAATAAAATGTATTACTGGCACACAAATCCTTAAATTAGAGTGAATAAATGAAGACTTGGCACACCACTTCTGAAAGGTTGCTGACCCCTGGTCTACGCTACCTGCCGGATCGGTGGGCAGTGATTGATCTATCAGGGATCGATTTATTGTGTCTAGTGTAGATGCAATAAATGGATCCCTGTGCATGCTCCTGTCGACTCCTGTACTCCACCTTGGCGAAAGGCGGAAGCGGAGTCGACAGCGGAGCAGCAGAGTTTGATCCGCCGCCATGTGGATGGCCAGATGAGTTGACCTAAGATACGTCGACGTCAGCTACGCTATTTGCATAGCTGAAGTTGCATATCTCGGGTCGACCCCTCCGCCCCTAGTGTAGACCAGACTCTAAGTCTTAAGTCCTAGGTTATTTACACATCTTTTGAAAATTTTACCCCTATTGTTTTTTGTGGCAAAGTCAACATGGCTGTTCCATTTAAACATAGAGAGGTTTGTACAAATTATAAAAAGTTGAAAAACTACCTTCTGCAATATGTCTACTTTCCGTTTCTTTCAATTTGTTTTCTAGCATTACAATTGGGTTCTACAACTAGCACAACTCTTGGAACAATGTATAATGTATGCATATATAAAATATTTATATATGCACATGTGCAAGAAATGAAAATATCAATAAATTTAAAAAGATCTCTCCTGGAGGGAAAACCTTGCAATTGAATTTTTGAGTTTCTCTGTCCAGGAATTCAGCAGATGTTGATTGCCTCGGAAGGCAGAGTATTCCGCTTACCCATTTTAGTCCTTGTAGCCTGGGGGTTCTCAAACTGGGGGAAATTCCCGGAGGGTCACAAGCTCTCGCTGCATTCGGCGGTTGCTCCGAATGCAGGAATGTGTTCGCTGAAAAGCCCCTAAGCAGAACACTTCCACTTTCAGCAGCATTTCAGTGGCCACACAGGGAAGCGCTGCGAGTCCTCCAAAATACTGCAATTTGGTGGACACACCCCGGGGCCGCAACACATGCGGAACAGTAAAAAGGGGTCTCAAACGTAGGAAGTTTGAGAAGCCCTGTTGTAACCTATATGTCAGATTTCAGTATGATGGTGTCAAGAACAACAAAGTAACGTTGCCCATTTGTTCCTCAAAAATGATATGACTGTATCTCCCCAATTTAAATTCATGTGGAATGTCTCATCAGCAAGACAAGCTCATTCTTCACAGTAAACTGTGAGTGCGTTTGAAATCAGGTGCCTCCTGTTCATTAGTTTGCTTTTAGGACCTTCGTAATCAGATGTTATTTGTGATAGGAAAATTTCACCTACATCTGGTTAGACTTTGAGGTCCTGTGGGAGTGAGTCATGAGGCATTTCTTAGTCTGAAAACCAGTCACTAGCTGTGAAAGTTTGACATACTGAGATCTAATAAATCTAATTTGTTTTATGCCATGCCTAACACCATAATAGCCAAGCACCTAAATATATGCTCATCTTGTTAGTGGTACCAAACTAGACTTTATTTAAAGTCAGTTTAAAATGGAAAAGTCAAAGCGTTGTCATTAACAAATAATTATTTTTCTAAACTGCTAATATAGATAAATTTCAGTAGAGAGGGTTATTTTGGCATCAGACATCCTTTATTTATAGGTATACTTAGCAAGTTTACATATTCAAGCTTTTATATATTTTTGCTACGGATGTGTGACATTTTATAACAACACCTTGTGAAGAGTGATTGGAAACCTCATTCAACAGCTAAAAGTATAGGGTTTTTGCTCATGGGATAGTTATTTGATTGTAACCAGAATTAATAAGGGAAACCTTTTGAAATTACCATTCTAAAACTATTATCATAAAAATCTGGTGAACTGTCAGCTTTGAAAGTGATCTTTGCAGATTAGAGTAGTCCTTTTGGCAGTTTAGGGGCTGTCTAAGTGCTAGGTATCATTAAAAGAAACACCTATGTTTTAGTAGACTGTCATTTGAGCTCATCTGAAAAAATGTTTCATGAAAACTTGCAAAAAAAAATGTAAGTTTTTTTTAACAAGCTTCAGAAAGAAAAGATTAGCAGTATAGAGAAAGCATATATGGAATACCATATGTTCTTATATTCAGCATCATGTACTTATTTTCATTCTAGCACCATATTTTGCTCTGGAGAGTTGTGTGAAAATTGTAAAATGAATTTACTCAACTGACCTTTTAAAAGGATTGTTAATTATTGAGTTTATGGGCCTAATTCTCGCTTGGTGTAAATTGGCATCACTCAATGAGTTAAATGGAGATTCGCTGATTTACACCAGTTAAATGTCTGGTTTCAGATGTTAAAATGTACCTTTTAAAGACAAAACATTTATCTTTATTTTAAAGTTGAGATTTCACTCCAGATATTCTTGTATAGTGTATAGTTTTTTAAAAAAAGGGAAGAGAAAACAGTCTACTCAGTTGAACATATGTGCTCTGTGAAAAATTTAGGCTGAAAACCTCCAAACACCAGCACAAGATATAATTATGAACAAAAGGACACATCTCAGTAATCATACTTCTTTACTCATTTTCAAAACTTTATTTATTTTGTTTTTTTAATATAACAATATGTGCCCAGGATATTTGTGTTGATGAAGGATACATCAAAAGAGAAAGCTACATGGATTCTTGTTATGTGTAATATTAGTATTTAATGTACAAGTAAATAAAAATGCAACCTAGATTGGTAAGAAACATGCAGTGTCATTTTGAAATAAATGAGCTTGTGGTTTTGACTTGGAAGAGGGAACTTTTAGTCTACTGAGACTATCAGTGTGATGATGTCATTGCATTCATTTTGTTATCCAGCTGTTCAGAGCTTGTCTTGTATCTGCACTGTCAGAAAGATTAGCTAACTTATTGGCAGATAAGTCTGTTCTGGGCTAACAAGACCGCCTCTATCGCCTCATAGTAATTCTTCCTTTAGCATATCATAATTGCATTTCTTTAAAATTACCACTGTGTATCATAACTACATTGGAAATTAAGCCATGAGGCAGTATTTACATTATTTTAGTCATTTAACTGAGTGAAAATTTCTTTTGTATCTCATACTGATATGTTTTCGGAAGCTCTTCTCTAGCTTTCAGGCTTACTGATGAGTCTTAATTCATGGATTTTTGAATCCCTGCTACTTAGATTTGTTCCAGTCTTTTCTACTCTGTGAAGGCAGTGTTTCTTTCCTCCACAGAAGCGTTTCAGGCTTTGCTTCTCAACTGCGTATGAGCCAATATTATAGTTAAGGTTAAAAAACACAGTCTGTGTTTTAGGAGCAACATGAACGTCAATCTTTTCATAAGAGGATTGTTCATCTATGTTACTACAACAGCTCAGATTTGTAAAGAGATGTGGCAGAAGTTTGTGATTCATTGAGTTCTTTCTCCCTGCATCACGGTCAGGCATGAGGATTAAAAGATTTTGCTTACAGAAGTGTATTTCTCGCCATTCAACAGGGGATAGCACCAGTAACTAAGCAGGAACAGACTTCAAGGCATCTCTTCAGACTTCAGTTCATGTTGCTGAAGATTCAGCAACAGCCATCCAGATGACTGTAGAAACTGAGATAAATACAAAATCATTCTAGTAAAGTTTGCAGGTGTCTCAGGTCCAGTCGGGCACTTCCTCCTGGCCACCCATCAGATTGCTGCAAAGGGAATCTAAGCCTCTGGATTGCTGGATCTCTACATTGTTTAAGCCTCCCTGGATCTATAGCAGGCTGCAGCATTGTTTCTTCCCTGGCCCTTGTTCTGACTGCAACCCCTTCATGGAAATAGAGCTCCTCAGCCCACCAGCACTGTCCCCCAAGTTACCCTAACTGCTTAAACACAAAGAATAAGAGGATTGGAAGCAGGGCTGGCTCCAGGCACCAGCGTACCAAGTAGGTGCTTGGGGTGGCCAAAATGGGGGTGGCACTCTGTCCGTAATTGAGGTGGCACACCGCTTGTTCTTTCGGTGGCATTTTGGCTGCGACACACTCTTTGCAGCGTCCTCTTTAGGCAGCGACTCCCTCTCAGACTCTTCTTCTGTTGGCAGTGTTTCAGCGGCGGGTTCTTCAGTCTATGACTTGTTTTGTTTTTTTTTCTTTGCCGCTTGGGGCAGCAAGAAAACTGGAGCTGGCCCTGACTAGAAGGGATCTTGAGAGATCATCTAGTCCAGTTCCCTACCTCCTGGCAGGACTAAGTATTATTTAGACCATTCCTGACAAGCCTAACCTGTTCTTAAAGATCATCAGTGATGGAGATTCTACAATTTCCCTAGGCAATTTATTCCAGTGCTTAACTACCCTAATAGCTAAAAAGTTTTTTCTAATGTCCAACCTAACCCCGCCTTGCTGCAATTTAAGCCTATTGCTTCTTGTCCCATCCTCAGAGGTTAAGAACAATTTTTCTCCCTCCTCCTTGTAACAACCTCTTATGTACTTGAAAACTGTTGTTATACCCCCTCTGTCTTCTCTTTTCTAGACTAAACAAATCACATTTTTTCAGTCTTCCCTCATGTTTTGTAGACCTTTCATCATTTTTGCTGCTCTTCTATGGACTTTCTCCAATTTTTTCACCTCTTTCCTGAAAGTGCTGCCCAGAACTGGGCAGAATACTCCAGTTGAGTCCTAATGTACATGGCAGAGGTGCACGTGATGCCATATATCACATTGGTGGATGTACAGGTGAATGAGCCCCTGATGGCATGGCTAATGTGATTAGGTCCTATGATGGTGTCACTTGAATTGATAAGTGGACAGAGTTGGCAGCAGGCTTTGTTCAAGGAAAGTGGATTTTAGACCATGAAAGCTTATTCCCAAATAAATTTGTTTGTCTTTTGATGAAAATTTGTGTTGAACAGATTGATTTCCCCCACTTCCAGCAGACACAAATAAAATTTGACTCCTATGCTGTTTAACTGCTCTGTAACACTTTGGATGAAGTTGAACTCGAAGTGTTGCTCCACGCTTATCCTAAATTACTTCAAAGATGTGTATTATCTAAGAAAGTTCAGCCATCAATTCCATGTGAGTACAATTGTTTCACTCACAGCCACAGTGTAGCTCTTAGGAAGTCTTTCTTAGATAGCTGAAGCTAAAAAGGTGTTCTCTGTCCTTTTTTTCCTGCCAGACAGAATCTTTATAAAAACTGCCCAGAATGTTGTTTAATTTGACACCAAACCCACAGGATTCCATGTATCCAAAACAAATTATATGTCCAAATTGTTTTCTTCTTACATTTTCTGTGTTCATTGTAATTTGAGAGTCAAATTGGAGCTCAAGCAATTTGACTTGTAGCAAACACTGGCCAGTCTCAAGTCACTTCTGCCTGTTGAGATCAGTGAAACAGTCACTAAAAAGCCATTAAATACATGTACAAAACATTTTTCTGCCTTCACATTGTAGTATGAAAAAAGAGTTGTAGAAAGTTTTTTCTCTCTTCTATCTTTTATCAAGGATTGTTGATTGTGTTATTGCTATTATCAGTAATATACTTTGTGACTATAAATATTTTTTGATACAGGATTGCAACACGTACACACTTTTTAATCTAAGTTAAGCATTCTATTTTTTTTATTAAGACATCTCTCCAGCGCTCTAATCTCTACTCCATATGTAAGAATATTTATCTTTAGAGGAATTGAAGTTTTCTATCTGTAACTGATATTAACTGAAGGTGACACCCATAACTCTTTGATTAACTTCATCTGAAGAGCTAAGTAGTAGTAGTAGTAATATTTTTAAAGCATTATATTGAAAAAGTAATCGATAGATGGAGGTTTTGATGCAGTGACCTTGTACTCGGAATATGACATCATTTGTAAAAGTAAATTTCACAAATTGCTTCTCTGGAACAAATTTTTTATTTTTTTTATTATAGTAGTGCCTAGGGGCCAACCAAGAATGGGGTCCCATTGTAGTAGGTACTATACAAATATAGAATGAGAGAGTCCTACTCCAAAGTGCTTACCATCTAAATAGACAAGATAGATAAAGGATAGAGGGGAAAGGCTGTAACATACAAAAAGCGGGATGGTTTTATAATACATGGTTAGTGCTACTATTTCTTTTTTAAATATTTAAATGTTTTGAATGTGGTTTAGTGAGGAGTGGATTAGCTTGGTCTAGAAAACAAGGAAGGGTGAAAGGACATAGAAGGAATATGCTGGTTAGAAGAAGGAAAGGAAGGAGTGAGGCTGAGGTGAAGAGACTGAGGGAGAGGGCAGACTGGAAACTATAGAAAACAGTCTTGTGACATAGTCAGTGTCTGATGGTCCCTGCTTATGTGCATCTGTCAGGATTGCCTCCCCACTCTGAACTTTAGGGTACAGATGTGGGGACCTGCATGAAAAAAAGAAATAACCCCCCCAAGCTTATTTTACCAGCTTGGGTTAAAATGTTTTTTCCCAGAACACAACTTCTTCTGTATTTGGACCTGGTACACTGCCACCACCAAACTAGGTCTAGGGTAGTTTGGGGACCCTTCTTTCCCTTTCCACTAACCCCCCAAACTTTTTCCTTCCCTGGGAAGCTTGAGAGGAAAAAAAAACCAAACCTCGCCTAATTCTGCGAGACGTGCCCTATCCAAAACCAGCGGTCCCCACATCTGTACCCTAAAGTTCAGAGTGGGGAGGCAATGCTGACATGGTGGCAGCCGTGGGATAGTTGTTGGTGCCCCTGTGGGGTGCAAAAAGGTGGTGTGTGGCTTTGAATATGAAAAGTTGAGGGGGCAGAAAAACAAAATAAATGGCTTTGCTCTAAAAAAAAACAAACAAAAAAACCCCCAAACCTCGCCTAATTCTGCAAAACGTGCCCAATCCAAAACCAGGATTTTACACAATGAAAAACAAGCAGTTAGCTTCTTAAAAGAAAGATTTTAATAAAAGAAAAAAGAAAGGAATAAATTCCTTATAACCATCAATAGAACAGCATTTACCATAATTAACAAAAGGATTTAGAAACCAAACCTCTCCCCTGAGGCAATTTTCTCCCACAGTTGATATCTCTGCTGAAGCTTACAATATCAAGAAGCACCCAGCCAACACTCACCACTGAGAACCCTCCAAGTGATAAAAAAAGGTAAACTTACTAACTACAGTACTTGATAGAATCGTATAGTTATAGTGAAAGACATAGCTGTGTTCATCCCGTAGCCGAGGTGAACAGAGAGAGACCCAGAGAGAAACTGAAACTTAAAATCCATTGTCTCCTGAGGAATTTCTCATTGGTCAGTTGTCCACCTCTCAGGTTACCTTTAGCTTAACCCCTTACAGGTAAACACTAATTTTAGGCTACTTCACACTTATAACAGCATCTGATCTCCTGGCTTAATTCTCTGGCTGTCTTCACCCTTCAGTTTCTTTCGCCTGGCCACCTAGGAAGGTGTCACAAAGATCTTAGTGTCCGCAAATGGGTTTATACATCTCGCTTCCACAGTTCTGGGTCCAAGGCGAGCTAGTGGGGAAGGGGTAGCCTTGGCTCTCCCCCACCCCCAGTGCTACAGTACTTGGCTTAAACTGTTTCTGCTTCTAATTAGTACATTAATTAAATACTTGGAAGAAATTAAATTTCTTCTGCTTCTAATTAGTGTATTAATTGAATACTCTGAAGTATACTTACTCTCTATTCCTACTGCTGATTCCATAGTGGTTCCATAGTGCTGTTCGAAGACACAGACAGGGCATCCCCTCCTCCAAAATAAAAGCCTTGAAAGTGAGTGAATGCAGAAATGGAAAGATGAAAATATATCACTTTTGTTTTTTGGTGTCAGTTTATGTGGCTGCGGGCATTCTGAATAGTGGACCAGTGAACTTACTCTGAAATATGTTTTGAGGTGGTGATACATAATTATATATTACAAATATTTAACTATCCAAGGTTAAAACTCCACTGAAGATACATAGTAGTTTAATGAACATTGTAATGGCTTTATCAGGGTAACTGTTAGAGAAAAAGTCTGCAGATCTCACTGAGCATAGAAATTCTGTAAATATACTGCCCCACTGTGAATTATCACACACATTTGTGCGCTCTCATCACAACAAAAATAAAGATGGGGTGGAGAGGAAATGTGTCTAACATGGATTCCTCTTTTTGTGATATGTGGAAGGCCCAGAGTTTTTAGGAAGAGATGTCCAATGCTCCAGTACATGTGGAGTCTAAAACTGAAGAGGCAAAGTGGTACAATGGTTACAACAAGGCTTTGGGAGTAATTACTTGGGTTTTATTCCTGGCTGTGGAGTTAGTCATTCTAAGCAGTTTGTTCAATGTCAAACTTGTGCCTCAGTTTACCCATCTGTACAAAGGGAATAACACTTCCCTACTTCTCTGGGATGTTGTGATGCTTAATAAAAATGTGTAAACCATCTTTTGTAATGCAGATTTAAAAAAATCAGAATTGGAGAATCTGAGAATTTCATATTTTTTCTTGGATTTTGGTATTTTGGGGTATACCAGAACCAAATTATTTATTCTTCAAGTGCTTTCTCTTGTCAATTCCTTGTTTGGTGTGCACGCGCCCATGTGCAAAGCTGTCGGATATTTTTGGACTATCAGGAGGATAGGAAGTTGTCTATAATGTCAAGCTTAACGGTAGTGATCAATGGCTCTATGTCTCGTTGGCAGCTGGTATCAAGCGGAGTGCCCTAGGGGTCAGTCCTGGGGCTGGTTTTGTTAAACATTTTTATTTATTATCTAATTGATGGGATTAATTGCACCCTCAGCAAGTTTGCAGGCGACACTATGCTGGGCTGGAGAGGTAGATATGATGGAGGGTAGGAATAGGGTCCAGAGTGACCTAGACAAATTGGAAGATTGGGCCAAAAGAAATCTGATGAGGTTCAACAAGGACAAGTGTAGAGTTTTGTGCTGCAGGCTGAGGACTGACTGGGTAAAGAGCAATTCTGTAGAAAAGGACCTGGGAATTACAGTGGATGAGAAGTTGGATAGGAGGATATGGATATGACCCCCTGAGGTCTCTTCCAACCCGAATATTCTGTGATTCTATGATTTTCCCACTAAAGAGTTCCTTTGAGACAGTCAACAAGCATGTGGACCAAGGGGAGCCAGTGGATATAGTGTACTTAGATTTTCAGCAAGCCTTTGATAAGGTCCCTCACTAAAGGCTCTTACGCAAAGTAAGCTGCCATGGGATAAGAGGGAAGGTGCTCTTGTGGACTGGTAACTGGTTAAAAGATAGGAAACAAAGGATATATATAAATGGTCAGTTTTCAGAATGGAGAGAGATAAATAATGGTGTCCCCCAGGGTCTGTTCTGGGACCAGTACTGTTCAACATATTATAAATGATCTGGGTAAAGGGGTAAATAGTGAGGTGGCAAAATTTGCAGATGATACAAAACTACTCAAGATAGTTAAGTCCCGGGGAGACTGTGAAGAGCTACAAAAGGATCTTTCAAAACTGGGTAACCGGGCAACAAAATGGCACATGAAATTTAATGTTGATAAATGCAAAGTAATGCACATTGGAAGGCATAATCCCAACTATACATATAAAATGATGGGGTCTAAATTAGCTGTTACCACTCAAGAAAGAGATCTTAGAATTATTGTGGATAGTTCTCTCAAAACATCCATTCAGTGGGCCGTGTCAGTCAAAAAAGCGAACAGAACGCAGGGAATAATTGAGAAAGGGGTAGATAATCGGATGGAAAATATGTCGATTCTATGTAAATCCGCGGCACACACACATTGGCATCCTCTCCCTATTGCTCCTCTCATGGAAGGCCTCCTTCCCAATAGCAATCACTTCAGCCCGACAGATCTCTGAGATCAGAACATTGACATCGGAACACTTTTACCCCATTTTCTATAAGGATAAGGTCCTGCTGTACTTCCATCTGGCCTTCTTACTAAAGATGGCGTCACAATTCCTCTGTAATCAGGACATCTTCCTCATGGCCGCCTTTTTGAAGCCTCACAGGTCTAATGAGGAGCATAAGCTGCACTCTTTAGATGTTAGACAGGCCTTAGCCGCCTTCATTGAGAGGACTAAACCCTTCCATAAGTTGACTCAGCTCTTCATTGTGGAAGCAGACAAGATGAAGGGCCTACTGGTTTTCTCTCAGAGGATCTCCTCATGGATATCAGCCTGCATCAAGTTCTTCTATGAGCAAGTAGAGTATCTATCATGACTGCCCATTCCACCAGAGCATAGGTGTCTTCAACAGCCTTCCTCACATAAGTACTGATTCAAGATAACTGCAGAGCAGCCAACTGGTCTTCGATTCATGACTTTGCATCCCACTATCCCATCACCCAGCAGGTCTGGGACAATGCCAGCTTCGGCAAAGCGGTGCTGCAAGCAGTATGAACGACCGTGAACTCTGAGCTCACCCTTGTTGCGTTTGAGTCACTTAATATGGAATTTACATGAAGCAATGGTCTCAAGTTGAGTGGGGCAGGTGTAGGTTGGATATTAGGAGACACTATTTCATTAGGAGGATGGCAAAGCACTGGAATGGGTTACCTAAGGAGTTGGTGAAATCTCCATCCTTAGAGGTTTTTAAGGCCCAGCTTGACTGGGATGGCTGGGATGATTTAGTTGGTGTTGGTCCTGCTTTGAGCAGTGGATTGGACTAGATGGCCTCATGAGGTCTCTTCCGACCCTAATATTCTATGATTTTATGAGCAAGCACTCAAAGAAAAAAACAGTTAGTTACTTTTCGTAACCTTTGTTCTTTGAGATGTGTTGCTTATATCCATTCCATGATCTGCCCTCCGTTCCTGCTGCCGGAGTTGATGGCAAGAAGGAACTCTGAGATTGTGGGGCTGGAGGCACATCATATACTGGCTCATGAGCTATAGGGCACCAGAGCCAGCCCTACAGATACCACTAGGGGAAAAAATGTCAGGCAGCCCTGCACGTGGGTGCGCACACACCTAACGTGGAATGGACATGAGCAACAGATGCTGAAGAACAGCAGTTATGAAAGGTAAGTAACCTTTTTATCTCAATGCATAATTTAAAGTAGGGTCACATGGATGGTGCTTTTGTTATTCAGCCAAAGGAGGAAAAGGAAAGAACTTTCTTCACTCCCCCATCAAGGTTGCATATAAAAAGCACGACAAACACCGTTCTGTGTTAGGCAACTTGTCAAACTTGTGTATTGATATATTTTTATCTTTATAGCTGTGTCTATGGATCTGTGTTAAGCGGAATATCTTGCTTCTTTCGTTGTATAGCACAATGAAAAGAAATATTGTTTATGTCTTGCCTGTGTTTGTAGTCTTCTGTATGAACTTATTAATAAAATTAGATCTGTTTTTCTGAAGGTAGAAAAAACTGGCTAATGGACAGAGCTGTTCAAGCCAATACTATTAGGTCATAGCAGCACATAAAACAGTGAAAATATTTAAGTCTCTTCTAGTCCACAATGTTATGGATAATCTCCCCCAGCAATTGGAACAACATCTTGCTGGATCCTAATGAAGTACTGGAGGTGCTAGAGTGGGCCTGGCAGCTGCTTGGCTGGATGAGACTCCATGTTTCCTCAGCATACTCCCCTGAAGACTCTCTTCTGTCAGATGGAGATTAATCTAGTGAGACAGGAAGATGACCGTAACTACTGAGGGGAAAAGCCCTCAGCAGGCTCGTCTGCTTCACAAAATCTTGTGTTTGAACATATTTGTGAAGTTATTGGGGAGGGATGGCTCAGTAGTTTGAGCATTGGCCTGCTAAACCCATTGGCCTACTAAATCCAGGGTTGTTAGCTCAATCCTTGAGGGGGCCGTATAGAGATATAGGGCAAAAATCAGATGATTTAATTGGGGATTGGTCCTACTTTGAGCAGGGGGTTGGAGTAGATGATCTCCTGAGGTCTCTTCCAGCCCTGGCATTCCATGCAATCAGGCAGCAGCAGAAACACCCCCAAAAAGCAAATATAGTACAGAGCTGTGTTAAACAAGTTACAGTACTAAAAATGTAAAGGAAGAGTATCATTTTGTTCAGTTGAAAACTTTTGAAAGAACAACCATAATGTTTTCTTCAGAGTTACGAACGTCCTCCATTCCAAAGGTGTTCATAGCTCTGAGGTTCTTCAGTAACATATATGGGAATACCTTAGAGTTCTTGTCCCACCTGACGTATTCATAGCAGACTACGTATTCATAGCATCCATTGTAGCACGTTCTTAACTTCAGTGACTGGCAAAACTGATTCTTTCTTTTCTTCATTCTAGATTAATCTTTCTGTGCTCTGTGACATTATCAACTTTTATTTATATCCGCTTCACAATGACTGATTTCTTCCTCGTGATAAAGTGATGCTGAATCATTGTTAGCTTTGACATCTTCACAAACAGGTCGGGGAGGTGGGATGATCTAACAAAAAATGAACTGCATTAGGGCTGAGCAAAGTGGTTTGATTAAAATGAGAACAAAACTTGAAATGTCATTCTACAGCTGAACTGATAAAATGAACTTTTTGTGTGCCAACAATGTGGTCAGCGCTGTACAAGACTTAAAGGAAGAAACAGACTGCCGTAAGGATTTAATAATCTAAATTAATAGAAAACACAAAATGCACTGTTGGATCCATGGGATGGTTTTATCTTGGGGTATGTGGGAGTTTTCTTGTTTTGTTTAGATTTTTTAAAAAGCTTAGATGAGAACTCCCACAACTCCTAATCCCATTACAGTGTCTTGTTTCTCTTCTTGCTTTCCTATCCAGATTGGCATAGTCTCAACTATTCTCGTGGGATGTGAAATGTTTAATTTTAGTGAAGTGCTCTGATGGGCTCCTTTTACTTCTTGAGCTTTTTTCCATTTTAGTTAGTAATTGGTGACCAAGCTTTGTTGTTTAGTAGTTAGAATAAAAGATTGGGAGTCTTGAGGATTCTACACTAGGTTCTTAATGCAGTTTACCTATTTATTTACTCTGACCTTGACTTCATTCTCCCTCATTTAAAACCATCTTGAAAATGGGATAGAAAAGGACTTTGCTGAGAAAAAGGTGATGTATTTGAGCATTCCCCAATAAATAAATTACACACAATAATCATCTCCAGTATAACTGGTACATTGCCCCTCGCTGTCTCCTTCTCAAGAGGTAGAGAAGTCCAACTGGGATCTGTCTGCCCTCAAATAGTTTTAGTTACTTGCTTTGCAATCACACTGCAGAAAGATGCCACTATAGGTAGGATGACTGTGTGAACCTCTCACTAATCTGCCAGTGGTACCCTTAGAGGGAGGCAAGGAGATGTATAAGAAATTTCATATTTTTGGAGCCATAAAATAATTGGGTTCCTAGTAGTATTGGTGCAGTCAAGCATATTCCTTCTTAAATGTTTTATTTAAAAGATGTTCTTTTGGTATATAAGAAAAAACAGTAATATCAAAATTGATCAATAATCCTGTCTCAAAAAATACCGTTGTACCTGCTTGATGGAATAATCTGGTAACTCTTCCTATAACACATCCCTTTTTGCAACACCTTTTTTCAGCAGGTAAGGATTTATATAGCAGTTTGGCCTCTTAAGCTGCAAATCTATACAAAAGCACTTCAAGAGTTAATATTAATTTCAGATACAATGAAGTCTCAATTGGTGATGTAAACATACAGTCAGTGGATGGAGAAATTTACTGCCTTCTAGTTTTCTGGCTCAAAGCCCAGATAAGTATATTTGGATTAGTGGACCAAGAAACCTTTTTGCTAGTAACATCTGTAAGATGTTCTTTCAGCTGCGCTGTATGCATAATGATACAGCACTGCAAATTTTATCAGCCTAAATCTTTTGACTAATACTTAATTTCTGTGTGATTAATCTATTTGGGATTATTATTCCTATAATATGCTCAAGTATCACCTTGATTTCTTCTGCCTTCTGTTTGCCTGTAGTTTAGACTTATAAATTAGTTTTTACTCTTCCTGATATTTCACAGATTATCATGCACGTGAGTATCTTGTAATTAAATGTACTGTGTATTAAACAAAACAGCCTTATTGATGCCATATTGAAATCAGAGGAAGATTATGCAAAGCTCAGGGCTTTGCTTTTTGTATAGTAAACTAGAGGCGGGGTTTTCAGTTTTCTATTTCTGAGGCCCCCCCTCAACATGCTATAAAAACTCCACAATCCACCTGTGCCACAACAGTACAGCTTCGGTCCCGTTCCTCTGCACCAAACCTGGTCCTCTTATTCCTGTCTGTGCCCCCGTTCCCCTCTACCAGGTTTTCTGCATATAAAAGCCAGAATCAGCATTAAGAGTAGCAAGCTGAAGACTGCCCTGGTCCCCATAAAGCTACATTGCTCAGCCTCCAGCTTCAGCCCTGGGTGGCAGGGCTCAGGGCCCCAGGCTTCAGTCCTGGGTGTTAGGGCTTGGGTCCCCAGGCTTCAGCTCCATGTGTGGGGGGGATTTGGCTTTCTGCATTGGGCCCCAGCAAGTCTAATGCTGGCCCTGCTTGGTGGACCCCCTGAAACCTGCTCGCAGACCCCTAGGATGCCCCATGTCCCTGGTTGAGAACCACGGAACTAGAGCATGACAACAGTCTATAGAAAATAACAACAGAACCCTTATTTAGGACTATTGTATATGTGGCCATGCTGATAAGTTCAAGATCATCAATTTGCTTGCCAAAGAGGAAGCTTTAAATAGTGGCTGATTGTCTGAAAACTTGTTCTTAAATGGCGTATTATTTATTTCGGGGCTAGAGCGGAAGCCTAAACACAGTTTTTTTCAGTTCTAATATAGTTATATAGGACATCAGAAATAATGTAGTATGATGTTAATGACTCTCAAACACATAGCAAGCGCATACACTGTACTCTGTTTAAAAGCAAAATAAAAAAATATTCCAAGAGTCTTATGGTGATATGGGGAAGTTATTTAAAAGTCAGGAAATTCTAAAGTTAAGGTCACCCACACAAGTTTAACTCTTTCCTTTGTGAGTATGTATTTTTATTGCTGTCTCTAATTAAATGATAATATTTCTTCAGTAATTGAATAGAACATATTACAATGACTTGACAACCTTAGATATACATATGTAGAACTTTGAATTCTGTATACTGTTCTGAGTGTATTTCAAAAAAAGTTAGTCACTTGTGTACAATCTGTCTCATTCATTACACACTCTACAAGAAGCATTATCACAAGGTTGTAAAAAATGTATTATATTGTATTAATTGAACACTAATATGTGATCATGTAACTGAAGACTATACTAATGTATATACCCAAAATGGATCAAAGTTAAGTTGCAAGTATATCCTTAATTTTGATATTTCCTGGCCTTTGAGTTGTTTACTATTGTTTTAATCTAGTTTTTAAAATGAATTGCCTACTCTGGAAAAAAAGGATTTCCATTCGTACCCCCTGTCTCATGCACCTTATGAAGTCTGGAAAAGGGAGCTCCTGTCCAGAACACTTTGGAAGCTGTACGTTTTTTCTGTACAAGACACACACAGACCAGTGGTCTCCAAATATTTCACAGTCACACACACCCCTTTACCCCTGTCTGCGCCCCCTCCCGGTAGCTGGGGCTGGGAGCAGGGCTGTAGATCCTGTGAGGGGAAGGGGTCATGGACAGGGGTAAGAAGACCAAGGCCAGGCTGCACCTGGGGGCAGGTTTGGGGCTGGGAATGGGGCCAACGTTGGGGGTCAGAGCAGAAGAGGAGCTGCAGATGGGAGCTGAGGCTGGGGACCTGGCTGGGGCCAGAAGACTAACTTGACTGACTGTCATACCCTTCCCAACCCATAGGAACCAAGCTGGATAATAATCCGGCTTAACTGTTCAACATGTGCATTGACAGTGAACTGTGTGGAAGAAATTCTGTATTATACTGAAGATAGTCAATCTGGATGAATAAAGGTGGTTGAAATGTTAGATTTTATGATTGGCAATTTATATTATTAGGGAATATAAAAAGTCTTAATGTTTTATGTTCCATTTTTTGCTATCAGTGTAATGATTTGAAGTTTTTATTTTTCACTCCTCTTATTGGTTGTGCAAAATGTTGACACATCCACGTAGACAAATCAAAGCTTATATTCATATGTCAGACTATACCTTTTTTTTGTTTTACACAGATTTTGGGGTGCACAGAGCAGAATAGTGCAGCCATGTTTCGAAACAGTCTCAAGATGCTTCTTACAGGTGGGAAATCAAACCGCAAAAACAGGTCCAGTGGTAAGTAGAATCCTCCTCATACATACCTTTTTATCTATATCTTTGATTAAAAGTTACACTGACCTTTAAGTCATTAAATTTTGCTCTTGATTATTATTATTACTGACAAATGTATACTGTGTGTGTGTTTAACTGAAGTATGACACTACATAGTCTTCTAGACTCAACATCATTATAGATTATTAGAGTGCTGCTTTTTCTTTCTTTATTATGAGAGAGACTATGATTCATTTTAGGAAAAGGCATAAGCACTATATAGACCACAAAAATAGTTATTAAATTGAAAAATAAGACACATGTAAAAAGAATCCAGACTCGAAAACTAATCTAACATTAAGCTTCAAGGTTCAAATGTTAATCATGTAAATTAAGTATATTTAGAGTTAAGGTTTTCCGAAGAAAAATGAATTTGACATACTGCTTTACAATGATATCTTTTGTGTATGAATGTGCTTATATAAAACGTGCAATAATATATGATACTATTTACGCTTATGGAAAAAACTGGAGTGTGATTATGTAATGAAAGGCAGTGTTGCAGAAGTGCCACTAGAATTGCAAGATGAGGTTCTGTAAGAAATTGCCTACTCATTCTGATGCACACAAGATATGTGCTTTCTACAAAGTCCTCTTTTGGGATGGACTTCTATTCAAGTGTTAACCAAACTTGACTTTGCCTACCTTTTGAAATCTAATTAGATATCTGCTCATGTCAGTATGTCTGCATGATAATAAGTAGAGGTGATCTGTTTATTAATGCTTCAGGAAATTAGATGATAGAAGCAGAAGTCAAACCCAGGTCTCGTACAACATAGCAGAATCTTACTTCTACATCTGACAAGATAGATTAAAAATGGTAATATACGTATCACATCTCAGAAAAGCATAAAATCTTGAACACCAGCTAGCTTCAGATAGTCACTAGTTTACGTACTAAATAGTTCCAAATCTGCTTTGTTTTTAAAATTAGAGAAGATCAGGTCTATTAGGATTATGTTTCAGTAGAATGATAGACACACCATACTTGAGGCTGCAAGAGAATTTTAATTTGGATGGGAGCTCTCTCTGTTTCTCAAAAGTGTTGTAAAAGTGGTAAAAATAAAATAAATTTAGATGGTGTATTTGAATTTTTCATGTCGGGTTGGTGCAGATTTGATTCACACACACAGAACACTGTATTTTCTACAATGCTGTTGATAGCACACTCAGTAAAACTTTCATTTCTATCTCCATCCAATATCGAAGAGCACGACATTGTACAACTTTATAAAACTCTCATTCACAGAAACCTTAACAGCTGTCTCATTCTACTTAATGTACTGATCAGAACGTCAGTCTCTTTGCATTTGGGAAGTTATTCAGCCATAACATTGCTGAGGTTGCTGTTAAAGTTTTGCATTTAAAATGTGAGTTTGATTCAGTTAGGGCATGTGTTGCTCTTTACATAAGAACGGCTGTCCTGGGTCAGACCAAAGGTCCATCCGGCCCAATATCCTGTCTACTGACAGGGGCCAATGCCAGGTGCCCCAGAGTGAGTGAATCTAACAAGTAATGATCAAATGATCTTTCATATCTGTTGGAGATGGAAATGAAAGTCTTACAGAATTTTGAAGTGTGTTATTGACAGTGTTGTAGGCAACAGGAATATGGCAAGGATTAGGGACATTTTTTCCTTTTTTTACTTCCATGTGTTTAAGGTTTTTGGTGGATGAAGTATAGCCTGCTGTTACCTTAACTGTCAGAAAACAGTTTGTGCTTGTGTTAATAACTACTTACAAATGTTATCTTGAGAAATAATTGGTATCTTATGTACTGTATTACAGCACACTCATTTGTTTATTTGTCTCTGTGTAACTTGATCAATATGATAAATGGAATTGATATCTGGAGGTATTCAATAATTAAGAAAAATATAAATGTTTCCTGTTTGCATTATGCTCCATATGAAGTTAATATTTATAATCTTTAGAAAGAAAGACAGGATAACTCAGATATTAAATCTTGGTTTATAATATATTTGTTGGGTGAAATAACCATTAATCCTTAGTTTCACATGTTTTCAGCTCCATTAGTGAGCAGTGTAATTGAGAATTTACTCAGAAATCAGTGTGGAAAGGACTAAGGTGTATAGTCTGTTTTCTCTGTCAAGAAACCAGAGTTTTAAAATCAAAATTTACACCCAGATTCTTTGCAACGAATAAGCCATCAAAGTCTGTTCTTCTTATGCTGCATTCCCTCTACCACCTTCCTATGGATGTGTTTACAGTAAGTATTAACCCACACTTTTTGGTCAGGTTTGATCTGTGAGAAATGCTGTGTGTGTCTTTTCTATCTGTGAAGAAGAAATTTGGAAAATATTACTATACATTTTTATTATAGTCTACTGAACTTTTATAGTTTACCAATTTAAATAGAGATTTTAATTTTAGAGAGAGAGACTGTGTGTATTTGCTGAGAGACCATAGCAAGTGGTAGAGGAATGGGATGGGCACTCAGTAAGGTGAGGAAATAAGAGAGGGATCAAGGACCCTTTAACTGTCATGTTCCTTCTTGTCTCTTTGAGAAGAGCATACGCTGATGATACTGTTTGGCTCTGTCCAAGTCAGAGTAGCTGGCTTGGGAAGCTTTTCAACTTCATCCAAGTGCAGGCTTAGCACCTAGCTTCAGTCTGTACACTAAAATCATTTGCTATTTCCCCTTTGTAGTGGAGGAGGAAGACAGGCAGACTGAAGTGGAGAACTCTTACTCTTTAATTATGTATGTTACAGCTAGATAGATAAGAAAGTTAGCAGAAGACTAGAGAGTAGCCAATTTTCTCAATAAACTAATTTCTGCAGCCCTGAAAAGCCTTTGTAAGCCAAAAGGGTAAATTCATCAGCCAATTCTATGTCTCTTAAAGTGTAGAATCCAGAGTGCCTCACCCATATTTCTGAAATCAGCATCTGAGACAGTACATGATACCAAGTTTTTGTTGAAACCTCTTTCATAGCTACTTTCAGCAACTTCCTTGTATATTTCTTTCTGGTATTTTTTGTTGCTGTAGCTTTGAATAGATGGATTGTGGAGCTGCTAAACCATTATGAAGAAACTCTTTGTGCACTTCTAAACAGACAGAGCAGACTTGAGTTCCAGTGTTACTTAATAAACTCTGATTTTGATTGCAGTCAGGACTTCTTTTTAGCATTTACTGTTCGTTATCATGCTTTGGATTTCATGTAATGACTAACACATTCAGAAGATCTGATAGCCTAGGCATGTCAAGCTCATTCAGTGGAAAGGGCTCTATTTTATTTTGAACTTTAGTCAGCTGAGCATACCTCTTTCAGTCTGTAGCCAAACTCCCAATAGTTTCACGTGGAGATCTGCACAAGGACTAGAATATGTCTGTATAATATCTAAATGTTTAGTTATTAAATGGAACAACAAGGTACTGAATTAATATCAGTTGATGTGCTCACCTAAAGGAGCATGGCTATTTCTGCTTTTTGTTTTTCTTACTTCCCCATTTTCCATTCACTCACTCTGGGGCACCTGGCATTGGCCACTGTCGGTAGACAGGATACTGGGCTAGATGGACCTTTGGTCTGACCCAGTACGGCCTTTCTTATGTCCTTATGTTCTTATTTGCAGCGGTTTCCGGTACCCCACTCTCCACGTGTTTAACTCCCAATTTCTTTTCCATTCATCTGCTAAAATCATGTAGTTAAATAGCTAGTGTTGTCATTGGGCATTATAGGTGACACTATGCTGAGATTAGTAAAGGATGATGAGTTGACATCTCTCAGGGTGCATCTACCCTGCATGCTTCTTTCAGTGCCATAAAGTGTACATACATGTGTAGCTCTCCAGCACAGGTATAAATAGCAGTGTAGACAGTGAGGCATGGCTTAAAATTTCTGAAAATGTGTCTCTACTCACCCAAGCTGTGCCTACCTGTCTACACTGCTATTTTTAGCAGTGCAGTGTCCCACTATCTCCTTGCTGCTGGAGCTTTTCTTCACTACAGAAAGACTCTGGCAGCAAGGAAAGGCTCTGGCAGGGAAGAAGCAGCAGGAAAAGGCTCTGAAAGCTCTCTGCAGCTGGAGTCCTCCTCCTACTGCAGGAACAGCTCTGGGTGCAGTGAAAGGCTTTGCCAGCTCCCTGCTGCTGGAGCCCTTCCTCCTCAGTGGGGAGGTGCTGAAGGCTTTTCCTGCTGCTCCGCCTCCTCATCCTGCCACACACACCAGAGCCTTTAATCAACAAGTTCAGCAACACAGCACAGTGTGACTGTCCTCAGAGATATAAAGTGTAGACGTACCCTCAGAATCATCATACTGTGGACTCAGGAAGACAGCACAGTTTATGCTCTAGGCACCTGAAACTATGAGGGCTAGAAATGTACTTAAAAAAACCCACGAAACATGTTTTTTTAGTATGTAGTATGGGCTGCATGTTTGATACTCCTGAAATAAGAGAAACAAGGTGGGTGAGGTAATACCTTTTTCTTTGAGTTGTTGTTATTGTCTAGCACTGTTGTGAGTTTAAGCTCCCAGGCTCGTCTTTTGAAAATGTTGTGCAGTGCCCTTTGAGATCAAGGGCTGAGAGGTCAGATATGGAGTGGTCATATTGTGAAAAGCTTTTGCCCAGAAATAATAGGATGTTTGTCTTTTATCATTTTTCTATGTAACTTCATTTGAGAGGATAATAATTGTCAAGTTTCACCCACATTGTTGTTCAAAACGATCACTTCATATCTGCCCTCTCTGTTCTCATCCTCAGAGGAAACCTGCACAACATCTTCAAAAGATGAGCCTGAGATCTTAAAATTCATAACTGTGCTAGACACCAAAAATTAGTAGAGATGCTGGTTTTATGTCTCAATACAATAATCTGTAACCTACTATCTTTCCTTTGTCCAGTGACTGCAGGGCTGCTAATGCCCTACTTCATTTTGAATGATGACTTGCAATATGTTTTTAATTCCTTATGCTTAGGCTGACCATATTTCCAAATGGAAAATGGGGCACCGCGTGGGGCTAGTCTGAGCCCCCGTGCCTGGCTGCTCCAAACCCACCTCCCCACATGGGGCTGGTGTTGCTGTTCCCTTGTGCCCTGTCTGCCCCCTGCCTGAGCTCTGCTTCCCCCACCTGCACAGTGCTGGTGTTATGGCACACCCTCTATCTTGCACATTCTTCCACACCCCACTTTTTGGCAAAAGTGGGCATTTTTCCCATTTGCTCTTGCCAACGTGCCATCAGTTGGCAAGAACAAATACGACAAATGTCCACTTTGTCAAAAAAGTTGGGTCAGCCAGGGCAGGGCTTAAAAAAGGGACTGTCTGGCCAGAATGAGACATATGGTCGCCATACTTGCGCTTAACAATCTTGTATTTAGGTATCACACTCTGATTATCTTTCCCAGACCTGAGGAGAAATTCTGTGGAACTTGAAAGCTGGTCTCTCTCACCAAGAAAATTTGGTCCAATAAAAGATATCACCTCACCCACCTTGTCTCTCTCATATCCTGGAACCAAAGGCTACAGCAACACTGCAATCTCTTGAAATAGTCAGTTTGTACATAAGGATATGAGACCTAAAGAAACAAAAGAGAAAAGATGCTGAACAATACTGTTCCATTTCCTACTTGTGTTAAGGAAAAGAGTGTCACAAGTTGTATAAATACTCCAGAATGGAAGAGGAACGTTACACTTCCTACAGAAACTTTGGAACAATATAGGCTATTATTGCACACACTCCTTTCCCTGGGGAGAGGATAAGAGAACGTATGTGACAGATGTTAGTCACGTTACTTAGTGCACTACTGAAAGTTGTTCTGATACTACTGTGATGAGCATGGTATATGACTCCATATAGAATAGAATGGATCTCTCTTTTTCTCTCTCTCTTTTTTTTAGTCAAAGCAATATTTGGCTGTTTCTCAGATAGACATAAAAAATTAGCTTCCCCCCATCTTATTGTCTTGGTTTATGCCAGGGGTGGGCAAACTTTCTGGCCCAAAGGCCACATTGGGGTTTAAAATTGTACGGAGGGACAGGTAGGGAAGGCTGTGCCTCCGCAAACTGCTTGGCCCTGCCCCCTATCCAACCCCCACCCACTTCCCGTCCCCTGACTGCCCCCTCAGAACTCCCGACCCATCCAACCCCCCCTTGCTTCTTGTCCCCTGACCATCCCCTCCAGAGACTCCCCCCACCCTAACTGCCCCCCCAGAACCCCTCCCACCCAACCCAACGCCTGACTGCCCCAACCCCTATCCACAACCTCACCCCTTGACAGACCCTGGGACTCCCATGCCCATCCAACTCCCCCTGCTCCCTGACCGTCCTCTCCAAAGTCCCTCCACCCCTAACCACCCCCCCGGACACCAACCCCATCAGACTCACCCTGCTTCCTGTCCCCTGACTCCCCCTGCCCCTTATCCATCTCCCTGGCCCCAGCCCTCTTACCATGAGGCAGTGTGTTTGGCTCCACGTGAAGCTAGACACTCTGCCCCACAGGAGTGCGCAATCCTGGCCCGCAGAGTGCTGCATGCGTGGCGGCGTGGCTCTGGGGGAGTAGAAAGCATGTCTGGCTCTGCATGGAGCCAAACACTCTGTCCAGCGTTAACACGCAGCCCCGGCCCTCAGAATGCTGCGTGTGCGGCAGCGTGGCTCCAGGGGAGTGGAGGGAAGTGGAGGAGGGGCCAGCGGCTTGCCATGCTCAGCCAGGCGCTCCAACCCGGGAGAGCGGGCAGGTGGCTTGCCGCGCTCAGGCCACTGGCCCCGCTCCCCCAGCCAGAGCTCATGGGCCGGATAAAAATGGCCGGCTGGCCGCAGTTTGCCCAGCTCTGGTTTATGCTGTTTGTTTTTTAATGATGACGGCTTACAACATTCTGAAGACAGTAGACTGCATTGTCAGGCACATTTTCTTCCATATCAATTTTTAGACATCAGCAATTAGTTTAGAACCTTGTTTATGGGCTAATGTACCAATGTGCTTTGGTAGTTTCCAAAGCGGTTGCCATGTTGTTGACATTACTATATTAATTCTTAAATTTCATATGTATACTGCAGTGAGGTATTTATACTGTACTACTGTGGTGAATGGCTATTGCTTAATGGTATCCACTGTGGGTGGAACCTGAGAGGTTAACTGTCATTCAGTTTTATGACATTAAAGTTCTTTGTCAAGATACTTGCAATGTTTTGTTGCAGGAAGTTTAGTATATGGGCACCTATCCGTATTAATAGATGTGTAGACTTTGAGGCAGTTTAATTAAATGAAGTAATATGGAGTATTAAATATATTTTTAGAGACCCATGGAACTATACGTCCCTTTGCATTCATGATCCTGATCCTCCTAAAAACTGAATAGTAGACAAGTAAATGTGTATTGTGCTTTCCACATCAAGGCCAAGTCCTAATGATTTGATATTGATCTCTTATGGTCAAATATTTCCTCTCATTGTTTCAGTTTTGTAGTGTGGATGCATAACCTTCCAAATATGGACATTTTTAAACTTCACAAAATGTGAATGAGGTTACAGTTCTGAAGTAAAATTTTTTTATTTGGCTTGCTTTTTCCAGGCAGATGGGGACTGACAAGAGCAGGAAAATGTTTTGCTGATTAAATATTTGAACAGATTTATGAATAGGTGTAATTTGTAAGAGTACATGTCAGCTGTACTATATTGCTTTAACACCACATGTTTCAAATCTACCTCTGATGAAATAAGTTGTTTCATTGGAAAGTACTGATTGGCTGCTTGGAGAAGGATGAAAAAAGAGACTATAAGGAGGAACAGTGTCCTAATGTAAAGTGTAACTAACTGGAAAATGTTATATTTCAAATGATGAATGTTGACCTATCAAACTGTAACATGTTATATGAATTCATTGCTGCTGATTCTGTATCTTAAGAAATATATTTAATTCTGATTCTTTGCCATACAAGCAAGAAAAAAAATCAATAAATCTTTCAAGCTGTTTTCTTTGTAAAGAATAATTTTAGGAGCCTGGTATTGGGTTATCTACTAGCTTTTAATTTCTGGTGAAAGTAGATATGATGAGCTAAGTTAATACAGAAAGTAGTTTGGTTTCAGTCTAATGCAGGGATCTCAAACTCCAATCACCAGGAGGAACACATGAGGATTACTACATTGGCCCGAAGGCCACATCACTGATGCCTCTACCCCGCTGCCCCTGGCCCCGCCTCCATTGCACTCCTTCCATGAGGCCACAGCTCTTCCCTCCCCTATTCCAACACCTTCCACAAATCCCTGCCCCTGCCCCGCCTCTTCTCTGCCATCTCCCCTGAATGCGTGGGTCTCTGCTCCTCCCCGCTACCTCTTGGAAAGCACTAAGCACCACCAAACAGCTGTTTGGTGTTGGGAAGTGCCTGGAGGTAAGCAGAGGAGTGGGGACCTGGCATGCTGGGGGAATGGGGAGTGGGAGAAGGGGAGCTTGGTGGGCCACAGGAAATATCCCTCCACAAGGCGCATGTTTGAGACCCCTGATCTAATGCAATGGTCTTCAAAGTGGGGTACGCGAGACCACCTCCGGGGGTGTGCGAGACCCTGGCGATCCCGCCAAACTCGGCAGCGGTCTATTTTTGTACCGCCAAAATGGCACTGCAGAAAGCGGAAGCTTTCTGTTCAGCAGCATTTTGGCAGACATGCCCCCGGGGGCCGCGACTGGATGCCACGGCTCTGAAAGGTGCCGCGGCCGGAAAAGTTTGAGGACTGTTGGTCTGATGTAATATGGAAAGGAATTTGTTACCCTGTCAGATTACTAGTTAGTTAACCATAATCTCTTGGTGATAAAAATTGAAAGTAAAAATCCACAAAAATAACCAGCCACAAAGTATTTTTCCCAGAAGTATAATAAATATTCAAAGAAGGTTACTTTTCATGACATTGTCATATTGTTTGTTTCTGTTTTGGTGGAGGTATACTGTCCAGAAAAACAAAATCTGTTGCTTGACTTAACCAAGATTAATTCTTGACAGAATTCTGCAGAGATGAGGTTATTTGCCTGCAGAAACATCTATTATAATAAATAACAGATTCTTATTTAAATTACCTCATATTCAAATTATCTTAAATTGATTGTTAAACTTGCAGTTATTACAACTAATAAATTATGATGCTTCATTATTTAGACATCACAGCAGTATGCTGATTGTAGCAGTATTTCTTAACTACTTTAGTTCAACATTTTAAAATTTAACAGGAATATGTTGTTTATTGACGTCTTGCTTGTACTGTAAGATTTGTCTGTCACTTCTAAAACAAACTTCACAGCTTCATTTCAATATTTATTATATAACTCTCAATCTGGGCATAAACTCATCTTCCATTAATATTGTTTCTTAATTTAAAAAATGATCTAATAATTTGACATTAGTGTGGATTTCTGTTCAAGAAATCAAGCCAGTGGCTGCAGTGTGATTGACAGAGCACAGTGAGTCCGGGGGGAGTGGAAACCTGGATCCTTGGAACACTGGTGAATTGAAAGCCCCAAGAGGGACACCTTTGGTCCTGAATGGCCGAAAGAGATTGCTTCATAAACACTCCACTGATTAGATCCCAAGAAGGGGGAATGTTTCTTTAAGCACTTTTGACTGTGATTTACTTATTGGGAGAATAAGGATGGAACTGAGGGCAGGGTATCTGCAGGACGATACTATGCCACAGGAGGCATTTTCTGGGATAGTGCCCAGCAACAACAGCCCATAATATTTTTGACAAAGTTGCATAATGTATTTTGACTTTCTTAAATACAAATCCTTCTGTATGTAAGTTCAAGAGTAAGCATTTCAAACATGGTTAAAAGTATTGTGGCTTTTTTCATGTGGGATCTCAGTGAACACATTGGCCTTTGAAATGATAATTCTTTGCAGTCTTGCTTATATGAAGTAACTATAGTCAGCAATCTAGGTCAGTAAAGTCAAGCTAAAGATGTCTGTGTGTTGTGATGTGGTCTTGGTAATTCTGGATGATTAGAAATACACTAGTAGTTGCAGCATTATAATGCCGTCTCATTATTCCTCTCTTCCAAAAAGAGCTGAACAATAATTTTAAAGAAATGTGCTTTCAATTTGTTTTGACTCAGCTTTTGTTTTTTTCCGTTATGTTTTATTGCTCTGTGGTTCACAAACACATATAATTCAGAATATTTCTAAAAAAGGAACATCAGTTGCATAAGTATATATTTATAGTTATATACAATGCCACTGCTTAAAAAGTGAAGTCCTATTACAGCATTGAACACTGGATTTTTCTGGTTGTTGTGGTTATCTTTTGATTGGTGCTTTCAAAACGGGGTTGGTGAGATTTTAGCAGTGGTTTGTATACAATAAAATTCTCTCTGTGTGTGTCTGTTGGTGTTTAATCTTTCTTTTCCTGTCTTGTGGGTCACAGATGTTCTTGTGCAGTAGAAACAATGCTGTCAAAATCTTTTATAGCGACACCTGGTAAGATATTTCATAGCTTATGCAATATTTTAGTTTGGATGTGTTTTTTCTGCAGTAAACTGTTCTTCCACTATGACTAACAATCCTCTAATCTTTAAATACGGAATGTGACTCTGTTATTGGCTTTAAGTATTGTTAAAGCTGTAAGCAGATGGTAAAGAACAAAGTATTCTTTTTATTTTAAAAAACAACAAAAACGAGTTAAAGTTATTTGAGACATTCTAAGGAATGTTAATGTAAACTCCTCTTATTTGGTTCCATTTTATGTCAGATTCATATCTATATTTGACTATACCCTCTTTGAAACCTGGAAGTACTTTCTGCTTTTATTTTAATGTGTTGGATATACAACTTTGTGAACAGTTTTAAAACATATTTATATTCTCCCTTTTCTCTGTTTTGGAGATAAAATTAAAACCAGATGTGTAATTCAAATAATTATGGATTAAACAGCCACAGTAACTCATATCTCAAAGAACCTACATTTCTGCTTAAGCAACTTCACAAGTAGCATGGTGATAGTGATATAATGTGTCACAGTATCTTTTTGTTAAGAGTAGAAGTACTGTATGCAGTTGAATTTACAGTTTGTAGTTTTGATGCACAGCCATTCTTTTTACCATATCCAGTTCACCAGTCCTGGTACTGCTGGGAATTCCAGTCCATGGCTGTTGTGACAGAGGCAGGTCAATAGATACTTGGATCCTGTTCAGTCAAATTTCTAGCCTATTGAGGCAGGGGACACCTTAGCTCAGTTCCAGTTCACTACTTCTACAGCTTTACTGCTGCAGCAGTGCGTGCCACTTCTCTCTCTTTCTGTCTCAGGCTTTTTGCCGGCCCGTTTTCTACTTCCAGTTCCGGCCCCATGATGATTTGTACTCCTTTAAGTGCCCTCATACTGTTTCCTTACCTGACTGTTCTGCGGAGTGATTATCTTTATTGAGTATAAAAGTGTGTCTTCCTGACACTTGGCAGCACTTACTCTTTGTACATAGAACAAATTTTCTGGGAGTTTACAAGTAAATCCATTAATTAGCTTATGAGTTAAAATTTATTTTATAATGGGTCCTTCAAGAAATCTTCAAGAAATTTCACATCTGGCATCAGAACTGTTTTGATCCCTCATGATCTTAATAACAGACTTTTCAAACTTACCTTCTAGTTAGAGTGCACAGAAGTTTTGTGCAAAGGATAAATTTCTCTCTCTTTCTCTCTCTCTTTGTATTTCTTTATTTTAGAATTAATAGTCATTTTTTGCCTTTAATCTTAACTGAAAGTTTCTTCAGCAGAGGTGGAAGAACAATGTTCTAACACAGAGAATATTGTTAGGGGTTGGAAACAACTGCCACCTTACAAGAAGGATAAATATAAAGAAGACATTGCAAAGAAGTATCTGAAACAATAACAGTAGCACCCAAACAAAACAAGCATATGAAAAAGCTTGAGTAAAAGCCATAGATAGACCCTTTAGAACAAAGGGTTTCAAACGCAGGGTCTAGAGCTTGGATTGATGGAACTGGGTTTGTCTGTGTGTGTATGAGAAAAGGAGAAGAAAGAGGCACAAGGGGTAGAAAAATCTAATATGATTTTAACAATCAGTTAAATCCAATCTTGGGCCAGAACATCTTAATCCTGTGGTTACTGTATTTTATAACAGACTTAGTAAGATGATCTAATTGTGTATGTATATGAAATTTGTCTCAAATATCAAAGGTCAATATGGAATTCCAAGTATTTTAACTCCCCAGTGTTGTTGTAATTGTATCCATAGAGTGCTCATATAATACAGAAACACCCCATAACATTGTCTCCATTGAATGACAGGTTGTATTTAATATTCTGCATCTTCTGAATAGTTTATTATCCAAAGGCTTTGCCTCACTAACAATAGTCGTTTTGGCTCATAAACCTGTATTTTTAGTTGGGATATTTTTATGAAACTGTTCTGAGTTTTAATATTTCAGATTGGCTTGGAGATCCCTCAGTATGCACTGTTATCGCTGAACAGTCAAACTACAATACCAATCATTTTCTTTCCCTGGCTGTAGTATAACATTTTTCATATGAAGTGTTACAAGGTATGTCAACGCTGCAATAAAACACTCATGGCTGGCCCATGTCACCTGACTCCAGCTACAGTACTATAAAATCTCAGTGTAACTGTCCATGCTTGAGCGGGAAGGTCCCAATCACAGGCCAAACATGGGTGTTTTATTGCAGTGTAGACATAGCACAGTGATTGAAAGTAATAGCTGACTAGAGCACGGAGAACTCATGTCTGTAGTTTGATTTCATGTGGTAATGAGTATGAAGAGAAAACGAGGGATTATTAATGATACATTTACAGGTCTCTATGTAAATAACTGTAAGTGTTCACAGGAATTGTTACTTAATTGAGAAGAATGGAAGGTGTCATATTTGGGAGATAAGCAAGAGTTGGAATGAGCTAGATGATATGGAGTGAATCAGTACAGATTTTCATTCGTGTTACTCCGGAAACAGACATTAAATATCTCTGAAACTTTTATAGGAACTACACATTGGGTAAACCAAATTACATTTTACTGATGACTTAGTTGGAGATTGGTCTTGCTTTGAGCAGGAGTTTGGACTAGATGACCTCCTGAGATCCCTTTCAACCCTGATATTCTATGATTTTATGATGGGTCCTTCAGTTTCCACGTAGATCTTTGTGAGTTGTTCACTGAGCCCCTTTAGCAAACCAAACAATTTAATATACTGCGGTCCTGATCCTGAGAAATTTTGGAGTACCCTTAATTCTTGATTAACGTAGTTTAGTTGTCCTAGAAGTACACACATGGCTTTGTTAGTGCAGGAGTAACTGCTAATAAGACGCTATAAGGGAACACTGGGCTTTGTGGTACGTGTGTGCCTTGTATTATTTGTTACAGCTATTTAAAACCAGGAGCTTTAGTAGAAGGTCATGCATTTGTTCCTAATTATGGCGACTACAGGAAACCACATATATGGCTTCCTTCCTCTTGGGATATGTCTCAGAGGTGAAAGTAAGCCGGTACGCCCCGGTACCGCGTACCGGCAAGAGCCGGTGTGCCGTGCCGGGGCGCCTGGCTTTCCCAGGCTGCAATTTAAAGGGCTTGGGGCTTCCAGCAATGGCTGGAGCCCCAGGCCATTTAAATTGCTGCCAGAGCCCCACTGCTGAAGCCCTGGAGCAGCAGCAGTGGGGCTCTGGAGGCTATTTAAAGGGTCGGGGCTCCCACTGCCTCTGCCGCCCTGTCCTTTAAATAGCTGCCAGAGCGCTGTTGCTCTGGCGGCTATTTAAAGGGCTGGGGCTCCCCTGACTCTGCCACCCCAGCTCTTTAAATAGCCGCTGCTTTCTGAAGCAGTGGCTGTTTAAACGACCGAAGTGGCAGAGGCAAGGGGAGCCCTGGGCCCTTTAAATAGCCCCCAGAGCTCTTTAAATAGGAGCCCCATCCCTACCCAGGGCTCCCCTTTCAATAGCCGCCGGAGCCCTGGGGTCATGAAGGGGCTCTGCCACTATTTAAAGGGCCCCAAACTCCTGGAGACAGGCTGCAACCCGCTGGGGGCGGGGGAAAGGGAAGGGGAGGGACTTACCGGTATAGGGTGGGCTGGTGCTAGCTATGACCCCCCAGCCCTGCCCCTTTTGCTTGAGGCCCCGCCCCTTCCGGGGGCAGAGTCAGCCCCCAGCATACCGGTAGGTGCCTATAGTTACTTTCACCCCTGGTATGTCTACATTGCAATGTAAGCTCAGGGTTCGTACTTAGGCTCAAGCATAACTCCCAATTCCGTCTATACACAGTGAGTACTCCAGTATCGACTCGAGTAATGCATATGACACGAGATTGCTTGTGGCATTCATGGACATGCTCACCACCGTGAAACGCCATTTTTGGGCTCAAGAAACAAGCACTGAGTGGCGGGATCACATCATCATGCAAGTCTTGGATGACTATCAGTGGCTGCAAAACTTTCGGATGAGAAAAACCACGTTCCTGGGAATGTGAGAGGAGCTCGGCCCCCACCCTGCGACACAAGGACAAGAGATTGAGAGCTGTGCTGACAGTGGAAAAACAAGTGACTATTGCAGTCTGGAAGCTGGCAACTCCAAAAAGCTACCAATTGGTCGCTAACCAGTTTGGAGTGGGAAAGTCAAGCGTGGGAATCGTGTTGATACAAGTTTGCAAGGCCATTAGTCGCATTCTGCTCTGAAGACCCATGACTGTGGGTAAACTGCATGACATTGGGCGGGGGGGGGGCTTTACACAAGTGGGTTTCCCTAACTGCAGAGGGGCAATAGATGGGATGTATATTTCAATTCTGGTACCAGCCCACATAGCCATCAAGTATATTAATTGGAAAGGGTATTTCTCTATGGTTTTCCAGGCGCTCATGGATCACCATGGGCGTTTCATTGACATTAATGCAGGCTGGCCTGGAAAGGTACATGATGCACGCATCTTTTGGAACACTGGCCTGTTCAGGAAGCCTGGACTTTTTTCCCAGACGAGAAGATCACTGTAGGGGAAGTCGAAATGCGCAGTGTGATCTTTGCAGACCCCACTCACCCTTCAATGCTGCGGCTCATGAAACCCTACAAAGGGAGTCTTGACAGCAGCAAGGAGCAGTTCAATAACAGGCTGAGTAGAGAATGACTGTGGAGTGTGCTTTTGGCCATTTAAAGGGCCGCTGGCGCTGTCTTTATGGAAAGCGCTACCTGGCCGATGACAACATCCCCGTGGTTATATCCACTTGCTGTACCCTCCATAACATTGGTGAATGGAAGAGTGAAAGATTCATTCAGGTATGGAACTCAGAGGTTCAACACCCGGAGGCTGAATTTGAACAGCCAGAGAGCAGGACTATTAGAGGGGCCCAGCGCAGGGCTGCAAGGATTAGGGATGCCTTGAGGGAGTAATTTGAGGCTGAAAGCCACCAGTAGTGTCTGGCGTCCTGCACAGGAGTGAAGTGCAGTAGTTCCAATGTTAGTGGGAATCTTTGTTTGTTACACTGACTTGCAGTGCTTGTTGCTTTCCTGGGCTAAGGTATCTTTTACATTATGTCCCTTGATATCTGCCTGAAGGTATTGTAATTTCTACGGCTGAAGCGCAGCTGGGATTGGACAGCTTCCTCCCCACAAACACTGATGCGGTCCTACATTTTGCCATTGCTCCATATTGGTGATTGCCTGGCACATGGAGGCATGGTCACCAGGAAAGATTCACTGAGAGCACTTCACGCCTGACTGAGCAAACAGGAAGGGGATTTTCAAAATTCCCAGAGAATTTAAAGGGCTGGTCTCACAGTTGGTCACCTGAGGGCAGGGAAGTAGAGTTCAAAGTGATGACCAGAGTTGCTAGAACAGGCATTGTGCGACACTTCTGGAGGCTGATCAGAGCGCATTAACAGACCAGGGCTTCCACATTGGCACTGCGGCGCTCCAGCGGGGGCACATCAAATGTTATTCCACTTGCCAAGTGGAGTACCAGGAGCGCTTTAGCCGAGGAGTCGGCACTCTACGTGCCTGTCCAGTGTGGATGTGTCATAAGTTAGAGCGCACGGGGCTGCTTTAATGCACTCTTAACTCACAAGTGTAGCCATGCCCTTAGAGGTTGGCAGGTGAGGAGAGACAGAAACTAGGGTAGGCAAATCTTATCATACCATCACCTCTATAAATTTATCACACTCAGTCATGAAACAGGTTAGGATTTTTGCTCCCGTGCTCTCCTTGGAAGGCTGTTCCAGAACATCACTCCTCCGATTATTAGAAACTAGACTGTCAATTAATTCCAGTTAACTCGCGTGATTAACTAAAGAAAGTGAATTGTGATTAAAAAAAGTTAATCATGATTAATCACAGCTTTAATCACACTGTTAAACAACAGAATACCAATTGAAATTTATTAAATATTTTGGATTTTTTCTATATTTTGAAATATATTGATTTCATTTACAACATAGAACACAAAGTGTACAATGCTCACTGTATATTATTTTAGTATAAATATTCGCACTGTAAAATGATATACTAAGGAATAGTATTTTTCAGTTCACCTACTACAACTACTGTAGTGCAGTCTCTTCATCATGAAAGTGCAACTTACAAATATAGATGTTTTTGTTACATAACTGCACTCAAAACCAAAAATATGTAAAACTTTTGAGCCTAGAAGTCCATTCAGTCCTACTTCTCGTTCAGCCAATCATTAAGACAGACAAGTTTGTTTAAATTTACAGGAGATAATGTTATCTATTTCTTATTTAAATTGTCACCTGAAAGTGAGAACAGGCATTCGCATGGTTCTTTTGTAGCTGGCATTGAAAGGTATTTATGTGCCAGATACGCTAAATATTTGTGTGCCCCTTCATGCTTTGGCAATTCCAGAGGATATGCTTCCATGCTGATGACGCTTGTTAAAAAAATAATGCATTAATTAAGTTTGTGACTGAACTCCTTGGGGAAAAATTGTATATCTCCTGCTCTATTTTACCCACATTCTGCCATATATTTCATGTTACAGCAATCTCAGATGATGATACAGCACATGTTGTTCCTTTTAAGAACGCTTTCACTGCAGATTTGACAAAATGCAAAGCAAGTACCAATATGAGATTTTTAAAGATAGCTACAGCACTCGATCCAAGGTTTAAGAATCTGAAGTGCCTTCTAAAATCTGAGGGGGCGAGGTGTGGAGCATGCTTTCAGAAGTCTTAAAAGAGCAACACTCTGCAGAAACTACAGAATCCAAATCACCAAAGCAGAAAATTAATCTTTTGGCTGGTGGCATCTGACTCAGATATTGAAAATGAACATGTGTCGGTCCATACTACTTTGGATCATTATCGAGCAGAACCAGTCATCAGCATGGACATGTCCTCTGGAATGGTGGTTGAACCATGAAAGGACATACGAATTTTTAGCGCATCTGTCACAGAAGTATCTTGTGACACCAGCTACAACAGTGCCATGCGAATGCCTGTTCTGACTTTCAAGTGACATTGTAAACAAGAAGCAGGCAGCACTATCTCCCGCAAAAGTGAGCGCATTTGTTTGTCTGAGCGATTGGTGAACAAGAAGTAGGACTGAGGCTCTAAAATTTAACATTCTTTTGATTTTGAATGCAGGTATTTTTGTACATGAACTTACAAATACGGAATTAACTTTGATGATAAAGAGGTTGATTATAGTACTTGTAATGGGGGAATTGAAAAATACTATTTCTTTTATCATTTTAACAGTGCAAATATTTGTAATAAAAAACAAATAAAAAGTGAGCACTGTAAACTATGTATTCTGTGTTGTAATTGAAATCAATATATATGAAAATGAGGCAAACATCTAAAAATATTTAAATAGTATTCTAATTATTGCACAATTAATCTTGATTCATTTTTTAAATTACGCGATTGCAATTAATTATTTTAATTGCTTGACAGCCCTATTGGAAACCTTCGTCTAATTTCAAGCCTAAACTAATCGATGACCAACCTTAGCCCTTAACTTAAATAACTACTCTTCTTTCCTGGTGTTAATCCCTCTGATGTATCTAGACAGCAGTCATATCTCCCCTTAGTCTATTTTTTGGTAAGGTTAAACAAGCCAATCTCCTCAAGTCTTCCGTTGTAAAGTAGGTTCTCTGTTCTTTTGATCATCCTAACAGCCCTTCTCTGCAGTGTTGAATTCGTCTTTCTTAAATATGGGATGCCAGAATTTGCACACAGTAGTCCAGATGAGGTCTCACCAGTGTCTTGTATTATGGTGCTGTAGTAGGGCGGCAACTCCCCCTGTGGCGCCTCCTGCTGGTACGTCCAGGGAATTAGCTCACCAGCTTCTGGAGCGCCCTCTGCAGCCGGTGGTCCCACTTGCTACTGGCCTCCATATCCCTGCTGGACCCCGGTGCCTCCTGCCCTAGGGGGATGCACCCCTGCAGTACCCCCACAGTCTCAGGGTCTCCCCTCCTGGGGAACTCCCACCCCTTATCCCCACCTTGCCTCAGTCTAGGCAACTGCCAGTCACCACTTACCCCTGTTCACTGGGGCAGACTGCAGTATAATTGCCACTCATCACCGGCAAGGAGAGTTGGCCGGCTGCCTCTGCAACTCCAACAACCCCTGCCCCTTCCCCTGCAACCCCAGTACCCTTTGTTGGGCCTCTCCCTAAGCCCTGCAGCCTGGGGGTTTCCAGGCCAGAGCTTCCCCAGCTCCTCTTGCTTGGCCCAGCCCTGCTCCACTCTAAGTACCTTATGCTTCCCAGCAGCCAGGCTTGTCTACCTCTGCAGATAGAGGAGACACTATTCTCTCAGGCCCCTGCCTCTCAGACTTTTTATAAGGCCTGCTGGAGTGTTTGCAGCATGGCCACCTAGCTGAGCCTATTCTCCCAATCAGCCTGGGAGCTTGCTCCCACCCACAACCCATTCCTGGGCTGTTTTAAGCCCTTCTGGCTGGGAACGGGTAGCCACCCCGCTACAGGTACTAACACTTTCCTATCTGTACAGGCAATACCTTGTCTGATGCATCCTAGGATTGCATTAGCTTTTTTTCATGACCACATCACTTTAACAACTGCTGCACCTCTTTCAATAGAATGTGGTGTCACAAACCCCCTCCTAAAAATGAATATTTCCAGGAATTTTCTCCTTTACCTGAATATAAATTATAAAAGCAGTTATCTTGGAAATATAAAATTTGTTTTTATGACATGCTTATTACACACTATTTATGATTAATTATTAGTATTTATCATTACAGTATTTTTGTTAAACTATGAAAATGGTAACACTCTTCGAAGTTCTCACTTTCGTAGCCTGTATCACTTTGAATAAGCCTGTTATAAGACAAGGCTCCTATGTTTCATCAAGAGGTGAAACAGCAGGAAGGTATTTAAGAAGCCAACTCAAAGAGTTCCTCCTACACATGCGGTCAGGTCTTCAGCAGTCCAGGCAAACACCACACATTACAACAAAGCTTAAACTTGTTCTTCATAATAATTTTAAAAACAAAACTAGCTGCCTATTTAATTTTAAAAACAGCCAAAAATATCCACCTCTCTTTCCATTTCTGATAGGGAGCCTTGCAGTTTAAATTTCCTCAGGGTGATAGATATGTTTGCTTTGATTTGTTTAGCTCTTGGAAGTCCAGGAGCTCCGGGATGCTAGCTCCGTGCTGCCCCGGGTCTCTAGGGTCAGCTCTGTCCACCATTAGGGAAATTTTTTTCCCGAAAACCCCTGTAACATTTTGTGAACCCCCATGGGTTCACGAACTCCAGTTTGGGAACCCCTGCCTCAAGGCTTGTAGACCTTGGTATATTGATTGATCACAGGATGACTTTATATTCCTCTGGTGCTTTCAACTGATACGTTCCCAACTTATACCAAAATTCTCCTTGTTTGTCCCTAAGTGCGTGGCCTTGCACTTCGCACTGCAAAATTTCATCCCATTTCTATTACTCCAGATTTCTTGGTAATCCAGATCTTGTATGATATTCCAGTCCTCCTCCATATTAGCAATGCTTCCTAATTTTGTATCATCTGCAGAATGTATTAGTCCCACTATTTGTACTAAAAATCATTAATGAAAAGGAACTCCAGTAGTAACCTCCTTACAGCCAGTTCACCTTTCAGCATGACCTGTTATAGTCTCCCCTTTAACCAGTTCCTTACCCCCTTTGGATTGTCATATTGAGTCCGATCTTCTCCAGTTTAATTTCCCATATAGAACAGTATCAGATGCTTCACTGAAATCTTGATCGATTAGATCTAATTCATTTCCTTTGTCTAGAAAAATGGTTATCTTCTCAGGTTGGTCAGGCATGATCCACCTTTTGTAAAATCATGTTATATCGTTTAACTCCTTAAGTACTCTTTCTTTCAAAATTGGTTCTAAGACATTACATAACTAATGGGCCTATAGTTTACGGGATGACTTTTTTCCCCTTTCTTAAATATAGGTAATATATTTGCAATTCTCCAGACATAGGTTATGATTCCAGGCTAAATATATGATTAGACTAAATTAAAATTAAAAACTGTATCATAATGCATATGCACAAATGAAGTAAATAAAAGTTGCATATGCAATCTTAATTCTGGCTTTTCCTAAATTTTGAGTGCTTGACTTTACAACTTGAATAATGATCTTTTAAAATAGTTTTTTATATGTTCTACAAACGTGTGTAAAATGTTTGTAGAAACTAATTATATTTTATGCTTTACTACTGAAGAACCAGTAGAGGGAGTACAAGTTGCCTAACAAATTATGTACTTGGGGTGATGCTAATATTGATGGTGCTAGTATGCAAAGGAGAAGGTAAACTGATATTTTTGCCTTGTATGATCGCGTCTTATTCCTAAAATGTGTTAATATTCTGGTGTGCCACAAGTAATGCAGAGGAAAATAAATACATGTTTAGTTGAAAAGAGGCTATTACAAACAACTGAGGGGATTTAATGAGAGAAACTGTCTCCCTTTCAGATCATATCAAGAAGGCTTAGTGCTTCTTTTAACCCATCCATTAAAACATTTGTTTTTAAAAGTGAAAATTAGTCAATTGAGAGAGGTTTATGTCTGTGATTTTACAGTTGAAACAGCTGAATACAATCAATAAAAAAGCACAAATATTTGCAATGACTGATGTTTAGCTTTATTTTTTGGTATAATCTTTTTTTTTCTTGTGTAATAAACTTTGATTCTTTAATTTGAAACCATATTTTCAAGAAAATGAAGTCTATCCTAGTCCATGCTGTAAAAATGGTTCATCATTCTTTTGTAAGAGCTACTGAGTGAACATTGTTCTTATAGCTGTAAAACTTGTAATTAAGCAATAAAATGAAATGACAGTGTCTGTCTGAATAAATAAATAAGATTATTATCCTATTTTTAAATTAAAGTATAACTATTGAGCCTTTTACAGGTTTTTTAACTGAATTTGCTTAATATGTAATGCAAGGCATATTTTCTTGTGAGCAGATCTTGATATGCAGCAAAAGCAAGGCTTGCTTTAAAATATCTGTAGATGAATTCAAATACTGCATTAGGCTTTATATTTATGCAAGTTTTGAATGCTGAAATTGTTGGGTTAGGCTGCATCCAACTTCTGCCTACAAGGAACACATATCAATAGATGCCAATCAAAGAAAGCCTGGGGGTAATTTCCCTTAGTAATTAGTTAACTTGTGAACTTTCATATCACATGGCTTGGCGTCATTTCAGTTAGGCTTTCCAGACAATGAATGACACTGACAGAAAAGAAGTGGTTGTAGAATTAACAAATGTACATCTAAATTTTGTTCTCACCTTATTTCTGGTTCATTTCTGGTTATGTGGGAGTACAGCACTACTGTGTACTAGAGGAGAAGGATTTATGAATTCACCCTGGGAGGGGCGGGAAGGATGTTCCTTAAATTTGTTCTTTTTCAGAAGTCTCAGTGGTGTTTCCAGCTTTCTTACTGTTATATGATATACAATGAAATCTACAGTACCAGAAGAGACTCTCAAAGAGGGTTTATACTTCAGAGCCTTATGCTGAAAAAGCCTCTCAAGTGCATATGTGAAAAAAACTTCTTTTTTTGTTGTTGTTTTTTTCCTGTAAATCAAGGCTTTGGCCTCTCTAGCTTTCATGTGCATTAAATATGTCCTTCCAGAACCTATAATTAGGACTGATCCCATTAAATGTTATTACACAAAGTATATTGCAGTAGCTTATCATAGATACTTTCATACTAACTAATATATATATGCTTCCAGTACATTATTATTTTCTTAAAGAAATAGCCAGGGGAGTAGTAATTAGAGACCATAAATGATTTAGTGCATTGTGAAGGATGTGGGGCTAATCTGTAATTTGACTGCTGTATGTGACTCACTTTTTACTATAAGGCACTATTGGAATGTTCACTGTATGTATATGTTGGTTTAGTTTACTAGGAGAGCTGTTAGGAAATTAGAAAGAGGGGACTACAATAGCTTCAGATAAGTGACCTCCTGGTAAACATGGGTGAGTATTATGAAGAGGCAATGCCTGGGCTATTAGCTGGGTTTCAAGTTTCAAGACTTGTTCATCCAAGGCTGGGAGCCAAAAGAGCAAAAGAAAATGAAGCTATGTCTACACTACCGCAGTAAATCGACCTATGCTAATGTAGCTGGAGTCAATGTATCTTAGGCTGAGTTACCCTGGGGTCTACACCGCAAGGGGTCAAAGGGCAAAAATCTTCCACAGACTTACCTTACTCTTCTTGTGGGCGGTACAGTGCAGGGGTTGACTGGAGAGCGATCTGCAATCAATTTGGCGGGTCTTTACTAGACCCAATAAATCGACGGCTGGTGGATCAATTTCAGAGCATTAATCCCTGCTGTAGTGTAGACCTGTCCTTAGTGTTTAAAAAGTTTCTCTTTAGAAAGTGGGGAGGTTGTTATCAGGCTACTGAGACTGACTGAGCAATGGGCTCCACTAGAGAGTCTGAAGTAGCAAAACTAAGCTGGCCCACTAACACAGGCTGGTAAGGCTTAGAATAAGTAGAAATGTGTATAGACCTTTTATTGTTTTAAACCCCTTTTGTATGTGTTGTTTCTGCTGGTAAGATCAAACAGTAGGAAGGTTTGAGAAAGCTATCTGGTCACCTGTATTATCCACTGGTCACAAGCTTCTGTAGGGATGTTTGTAGGTGTTGAACAGTTAGCTAGCCCTGCTCAGTAGTTACAATTAGTACAGGGGTGGGCCAACATTTTGGCCCGAGGGCCACATTGGGGTTCCAAAATTGTATGGAGGGCTGGGAAGGGAAGGCCCCATTCCCTATCCGACCCCCACCCACTTCCTGCCCCGACTGTCCCTCTCAGAATACCCAACCCATCCTGCTCCTTGTCCCCTGAATGCCCCCTCCCAAGCCCCACCCAACCACTACCCCAGGATCCCACCCCTACTCAACCCCCCACTCCCTGTTCCCTGACTGCCTCAACCCCTATCCATGCCCCCGCCTCCTGACAGACCCCCGGGACTCTCCCACCCTATCCAACCCCCCCTGTTCCACGTCCCCTGACTGCTCCCGGAACCCCCTGCCTCCCCACTCTCCCAGAGCCTCAGTGCCCTGCGTCCAGGAGTGGTCCTGGATAGCGCTGCAGTGGTGTGGCTCCGAGCCTGCTGGAGCTTGTAGCCCTGCCCTCTTACTATTCCGCTCCCAGCGGAAGCTCTGGCCCCACCGGAGCCACGCTGCTGCAGCGTTGTCCTGAGCCACTCCTGGACACGGCACGCAGAGGCTCTGGGGGATGGGGGAATGGTGTGGTAAGGCGGTGGGGCTGCGAGCTCTGGGGGGCCGCATGGAAGGAACTCACCCCCTGTCACGTTAGTGACATTATCTGGGATCATATAGATCATTGGTGCAACCAAGGTCCTGTAGAGGCATCAAAGATTAGGTAAAAGGGGTCATATAAGTTGTCTACGACCAGGTTATGATCTGCTGACTATGATTATGCTAGCTGTATGTGTGTGTCAATTCTGTAGTTGAAGTTATGAATATTGGCTCTGTACTGTATGTCTTTCCAAATATTGTGCTAGGCTGTTAGGGACATTTTCAGAAGCCTTGGTGTTAGCTGGGCTTACCATGCTTGATGGCCCATTAAGGACTATCAGCTACACAATGAAGTTTGTAGAAGCCCGTGCCCGAGCTTCCCCAGGAATGTGGCCTGGCTGGTCAGGAGCTGAATCTTGGAGAGTCAGGTAACTGAACCGCCTGGCTCTGAAACCACATGACTCTGAGGCTCCATTGACAACTGGACTCTGAACAGCAAGAAGGAGGCAGTCTCCACCCATAAGAGGAAGTCTATATCAACCTGGGAGAGGGACCTCCATTTGGGTCTTCAGTCTGCCACTTTTACCCTGGAAGGAAGTTTGGCCAAAGGATTGATGACCCAGCCCTGGAGGGGCTGTATTCCAGAGACTTTGATTTGAACCTGCAGTTTATTCTACAACTGATGCAAGAGATTTGCCATTACTGCATGTAATTGATTTCTTTTAACCATTTCTAACCCTTATCTATATCTTTTCCCTTGTATAATAAACCTTTAGATTTTAGAATCTAAAGGATTGGCAACAGCATGATTTGTGGGTAAGATCTGATTTGTATATTGACTTGGGTCTGGGGCCTGATTCTTTGGAATTGGGGAGAACCATTTTTCTTTATTTGGGGTATTGGTTTTCATAACCATTTGTCCCCAGGACAAGTGACTGCTTGTGGTGATACTGGGAAGCTGGAGTGTCTAAGGGAATTGCTTGTGTGACTTGTGGCTAGCCAGTGGGGCGAAATCAAAGTCTTCTGTTCGGTTGGTTTTGTTTGCCTTTAGGGCAGAGAAACCCCAGTTTTGGGCTGTAACTGCCCCCTTTGGAGCAATTTGTCCTGACTCGACACTCTCAGCTGGTCCCACCTGGAACAGCACCGTCACGCCCCCCGACCCAGCCACGCCGCAGCAGCGCAGTCCAGGGCCGCTCCTGGATGCAGCGCTGAAGCTCTGGGGGAGGGGGGACAGCAGGGGAGGACTGGGGGTAGCCTCCCCAGCTGGGAGCTCGAGGGCTGGGCAAAATTAGCTTGCGGGCCGGATGTGGCCTGTGGGCCGTAGTTTGCCCATCCCTGAAATAGTAGATTAGAATACTGCACCCCAGGGCCTGGTTTAAGAGTGGGAGAATCACAGGATTCCACCCCAGGACAGGTGAAGACAAGAAGTCCAGTGGTGCATTCATTGAGACCAGAAGAGGGTATAGAGATGCAGCTAACCCTGTAATTCAGACATCCATCTTGGTAGATCATGTTTTACTTTTTCCTATCATCTGAGTTTAAAATTTAGGCTCTGTAAATAAAAACAAAACAATCCTTTCCCCCGAAATTCTTCTAATGAAAAACTCTTTCCCATTAAAGTCAGTTTTGTCTCTTTCCTACGACTTAAGCCTGCCTTTACTGCTCGTTGCCAAGCATGGGCTTCTGGTACATCCACAACTACATTCCCCTATATTCCTGCACAATCCCTTCTCCTTTTTCTTCCCTGTGGACAGAGACTTATCTTGTCTGGTAGAATTAAATGAGCATTTTTTTCAGGGTATTGTTTGTTCCATTTGTGAATAAGGGGAATACTTAGTCCATACTTAGCCCAGTTATGAGCTTTCTTGATAAGCTGCCAGGAACACAATTGCTGCTTCTATTTACCATAAAATGGGGATCTCTTTGCTCCTCTACCCAGATGAGCAGCCTATTTTCTCTTGGCCAGTGGATTTTTTTTTGTGTTTTACTCAAGTCTGTGCGGGTTGTGTACTCCCAGGGGTTAGGGTGCAGTCGGCCCTAAACCTCAAAATGGCAATGGTACAGAAGGGCCGGCCCTTTAGCAGGAGGCTGGCCCTGAATGGATAGGGTGGCTGGAAGAAGGAGTTACCTATGACAGGCTTGGGAGAAGGGCAAACCCCAGGCAGAGTGCTTTAAGGTAGACTGAGAATAAGGATCCAATCTGTAGAAAACCAGACGTGGTTCTGCAGCTCGGGTGAAAGCTGAACTTGTCAATGGCATGTGCTTTCCCTACCCTCGCTGAACTAATGTATACAAGTTATGATGAATCTGAACCAAGGCAAATTCTGTTAAAATTTAGATGCAGAATGCAGGTAAAACAGAGCAGGATACACAGTTCTCCCCCCAAGGAGTACAGTCACAAATTTAATTTGATGCATTATTATTTTAACCAGCATCATCAGCATGGCAACATGTCTTCTGGTGACCAAAGCATAGAAGGGGCATATGAATGTTTTTAGTATATTTGGCATGTAAATACCTTGCAATGCTGTCTACAAAAGTGCCATGAGAACGCCTGTTCTTACTTTCAAGTGACGTTGTAAATAAGAAGCAGGCAGCATTATCTCCCATAAATGTAAACAAATTTGTTTGTCTTAGCAATTGGCAGAATAAGATGTAGGACTGAGTGGACTTGTAGGCTCTAACATTTTAGTGTTTTGTTTTTGAGTGCAGTTATGTAACCTCCCCAAAAATATGCATTTGAGAGTTACACTTTCATGATAAAGAGATTGCTCTTAAGTTCTTGTATGAGGTGAATTGAAAAATATTTCTTTTGTTTATCATTTTTACAGTGCACATATTTGTAATAAAAAAATAATAATATAAAGTGAGCACTGTGCACTTTGTATTCTGTGCTGCAGTTGAAATCAATATAGAAAATATAGAAAAACATCCAAAATAGTTAATACATTTCAATTTGTATTCTGTTGTTATAAGTGCAGTTAATCACGATTAATTTTTTTGAGTTTATCGCATGAGTCAGCTGTGATTGACAGCTCTAATAAATACATTGCAAGAGAAGCATTACTCATCAGTATCTAAGGCTGAGACACCCGTTTCTCTTTCAAGTAATTATGCACATATAGCTTCCACTGCTGTTATATGTATGCTCGATACATTCCAATCATAGACTTTTACCAGCAGTACCACTAGGTGGCGCATACACCTCATATCTCCTCATACTCTCAGTTGATGGCATAAAAGGGGTGTGTCTGTCACCTCCCTTTCAGTACCTTCTTACTGCCCAGGCAAAAGTTGGAGCTCCTTTCCAGTACCTTCTTACTGCCCAGGCAAGAGTTGGAGCTCCTGATAGCAAGCAATTCAGAATTCCTACAATGTACATAGTTATAGACAGTAGTATTTAGTGTAGTATAGTTAATGTAGTTAGTTTTAGTATTTAGTATAGCAGTGTGCAATGTGCAGGGTGATTTTCTCTGTTATGGATTGGCACAAGAGCTGCTTGATTTGCCTTGATGAAGGCAGAGGGAGGAGGGCTATGTGGGAGTGTCACAGGGTCCGCGCCTGGTTCTGTGTTCTCACTGCTCCCAATAAGGGTCTTTACACCGTTCCACAGTGTTTCACCCAAGTGTCCTTTATTTACAGTGCTTGTTCGTGGTTTCAAATTGACAAACAGTGCTCCCCCAATCCCCTGACAGTTACCCCACTGTCTGGTTCCTGGGATTCCAGGCCCCCGACGCACCTTTCTTACAGCCAGGAGACAGAGTTTCAACCTCCTGTTCCCTGCCTGGCTTCCATTACTGACCATGAGTCAGGCTTTTCTAGCCTGGCCAGCTTCCTGCCTCAGCTGTGGTCAATCAGCCCCAGCTAGCTCTCTGAGCCAGTGCTCATTAGAGCTCCCCTGCTGGGTACTACCAGCCCCTGCCCCTGGTCCTCCTGCCAGCAAGCAGGGTTTAACCTGCAGAGGCAGGGGATTCTCGGGGTTTTACCCCTGCCCTGTCACAGGGACCAGTGCCCTGCCAGGACCAACCCTCCTTCCCCCTGAGATTTCCACTTCAGAGTTCACCTTATGAAAGAGCTGACATATTCCATGTTGGAACCAAGCCCAAAACATGAGAGAGCAGATTCATAGACCACAAGGATCACCCCTCTGGCTGCCTTTTAAAGCCTGGTGAGAAATGTCACCCATTACCCTCACAATCAGCCTTTTCAAAGTGTTTCAGTGCTGTCAAGTTCTTAGAGTCTTGGTCTTCTGCTAAAAAGACTTCCAGTAAAGCTACCAGTTCACGACACCACAAATCTAGACACTCAGTGGCTGTGCCTGAGGCTGCTCTGTCACATCAAGACCAGTGTCCTCACCCTTACCATGTCCCTTCTCATCATTCAAGTCAATTGGATCTATGTCAGCACTGATGGACTGAACATTTACTTGTTTTGGTGCCCTCTACTCCACAGGCCTACATGTCAGCAAGGGGTCTTCTATCTCTTCCCCTACCAGACTCTCTTTTGCTTCAACCAGCTCTGCTTAAGGCAACTTTGTTGTTATTGGCTGAAGAAACCTACATTTATTCTTTGGGCTGTGAAGGGAAGAATCTATATCACTTTTGAAGTATTTTAAATTACCTTATAGACCTCTTATCCGGGTTAGGGACCAGGACTAGTCTTATAAATAGGCTCCAGCACTCTGTACTCCTCCAAGGATAACTTCAGACAATGCAGTATTCTCCATGGCTTTATTGGTCTTGGGGTGCTCCAAGGCATTCTAAACCTCCATCACAGTTACACACTACTAGGAGGAAGTCTTCTTTTTCACCATTGCAAGAAACCTCTACCAAGGTTCCTTCAACCATCCCTATACCCACTGGACTGGGCCCTACAGAGGAAGGTGAAATAATGGCAGGAACCCCTGGATGTTCCTATCCATATTTCCTCCTCATCTCCAGATGAAGCTGTCACTCTGAAGATGTTGTATCCCCCAGAAGACTTCAAGGTCTTCCAGGAGCTAACGAGGAGGGTGTTGCTTCTCTAGGAATGCAGGCAGAACTTACGCAAGAAAAAACAAACTTCTTTATTTTACAGATTCCGGTCCTGGGTTTGCCCTTCCTATCTGTGAAGCCTTACCCCGGAGCTGGAGAAAACCTTCTGGTGGACCGTGGTTTCTATACCAAATATGGCCAAATGCATGGACGGATAATATCAACTCCCTCAACAGGATTTTGATTATTTTTTTGCTCACTCAATTCTCTGTTCCTTGGTGGTCATGGCAGCTAATGATTGTGCCTGTCGTTCCATCCTGTAGCCAGTCCCAAAGACAAGGAACTCAAGAGATGGGATTTATATAGCTGAAAGGCTTATTCTACTGCTACTTTTCAAATGAGAATAGCTCACTATCAGGTTCTCTTGTCTGAATCTTACTGTTGTAACCCTTGTCTGTCTTTTTCCTCAACCCATTTTTTACATTTTTGTGTTATAGGTGTGTGTGTCAAAGTTAACTGATTTGAGCAACAAAATATATAGAAAAGCAGGGAAAAATATGTTGGCTTATTTTCAAACTGTCAAATAGAAGAGATGGATAGACAATAAACTGAATCTAGTTCTTATAGCTGTTACTTCACTGAATCACTGAACTGTCGGTCTTTCGTCAGTTGAGACTGAGCTGATCACAACACGTCTTCCAATCTTCTCTTGCTCTGGCCATTCTTCGCCATACTTGTCCATATCTCCTTGCTAGGAAATCGTGCCACCTCTTTGGAGGCACTCCAAACTACTGCCTAATTGTTTCGTTGGGGATGTGATCACAGAGCAAAATGCCCAAAAGTGTTAGTTCCATCGCCCTCTGTGTGATAGACTGTTGATGTTCTTCAGTCTTCATCAGCGACGATGTTTTACCTTTTGTGACAAAGCTCCAAGTCTGTACTTGTGGGTCCTGCACTTCCTGGCAGATTTAGGGGCCTCAGAAACTCATCTAGGCCCCAGAGTGACCTCCCTTTCTCAGTATAATTGGCAAGAGTCACCACCTAGTAAGTTGCCTTCATCACAGGCCAGTATGGAAGATGGAAAAAAGGGGGAAGCCCGGGCCCGCCCTCTACTCCGGACTCCAGCCCAGGGACCCTAATAGTATCAGCTAAGATGGCTGACCTTTTAGGCACAAAACACAATACAATTCCCTGGGCTACTTCCCCACAGCAGTCCCTGCTTCTTCAAACTCCACTTCACCCTTACCTCAGGGCCTCCTTCCTTCAGTATGATATGTTGTCCTGCACTCAGTCTCACCAACAGCATAACTTCCTTCCACAGCTCCTGACACCCACAGCCCACCTGACTAACTGGGAGGTTTTTATCTGGTTTCAGCCAGTCCCTGATTGGCTTCAGGTGTCCCAATCAGGCTAGCTGTTTCTACTCCTTTCTAGAAGGTTCTTAATTGGCCCCAGGTGTCTTGATTGGCCTGGAGTAGCCTTTGTTTGGTTATCCAGGAAACCAGGACCTGCGCATCCTCAGACTAATATACCTGCCTTCCAGCACTCTCCTATACCCTTCTGGTCTGACTCCGTCACACTTTGTATAGCATCACTGGAAGAACGGTCGAGTTAAAAAGATTTGCATGGGTTGTTTTGCTGAACTTTCCTTGGAGGATGTCCCTGATACCATTGAATGCGCACCATCCAGCTCTTTTTCCTGATCGGTTTGCCTTTCTGATCATGGCGCATGTTGTTCGTGGCCTAAATAAACTTATTTGTCGACCTCTTGGATCAGCTCTCCTCCAAGAGTTATTTGAGTTCTTGGCAGAACATCTGATCTCATGTATTTTGTTTTCAACTGGTTCATTTTTAATCTGCTTGACCACTTTGCACGTTCAGTTCTTTAAGCATTCTCTCAAGCTGGGCTGTATTTTCTTCTCTAAGCACTATATCATCTGCAAATCTGAAATGGTTTAGCTGCTCGCCGTTGATATTGATCCCACCTTTCAAGTCTGCTTGTTGAAAAACCGGTTTGAGACAGGCTGAGAATAATTTTAGTGAAACTGTGTCTCCTTGTTTCATACCTTTCTCAATGGGGATTTGGAGGGCAGTATTGAACAGCGATATATCCGTGTTGCAGCCAGAGTTTGCTTCCTTTAATAATGTGATGTATTTTGCGCTGATGCCCTGTTTTGAAAGAGCTTCAAGAACGGTGTTGGTCTCCATGCTGTCGAATGCTTTCTCATAGTCCATGAAGGCAATGCACAAAGGGAACTTGTATTCCCTGGAACACTGTAATAGTTGGTTTAGAGTAAAGATGTGGTATATCGTGCTGTAATTCCTTAAAAAAACGGCCTGCTCTCTGGGTTGCTTTTCATCGAGTTTTCGCAACAATCGATTTGTTGTTATTTTGGTGAACACCTTATAGACACGCGAAAGCAGGCAGATCGGGCGATAGTTCTTTAGATTGTCTCGATCACCTTTCTTATGCAGCAAGATGATATTGGACTCTTTCCAACTGGACGGTATCTTCTGAATTTCCAGGTAATGGCTGAACCTTTGGGCTAGAGCTTTCCAGAGTTCCTGATCTCCTGCCTTAAGCACTTCTGGTGTCAAACCGTTCTTGCCTGGTGCCTTCCTTTTTTTTATTTGATGGACTGCCTGATGGACTTTGCTAATGAGAACTGGAAGTATGTGTTCATTGTTTGTTGGAGTGATGGCATTGGCATGTCTGTGCGGGATGCGAACACCTGGGTATAGAAATCCCTGCAGATTATCTCCATCTTAGTTTGGTCTGTTACTTATTCTCCATCCCTGTTCTTCAAAGCTGATAATGATGACCTGTACAGCACCAGATCCTATTTGCATTTTTTGAGACTTTTACGATCTTCAGCAGCCTTTAGGAGCTTTTTGGTTCGAAATTTCTCTAAGTCTTCCTTCAGCTTCATTCATATGAGCTTGCAGAGAAGAGAGTACTCAAGACTGTCGCTGCAATTTCTTTTAATTTTTCTCCTCTTCTTCAACAAAGTCTTTGTATTCTCAGAGATTCTTCCACTAGCTCTTCTTGGTCTTTCACGCTTAGCTGATTTTGCGCACGGTTTCAGTCTCTTGCTGAAGTTCTCATAATCATCATCACAGTTATCCAGGAGGCTCTAGTCTTCCCTGGAAATGTTTTCCTTCAGGATTGCCTCATTGAAAGCTACTGGTTGGTGCCTTCTGTTTGCCATACACAGTGCCTTTTTTTCCACCTTCACATTGAACGTCAGTCTGGCTCTCAGTAGGCAATGGTCACTGCCGGTGTTGAATGATGGCATTACCGAAATATCCTGCATGATGTGTCGTCTGTTGATCAGAAAGTAATTGATTTCGTTCTTTGTCTTCATGTTTGGTGCGATCCATCTCCTGTTGGCCTTCTTTCAGAACCAGATGTTACCAATAAACATTCTATTCATCTCTTCCAATATAGCTAGTTGTTCTCGCGCATTTTGTTCTCCAATACGTACCTTTCTATGAACTTTTTACCCTCTCTCCCTCTTTTGAGCTTGGCATTAGTCTCCCATCACAATCATATATGTGGAACTCTGAGCGAGGACTTCCTCCAGCTCCTGGTAGAATCCTTCCACGTCATCCTCTTCGCATGTGCTTGTGGGAGCATAGATTTGGATGCTGGATGTTTCAGTTCAGTCAGAGGTATAGCACCCCAATACACTATGACTTCCAACAGTATGAGATGGTTTTCGAAGACCAACTGGCCTCGAGCCTTCTCCTTTTCCTAGAATGACTGCGCTTCCATCCCTCCAGTTGACCTCAATCTCCTTCTTTCGTCGTGTTTCATGAACACCCAGCACGTTGCAGGAGGTTTTTGCCTTTTCCTCCATGAGATGGTTTATCGATTCCAGCCTCATCAGTGTTCTGCAGCTGTTACTTCACTCAGCTTAAAAAAAAAATCTGAATAACTGTTGAAGTAAGAGGAGAAATAACACTTACGTTAATCTCTATTAGAATGTTCAATAAATAGTAAATTGAAACTTAGTAATGTTTTATCCAGTAACTGATTGGTTAAGTGCCCTCCCCTCCCCCCAAAAAACACCTGACAGTGCCTCTAGAGGCCTTTGCATTATTTAGTATGAGAATTAAAGCAGCTTTTTGAAATTGATAACTTCAATGTTATTTGCCCCAAACAAATATTAAAATTCATTTTTCTTGTACAATATGCATATTGTTTTCCACTTGAAACAGTTATTTAGTGACAGGTGAGAGTGGGGGAAAAGCAAAGTACTTAATTACAAAGAGCAAACAGAAGAGATGGATGTATTGGGTAACATTTTCTCCTGTTGCTCCCCACTCATATCTCTCATGCTTTGCAGTGACTATACAACCTCTGTCCTCTCCCATTATTTTCATTATTTCCCACCTGGGTCCCTGTACACTGCCCATTCTTCTTGGCTTGTAACTCCATTTATCACCTTCTCCAGCATTTGCCTTCAGTACTTATTTTCATGCTGCTCTCTGTACCTGGAATGATATCTCTCTTCTTGTGAGCCAAGTAGCCTCACTTACTCCCTTCTGAACTATACTAACAAAGTTCTAAAAATACCAGGATTTAAGATTTGCTTGCTGTGTAATATGACTTAGATAATTTTTTATATTGCTTATTTTTATTCATTCTTTCCCTACTTGCTATGCCTCCTGTAATGCACTAGAGTGCATCAAAGTTAGCTTATAAATCCTTTAAGGAAGGGACTATGTAGTTATTAAAATTTTTAGCATACACAATGAAAAGTTACAGTATTATATAGAATCAGAGGGGTAGCCATGTTAGTCTGGAATTGCAGAAGTGACAAAGAGTCCTGTGGCACCTTAAAGACTAACTAAAGTATTAGAGCATAAGCTTTCGTGGGCTAATACCCATTTCATCAGATGCATGCATGCTTATGCTCTAATACTTTAGTCTTTAAGGTGCCACAGGACTCTTTGTCACTTCCAGTATTATATACATATTTAATAATTTTTTCAGCTATGTCAATTTTAAATTTCATTTGATAGGAAGCTAGCTTGTGTGTTTTATTACACTGTGATTGTTTCAATATTTATAAACAAATTGTACTTCAACATATAGATGTGAAGTCTCTGATCTTACAAATGCACATGTGCTTAACTTTATTAATGTAAGTTGTCCCTTGACATTAATGGGATGAATCATATGCATAAAGTTAAGCACTCTCACAAGTGTTTCTGGATCTAAGGCTATGGTCTATAAATTTATTATTAAGGGACTCGTGGCCAGGCTTGTATTTTTGTCATACTTTTCTGTATACTCCTCCCATATAGAAAAGTATATGTTTGGGAGTTAATTCTTCCGTAGGAGAAAATATCTTTTCTGTGTAATGGCATTCATCTCAAATTAATCCGTTCTTTAGAAGTTTGTGCTCTAAAGAATATTCTCTCCATATGAATGATTACGGCCAAGCTAAACTCTCCTTTTCTTATAGTTTGGGAAATGTTTTTAGAGTTGGCCAGAGATAATTTTGCCTAGCACTTAAATGTTCATAAAACATACATTTTGGAAATTAAACCTATAGAGCTTGCTGCCACAAGATTTTACTTAGAGCATTTAATAGAATTTTAAGGGGACACTTGATTTTTACCTTACAATTGTCCGTGTGTGGGGGAGAGCCACCAATCTGGAAACCCATCAGAGTTTGAATTCTATTTGTGCTATGATGCTTGTTTCCAGTTTTTCCATGTTTGTATTAGATGCAAAGGAGTAGTTAGCTGGAGAGCTGATGCAGGTTCCATACTGGTGCAAAAACCTTAACAACTAAGATGTGCTGTGTGTCATTAGGAAGATAAGAGAAGTATCCCACTCTAATTTGGGGGACCTCCATTTGAGAGGGGGGCTCAGACATTTTATAAATTACATAAAATAAGATGATCAAATTGTGTACAAGATCCCTTCTTATGTCAGTTATTGGTTGGCTTCTGTCCTGAATCTAGGATCAGGAAGAAATCTCTGATGTAGGCAAGTTATTGCATAATTGGCCATCATAGGGAAAAGGGGCATTCATTTTTCTCTGAAGCACCATATATTGACTGTTTCTGGACACAAGGTAAATCAGATGGACTGTTGGTTTGATCTGCTTTGACAGTTTCTGTATTTTTTATGGATTGTATAATGTATATTTTATAGCTCCTTTTCTATTTTAAGCTTGGTCGAAATAAGGATAAAAGATGATCTCATGGTTCAAATGCATCTCTCTAATCAGGGAAGTTTAACTTATGTTACAATTATATATTTTTTATAATTGGCAACTAAATGTTATAACTAAATATTATACTACTGTACTGAATGTAATGGCTGTTTTTAATGGGCATTAAAGTACTTTGTTCCATTGCTACATCAAGAACTAATACAGCATGCATTTAGATTATTTGATTTAATCCCTTTGTTCTTGTCTGTAAAGCAAGTGAATGACTCAACTGGGTCATACAAAAAATCCTAAATCTACTCTCTGACTTCGTTCACAGAGAAATTTCTCATTCTTCTTTGAGTGCTTGCTCATGTCTATTCCATTAGGTGTGTGTGCGCACCAATGTTCACGGTCATCAGAGATGTCTTAGTGGTATCCATAGGGCCAACTGTGGCACCCCCTTGACTGCTGTGCTCCATGTGCCTGTTCATCAGGCGCCACCAGCCCTATCCCATCTCAGTTCCTTCTTAGCGCCTCTGGTGGTTAGTCAGAACACCTTTACTTGCATAGTAAAAGCTAGCAGTTTCGTGTCTTCTGACTTAGCTTTAGGGCCTTGTAAATAGTTTGTTAATAGTAGTTAGTGTTAAGTAGTTAAGTGTAATCAGAAGATAGAGTCCCAGCGGGAACTTCGCTCCAGGTGGGGTATAGCCCAGTCTATGGGGTTTAAGCCCTGCATGAATTGTAACAAGCTATGCCTGTAAGTCACCCCAACAGCAGCTGCCCCCTGTGCTTGGGGGAATTACAAGTGAAGGACAAGTGTCATATTTGCAAAAAAAATTAGATCCAGGACTCAGAGCGGGATATGCATTTGCAGGTTCTCATGGAGGCTTTCCTTCATTTGGCTACTGACCCATCCTGCCAAGACTTGCCTAGTACCTCAGCCTCGGTGCGCAGCACACCCCTGGCACCAGGCTCCGCCCGGCACCACTCCCTGTCACTAGTGCCCCAAAGAAAACAAAGACACATGACTCCCAGAACCAGGCAAGAAGGGCCATGGTATATCGGGCAAAGGACACAGTTCAGGCTTCCCTGCCACTCTGGAGCCCATGTGTCCATGCCTTCCCAGTCCGAGCCTTTAGTCCCTTAAAGAATCCACCACTGACTCTCAGGAGCAGTAGGGGAACCAAACTCCTGACAGCATTAATGCCTTCTCAAGCTTCCCCAGCATCAAGAGAGCAGAGGTCTCCGTCACTGGTGCACCACGTGCCACAGGAAATGGTAAGGGAGGGAAAGCCAGTTTCTAAGACCCCTCAGGGGGCAGTGGGCACTACTGATCCTCTGAGACAAGGCAGCGCTCTCCACCTCCACGCCGCAGATCTCCAGAGTCGCTACTCATCCTTGGTCACTGGCATCCTCACCATCTTGATGCGGGTTGTCTAGGTCTCTGTACTACTGGCACCATTTGCCCTCCCACCCGTCATCCTCTTGGCATAGATCTCAGTTGCCTGCCCCATGGGAGTGCTCCCCATTACGACTCTGGTTCCCCCAACTTCGGCATCTATCCCCTCGATACCGGCACTGATCATCTCCACTCCAGGCACCGATCTCCATCAACGATGGTCAGCAGGCAGATGCAGGCTTCTGCAGCGCCATTGTGGTCATTGGAAGGGGATTCTACTGACACAGAAGGGCGGTTCAGCCCCACGACCAGACTGCACTGGCATGATTATGAACCTGAGGCTTCATCGACATCTACAGCGCCACCTTGGCAGCATAGCCAGTGGCCAGTGCGGCACTTTATTGGAGCACATGGGGCATGCCAGTCATGACAATTCTCCCTTTTTACAGCTCATCTGCCATTGTCTCGGTGCAACAGTTGGCAGCACTGACTGCACTGGGCCTGTGTGTGAGTCGCACTCGGAGGTCAGGGTAGTTTCAGAGACTGCACCCACCCCTAAACCTTCCTCCCCTATGTGGTACGATGCTCTGAGGCCTCCCCTGGTGATACAGTTGTCGTCTTCATCCTTAGATGAGGCAGTCACTGGACCCTTGAGGACCAGCCCGCCGGATGATTTTAAAGAACACCAGGCCGTGCTTCGACACGTGGCTGAGAACTTGGACCTAGAGGTGGAGGAGATGGCCAAGCAGGCTGACACCTTGTTCAACATCCTCTGAACATCCTGCCTGTGTTGCACTACCAGTGCATGACAGAGTCCGTAAAATTGCTAACGCACTTTGGCAAACATCGTCGTCCATCTCTCCAGTCCTAACTCAGGCACTTAGCCCTCTTAAGCACTTTTAAAAATTCTACTAACTTCTTATCTGCATCTTTAGACACCTAAATATCTTTGAAAATCTGGTCCTCATTCCAGCTCACGATAGTCAGTGACTGTCTTTCTGTTGATTTTGAGAAGTGGATCAGGCCCTAATAATAAGAGAAGGCATATCTATTTATAGAAAAGAGAAGGGGTGTCACTTTCTTTTCTAGATGAAGAATGACGCCTATTGATATGCTCATAGACTAATACACCCACATGTATTTTACAAAATATTTTACAGTTGTTTTTTGACAGAAAGTTTTGCAAAGAATAGCAGTTTAGAAAAGGTTAATATGAGCTTTGAGTTTTTAAAAAAGAGACTGTGTCTGTTAGTATTTTGTAGCTACAGTTGGCAACAGTAATGATTTATCTCAGTTTTTATTCCAAATGTCTCTTTATTGGATACTGTGCATGACAGAAATCCAAGCTGCTGGACTTTATCCAACTTCTACAAGAGAGAGGTTGAATAACGTAATAGCTCAGGGCCAGAGAGCCCTGTTAATCTCCTGTGAATGGAAGCTCTTTAGAGCTTTGAAGAGGAGAAGCCAGAAAGGGGAAAGAGACTAGTTTAAGGACTCTGTTTGGCTAGGTACTAGCCATCTTTCTGGCTCATGCTACTGCTGATGCTGTTGCATTTGCATTGGCATGTGCTGTGGATAACATTACACTGACAACAGAAAGAGAGGCCTGAGCAGCAGTGTTAGTCACGGAAACAACAAAATAACATAAGAAGATCAAGAAAGTGCTTCTGCATTTTACTAGTTCGATAAAAAGAAAAATCTTTATGGATGAATACAAATAGGCTTCCATGTGCAAGAGGTAAAGTACTGGATTCTCTCAGTGATTTCTGTAAAATGTGGATGTGTGTGTTTCATCAAGGACTTGTTCAAGGATTTGATTACCAAACTCAGCTTCTTTGTATTTATCCTTTAATTCACATGTGTTTGCAGGTTAGTTTAGTAATGATTTTTAGATTTTATGTCATATGAGCTATAACTGAGAAAACGTACCCATTGAAATCTGTGAATCTATTCTATCATTAATGTGCACGAGTCACTCCTGCTAGGAGTAAGCATGTACATCTAATGATTGATTGAATGTGCCAAATAACCAGGGGAAGTATAGGGTACTCAATATATTATTAACTTAACATTTGCCCATTTCCTTTCTAATAATACAAAGTACACAATTGAAATAGATTGCTGGGTCCTAATTTTTCTGAGATCTTGATGTGGTCACAATCAACCTAGGCTTCTTTGTAGTTAATATTGTACAGTTTTTTCAAAGTTTGATTTCAAATAAATTCTCATAGATAATGTGCCTGGGGTATGAAACATTTCTTAAAGCATTTAGAAACCATTACAATGTATTTTAAATACAAAGAAAAAATGAACGTCCCATCTGTGACAGATATGACAATATCCTGCAATATCTTAGTTAAACCATGGTGAATTAAGTTTAATATTATTGAATTAAGTTTAAGTATTTTAGGAGTTCATTGTATTAAAAGTGAAAATGTTTTGTGTTATTGTGGGATTGTATATAACTTCTGTAAGGAGAAGGCATGGCCAATGTAAATCCTATGACATGTTATGCATTTCAGAAAACTTATTGAAACAATGTACTAGATAAACAAAGCAGGGGGATTCCCAGGAAGTACTTGAAAGGAGGAGAACGCAAATGACCCACTTCTGGATCCATCCTTTGAAGCTATGGCTTGGGCAGAAACTCACTGTATGGTTATTTCCTATTCATGGTGGCTCCAAATATTCAGCTGGGTTTAAAAAGTGACTCTCATAGAGCCGTGAATCTGTTGAGCTTCTGACCTCAGGACAAACCCCCTGAGCAAGGTTTGAAGGACTTATCACCAACTATAGCCCTTGTTGGAGTCAGGGGGGGATCTCTAGTAAGTTTATTAGCATGCACGTAAGTAAGTTCTTTCACTGTTTTTAATACATTTTCTCTGTAATACTCATCTTAAGAATAAAAGTACTGGCTTTTAAAGAATTCTGGTTAATTATAACTGCATGTGATTAAACTGTCTACCATCTCTGAGTAGAGAAATGAAGCAGATCTGTTTAGGCTGTCTTGCTTGGGATGTCACAGTGTAGTCAAGGGACTGTGCAGACTGGAAATACCACAGTCAGGAGAGAGAGAGAGAGAAATGTGTGTTTCCACCCAAAAGAGGCAATGATTGAGGAATCGGAAGCCTTGCTTGACCATAGAGGAGGAATACAGGTGCAGTTGTCCTGAACTATGACACCATATTGTCTGCATATCCCAAACCCACGCAACTACGCCAGCATAGCATATGTTAGAGCATAGCACTGAGCAAGAGCTAGTGATGGTTTCGGAACAAGTCACTTGTTAATAAGGTGATTTTGGAAATAATAGTATAACATTTTGATTTAAAGTAAGTTGCATTTAATTTAGTCACATTTATTTCCATTCTTGCCTGCATGCATTCTCTATATGTGTAGTATAAATGTTAAAAATCATAAATGAACTTCCTTGGGAAGGCACCGTTTCTCAGCCTGTATTTGTAAAACTCTTTGCATGATGAGGCCCTCATTTTGATAGGAGCTTCTGGAAGGTAATGCAGTTTAAATGTAAAACAATTACAAACATGTGAAAGCACATGAAAAATCCAGTACATTAAAAAAGTATTCCCAACCCAGACAAACTAAACTCTACCAAAGCCCACTGACAATAAACTCAATCCTATCATCTAAAGGAGAAAGAAAATAACTCTACAAATCCCCTACACCATCAGTATACAACTTTGGACAAAGGATATCACATAAAAAGTGGGAGGGGGCGAACAGGGGTGAGGCCAGGCTGTTTGGGGAGGCACAGCCTTCCCTACCTGCCCTCCATACAGTTTTCAACCTGAATGTGATCCTCGGGCCAAAAAGTTTTCCCACCCCTGGTTTATGTAATGTCTGGATTAGTGGGCTGGTTTAGCCTTAAGCTTTTTCTACATTGATTATTTTTGGTTTCAGCTGCTGATTTTTGAAAGGCAAAATGAAACGCTACCATGATTAAGTAGTGGAGGTGATCCTATGCTATCATTTGCTGTGATACTATATGCCCAAGTGGCAAGTTATGAATGTCAATCTCTCTGTAATCTGCTTGGATTTTACTAATAGGCATTTTAAGTCTATACTCTTTTTTTTCTTTTTGCCCATTTGATTTTACATTACAGGACTTGATGTCATGAAACAAAATCATAGTTCTGCAGATTTTACTGGAGACTATTGCCTGACACCATCTCCTCAGGTATTCTGTGTTGGGCAGAGTCCTTTGTTTCAGTGTTTGTTTTTGTCAGTCTCTGTAGCTCAAAACAATGGGAAAAGTTCTAAACTGTGCCTCTTGTATGGCACAGCACAGCAGATGCAGAACAGAGTCAGAGGTAAAGAGGGACATCTTTCTTCTGCCTGGATTCTGTTGCAGGGGCCAAGACGTCTCCCTGATATAAATTAAAGCAACCCTGGGAGGGACTCATAGCTTCCTCCTGGTTGCCTGTGGGCTGCACTGTAACCCAGAATCGCTATGGCACTGAACACTATGAGCATGCCCCCTCCACTCCTGCCTGTGACATGTCCAGTATGTTGGGACCTGCAAAGAGAGGGAAGCATAGGTACACTTAGGCCATGTCTACACTTACCAGAGATTGAAGCTGCTGTGATCGATGCAGCGGGGGTTAATTCAGTGGGTCTGGGGAAGATCTGCTAAATCGACAGCAGAGCGCTCTCCAGTTGACTCTGGTATTCCATCGGAACGAGAAGAGTAAGATAAGTTGATGGGAGAGTGTTTCCCATTCATGCAGTGCAGTGTAGACACCACAGGAAGTTGACTTAAGCTACGTCAACTCCAGTAACCTTACTCACATAGCTGGAGTAGCATAACTTAGGTCGACTTACCGTGGTAGTGTAGACAAGGCCTTACATTAGTCCAGTGCTGCTTCTGTGTCAGGGAAATTCCCCCAGCCCCTCATTATGGGCTTGTTTTTTTTAGCTGTTATACAACTCAGAATATAGGGGTGAGATAAAGGTAAAGAATCAGCCCCAGCAAGTGAAATAATACACTATATGTACGTAATTTTAATTATCCAGCATTCTGCTCTGAGACATGAAGGATCATGAGCTTACAGTTTGACATGAGATGCTGTGAGGAAACTGGATTTTACAGAGTTTTTTCTTTAAGACAGAAGCAAATCTCTACCTCTACACTTACATTTCTGTGTTCCCATGAATCCTGAATTAATACTCTGTGTTATTTCAGGCCTTGGTGATCATGTTATCATAGGTTTCTCACATTAAAATTAGATCATCCATAACTGGTATTTATTTCCTTTGTGGGAATGGTCAGTTTCTGTGCCATATAGCAGATGCAATTTTCCCCCCCAAATCATCAATAATAATTTCTATCAATATGAGTTGCTAAGGATCTTAGCTGAATCCATTAGTTCTGTCATTTTCTTGTCTGTCATAGGTAAACAAGACATGAATAAATGAAGTTTTACTTCACATGTCTGCTCCCCCTCCAGACTCGATGTTGTTTGAGCTGTCAGCGGATATTACAATCTTTCCTGAGTTGGGTTTAAACACTGTATTGTAATTCGTGCAGGTGCAATATCATTCATATTAGATTTAGTGGTGTTAATTTTCTCTATGCTTGCCTACAGAACAGATACAGCAGTGTAGCATGGCTACTATATGCATAGTAATGAAATAATTGAGTACTCTGGTTATTTTTATTGCTGCAAGAGATCTTTTAGTAGTACAAATTTAAAAAAGTAAAGTAACATTTTTAATATTTTTTCTAGCTCATCAGGACTCTCTGGCGGCTGAAAATCTATAATTGAGGTCACTTTTGTAGAGTTCAGCTTGACACCCTTAGTTGAGAGGATGTGACCACAATTCAGTTACTCTGATAATGCAATTTTGGATTTAATTTTTAAGCTCTTTTTACCTAGATTTCTGGAGCATGGAACATAGGTTGGCATGTTCTTACATTGTAGATCCAGACATGAGGGTGTCATCTACAATGGCTGTTAAACGCATTAAAGCCTGGCAAAAATTTTGTTTTCTTCCTTTTCAAACTCTTATTGGCGTGAATGAGTACCAAAGGCTAAATATGTGAATCTCTGTGGTATTAAACATGGCTAGCAGTGAACTTTGTGAACTTTCTTTGTCTAATTTGATCTGCCAGTTTTCAGTCTGGCAACCTGTCCACTGAAAAATTGGTCTTCAGCTGATTTGCTTGCTGACTTATCAACTAGTCTATTGTTACACTGTAGCAGTCATGAGCAATCTATTATATTGGAGAATTGTGAGATTAGTATCCTGAGTGTGCTTAAAACACATGATAGGTGCCTGTTAATGGAACAACAGTTTTTATAAATTGTAAAAATTAATAAATGAATATAAATAAATGTAAGAATTGGATAATGCTTTCTCAGTTGTATTGCTCAAATCTTGTAGATCAAAGCATAGTTTACTTCTGGCGGAATTTTGCGTCATTGCTCCTGCATAGAATTCATGTTCCCTGCACTTTTCTTTGCTTCCCCATCAGAAGTAATTTTTCTGTGGGGAAGCAAAGGGAAGCCTCAAAAGTGGTCATGCGCCCCTCCCCGGCAGCTCAGGCAGGTTGTTTTGGGCACCTGGAACAGCCAATAGAGATGTAAATCACCATGGGTTGTGTGGGCGGTGTGTGAGCTGGGTGGTTGTACATCTCTGAGAGAGACATTCTGTCCCTCTCACATGTTACACTGCTCTACAGCCAAAATGCTTCTGAAATAAATGTAGTCAAACTTGACTAATTCTGGGTCACTGAGAACGAAAATGATGCTTATAATTGTTCATTTGCTCTAGTTTTCAAGATATGCTATTGGGTCAGTATATACGACCCTTGACATGGGAATGGCGGAGGATAAGTGAGTTATAAAGGGAAGAGATCTCAGTTTAAACCAGAAATGACTAAAATACATTTTTGACTGGATCTATGAATAAATCTATGACTGGGTTTGGACAGTACTTGCTTTTTAGGCAAAACAATGAATGATGCACTCTGAACTGGTATTGCATCATACATGATATGAATTGCATCATGTTATTCCTAGAAGTCATGGATGATACAATCATAACGAAGCTTACATCACTCTGCTGAACAAATTGCCCTATATCAGCTCTAGAAATCATACAGTGTCGTGCTCTCTTATTTGTCAGTGTTTGATTTTGCAAAGGGACACACTTCTGTTTAGCCAAAGTGAGCAGAGATGCCTCGTACTTGTGTGAATAGTGCAGATAACTTCCGCTATGTTTGTGGTGAAGTGACTTTTGCATCACAAAAGCGCAGTATAACCACTATGGTTAAGAGAGCCTATCACCTTTATTTTGGCTGCAAAATTGGAGATCAGGACAAGAGGTGGACCCCACACATATGCTGCAACACTTGTGCAACAAATCTTCGCCAGTGGTTGAACAGGAAAAGGAAGTCTATGCCTTTTGCAGTGCCAATGATTTGGAGAGAGCCAACAGATCATACCAGCAATTGTTACTTCTGCATGGTGCCTCCAGTTGGGAAAGGTGTGTCAAAGAAGAAAAAGTGGACTGTGCATTATGGAAGGTGACCTTGTAGCCTGCAACAACATCGATGGTGTGATGGCAGCCCTCAACATCGTTCACGATCTAGATGAGTGGAAACTCTTCATTGATTCATCGAAGACGAGTCTTAAAGCTGTTTTGCGGCATAATGGCAATGTTTTGCCATCAATTCCAGTTGGTCATGCAGTGCATATGAAGGAAACCTATGATAACGTTAAACAACTTTTGAGGTGCATAAAATATGACCAACATCAGTGGCAGTTTTGTGGCGATTTAAAGGTTGTTGCTCTCTTGCTTGGTCTGCAGACTGCATACACAAAGTACTGCTGTTTTCTCTGCGAATGGGATAGTCGTGCAAGAGATTCCCACTACATCAAGAAAGATTGGCCACTCCGACAGTCATTGGAGCCTGGGAGGAAAAGTGTTCAGCATCCACCACTTGTTGAATCAAGGAAGATTTTGTTACCACCCTTACACATCAAGCTGGGTCTGATAAAGAACTTTGTCAAGGCCATTGACAAAACACAAGCAGCTTTCAAGTACCTCCATGGAAAATTTCCGAGGTTAAGTGAAGCTAAGATAGAGGAAGGTGTCTTTGTTGGTCCTCAGATTCGTGAACTTCTTCGAGATGATGCATTTGACCATGCACTGCGTGGCAAGGAAAAGACGGCATGGAAAGCCTTCCAGTCAGTGGCAATACATTTTCTTGGAAACAACAAGGCAGACAACTACAGGTTGTTGGTGGAAACCTTCTCAAGGCATACAAAAGCCTTGGTTGCAACATGTCACTAAAGATACATTTTTTGCACTCTCATCTAGATTTTTTTCCACTGAACTGCGGAGCAGTGAGCGACAAGCACGGCGAGCGATTTCACCAGGACACTGCAACAATGGAGAAACGCTATCAGGGCAAATGGAGCCCATCAATGCTTGCAGACTATTGCTGGACAGTGACAAGAGATGCTCCATTTAATGAATACAAGAGACAAGCCAAGAACGCCGAGTAGACACTGAATAGGACTAAACTATGTACATAATAGTTTTTTGCCTTTTGTTTCATAATGCATTTTATTTATATAACCCTTTTGCTGATTTTTAAAGTGTTACATAAACAGGACAGGTGAAATATTATCATGTAAAGCAACCATAAACACATGAAAAGACCTAGGTTTACAATTTATGATTAAAACTCTACTATCTACACAATATACATAGACATAAAATGTAAAAACTTAAATATCTTAGAAACAGTGACCAATCAGTTGTTTTAATTGTCATATTTGATTTCAGCACATGAAAATACATAATAAATATCACATTTTATCACTGAAGCAGATGACGTCTAAAAAATTGTATACCAGTGTTATTGCAGCATGCTCAGCATAGAGGGGCAGGACTCTGGGGTGTTTCTGAGCAGGTAGGCATGGGGCAAGCTCTGTCCCCTCAGGCAGAACAGAATGTCGTAGCCTGCCTTCTTAGTGAATTGTTACCATTGTCTTTGTGAATCCCCCAGGAGTATAAAACAGGTGTAAAAGTTTTAAGGCTCCTTGACATTGCCAGAGTGGTGTAAAGGTGTCTTATTGTAAGCACAGTCTGACTTATAAATGCTTATGGTGCTTTAGTGATTTAGAACTGGTCTAATTTTTTGAACTGAAAACATTTCCTATCAAAATATGCTCCATGAACTGTTTGCCACTGACCTTTCTAGAGATGGTCAGTAGCCAATATAAATTGAGAGTTTGATTCACCAGCCTCCACTTGCTCTTTCGTTGCCTGTGATTTCTAATAACTATAAATCAGGGGTCAAACTTAGCTATATTACTATTAGACAAAAGAGGTTTGGGGATTTTCTCTAATGCTCCCCATGCCCATTCTCCATCCATTGCATTGTACTTTAAATAAATTAGCAAAATGATTGAAACTAGCATGATTATATTGTGTTGTTTTGACAAAATATGCAGATTTTTGCAGAATTTTAAAATATCACACGTAAAATGTTTAATTTTTTGGAGCAGAATTTTTGCCACAGAATTCCTCCAGGAATAGTAGCTGCGCTCCTTTGTTAGCAATAGCTTTGTGTCTATAAAACTTGTTTCAACATTGGACAGGGTTTTTTGCATCAATTGGATGTTAGAATTGACTAAGCTTTTTGCTTTGCATTCAGGTTTTGTATTGGGTTAGTGAATGGTAATTACATGATATTATTTTTGGTTCTCTAGCTGAGTCTCATCTCCTATACTCAGCAATGTTAGAACAAAGTTATGTGACTCAGTTTCTCTAGAAGCATAGATTGCATTTAGTATGTTTTCTACTCTCCCTGTGTCCTATTAACTATGAATACAAATAAATCAACCTTCATCAATTGAGTCTGTCAAATTCTAGCAGGCAGTAGTTTAGTACATTTTATGTTCTTATCATTGTCCCAGTTTGTAGAAATTGTACTATTATTGGATATTTCTCCCCAAACTACATTTGACTGTTGCTTTATTCGAAAATCAATAGGTCCGTATTTCTGGCAGAAGCTTGTGTTGCCTTAAGCTAGTAGTCTACCTTCTGGAATTCTGCAGGTTATATTATTTCCAGGGAACTAATTCATTTTTTTTTATCTGAGCCTCACATTATGAAGAGCAAGGTCCCTTCCATGAGACAGACCTGTTCATGGAACCTGGGCACCTGGGTGCTGACCTTAGGGACAACTAGTCATTGATGATATGGAGATATAGCCACACTGCTGTGATCTCTGGGTCCCAAGGCCCACATTTCATTTCTGAGCAAATAGGTTATTTTTCCCTGTGCCTAAGGGGTAGAGTAATCCCAGAATGTTGTACGTTAAATTTTTCTACTCCACCATACAATAGTGAGCCATATCCACAGAATTCTGCCCCTTCTTCTCTGATCCTTCAACTTCAACCACAGTATGAAATTTGTTTCTGTAAAGGGTGTGTAAATATTTTTTAATTGTTTCCCCTTATACTCTCTCCCCTGTTGGTTAACAAACTCCAAAAGAACATTTCAAAAGATAGTTAATATCTTATTTCTCCTTGAAATGAAAATGAAATAGAAAATTAAATGTTGAAGCCCTTTCAAATGCATTCCTTCCTCCCTGTTAGCTAGTGCTTGCATAATTTCTGTTAAAATAACAAAAATTGATTCATATATCAATGACTTTGAAAAGATGTGGCCAGTTCCTAAGAGAAATTGCAGAAAAATTTTGTGGACCAAAATGGAAGACTCTGACACTGACTCCTCCCATGGTTTTGGGCAAATCACTTAATCTCTCCCTGCTTTAGTTTCCTGTGCTGTGAAATTAGGATAATACTTCTCATTTAGAAAAACAGAATCAGAGGTTTAGAAGGGACCGCAAGAGTCATCTAGTGTCTAACCCCTGCCATGATGCAGAATTTGTCTGTCTAAATCACCTAAGACAGATGGCTATCATCATAGAGATGTTTTGAGAATTAACTAATTAACATTTGTGAAATGCTTTGAACATCAATATTGCTACATGAGTGCAAAGTATTTTTATCTGAGCTGTCTACTTCCCTGTGGCCATTACCTAATGTCATCTTTGTAGTTCTCCAAAGTTATTTGATTTTGTGTATGAGGTATTTATATGAGTCATCCCAATATATCAGTGATCCACCATAGGCACTAATTTGGTTCCTCTTTTTTTTTTTTATTATTCTTTTGTGAGGGAGCTGTTGTGTGAAATAACTAAATCTTCTGTTGCAGGTTAAACTCTTACATCAAGGTAAATTGCAATCTAATGGATTGCGTACTGGGTTGGGCATGAAGGGACCTAACATCTGTTCTCATTTCTGTGGCTTTTCCCCTGTCTGATGTTGGAAGTCATTTGTTATTTATTATTATTTGTATTACCATAGTGCTTTATGAGCTCTAGTTGTGGACTGGAAGCCCACAGTACAAACAGAACAAAAAGTTCAGTCCCTGCCCCCAATGAGCTTATAATCTAATTGTAGGACAAGAGATAACAGATGAAGAGAGACAGGTTCAGGAGTACAAATAAACAATGGGACAGCATTGGTGAGCATGGCAGACAGTGGTCTGTGCAAACACTAGCCTAACAATTGTCAGTTTTTCTGTAGGCATGATAGCACAGGAGAGCTTTGAGGATGGATTTAGAGAAGGACCATGAGGTCCTTCTGATGTTTATGAGGAGAGTCTCCCAAGAATGTGGGGCAGCACTGGAAAAAGCACAAAGGTGCTTGTTTGAAAAATTAGGTTCTGCCCGCCTTAATTTCCTCATCTGTGGGAGTTTGGGGGGTAACACTTCCATTTGTAAAATGCTTTCAGATTCATGAATTAAAAGTGGTATATACATGTTAATAGTATAATTATTCACTTAGATTCTCCATTCTTCATCTTATTCCATCTTCTCCCTCCACAAAAAAACAAAAGATTCCATTAAGACTTATTTTATAAATAAAGCATGTAAGTATGTTTGGGGAAAAAAAAGAAATGTGTGTGCACTTACACAAACGTGCATGCAAAGCACTTGTATATGTAACATGTACCAATGGTATTTTTTCTTGAAGGACTGGGGTCTAGACTATGATCTCTTTGGGTAACGTACTTTTTCTTACTATGTACAGTGCAGAGCACAAAGAAGCTCTGATCTCAGTTGGGGCTTCTAGGTGTTGCCATAATAGAAATAATAATCACAAATATACCTAAGTGGAGACAAATGACTTTTTTAAAATGTTTATTCTCCCTGCATTCATTCATTTGCCACTGTTTGCTTTTCTTGTTCATTATGTCTTGTCAGAAAAATAAAATATAAGCTTTTAGGGACAGAGACCTTATTCTTTTGATCTGAACACTACCTGCACCCACCTGCGCACTTTTGAGTATTGTAAATGATAATAAACAATAGTGTTGTCTTATCCAGGATTTCCTCTATTCAGTCCATGTCATTAAATTTGGGGGTAAATCCATAAGATATTATTATTATTTTTCATAGGTAGAGCAGGGTTCAGATTTTACATCTTTGAGATGTAACGTGGTCCTGTACATACATCTGCATGCAAAATGAATTGTGTGACTTTTTTTTTTTTAAAAAAAATCAGAATTCTACTCAATTTCTTTTCTTTATAGGGCTTTAATTGTTGAAGTATATCCATAAGACAAGTTAATTACAGTAAGTTACTAATGAGTATATTTTAGGGAATAGATGAGAAAAAGAACAAGTCTAGCGAACGAGAAACAATACAAGATTTTTTAAAAGGTGGCAAGAGGCACTAAGTGTGGCAGTTACTGAGCGGACAATATTTAGATTAATTTGCAAGTTAACTTTATCCTGCAATTTAAAAAACAAAACAAAACAGCAAAAGAACTTCATTGATTCTCTGGTTACAGCTTGAGTGACCTTTCATTGCTAAAGAAGAATTTGTATGATAAATGGGTGGAGTTAGGTTTGTTTATAATTTGCTGCTGTCCTGTATGCCAAATTTCTATTTTTTCCTTCACTAATTAGAATGTCTGCATATTGCAAACAGTGGTGGGTTCTCCCCTAGGCAGATGGCTTGCTCTATAGGGAACTTTAATATAGAGAACATGCAAAAGTACCAAATAACTGTTCAGTCACCTGATTCAAATTATGACATACTGCATGTGACATATATATACACATATATATAGAATGTGTCTATATATATATATACACACACACACATATATATGAAAAATTGTTTAAAATATGATTTTTTAAAATGGTAGTAATTAAGACCAGCAAAATGAGAAAAAATAATATTAATATGCCATAGAATTATTTGCATGGTAGGATTTGTTCTGTTTGAAATTCTCATTTTCCATTTGAGTCTAGCCTTCTTAATGTACTTTGATTTAAGAAATTGCAGTTTATATTAAGCTGCTTAATATGAAAGCTGTCTCTAAGTCAAGATTCTTGCATGAACATTTTAAGAAGTGGTATTCTGAGCAGGCCATGGGTTAATGAAAAGTGAAAGTAGAGCACAGACATGCTGCTGAGGAAGCATTAAGTTGCTCTCTGCAGCTGAAGTGTTTTACGTAGGCACCTGTGGGTTTCATTGCGTTCAATATACAGACTGCAGTATGAGGCAGGCACTGACTCTGCTGACTCCAGTACACTCCTTCACTGCTGTTCTGCCTGTTTCTTGCTGTCCAGAAGACAGACAAAATGGTGCAGTGTGTTCTGGGTTTAGAAAAAAATAATCTTCAACATGATCCAGAGGTGGGTTTGTAACATTGAGTGGGAGAGGAGATTGTTAGCAAGATTAAGGGAGTGGATAGAAATCAGGATGTATTATGATTTCCTGGCTGTTTCAGAGTGCATTTGTGGGCATTTGTATAGTGATACGTAATAGTATATAGATGCATACGGATTTTGTGTTGAGATATATATATATGTGTGTGTGTGTGTGTGCCCATGTGTATATTAAAATATTTATATCATTTTTAAAGAAATATTTATTTTCATTTTAATACTATGGATGTGTCATCTGAATAATTTGTTTTGTAAGCAATCTTTTTTTCTTTTTTTAACTGTCACAACTTCTGCCAATTTCTCTCTTTTTTTATTGTTTTACGATATTATAGAGCATTAGTAGAGGGTTCTGAGCTGACTTAGAAAAATCAGGGGAATGAACACAAGATTTGACACTTCATCTTTTATTGATGACTGTAAAACACTGTTTAGTACACATTGCAAATAACTAGACTTTAAATTATCATCTTTTTAAAAGTCAAATGTTTGTAAAAATCAGTCATATTGCACACAGTGAGAGAAAGGATAAGGAACTGGGACAAGAGTCTTTAAGAAACCAAGGACAGAAATGCGAACGTTTAAAAAAAAACTGTCTCTTACTTTATGATCTTCATTTAGATCTTTCTTATTTTGAAACCTATGTAAAAGTTTAGACAGTTAAGTCAATCAGAAAAATGTTAATGTGAAAAACAGAATATCAACAAAAATTGTAGTTTCAATACAGTCTGATCACAATAGATCTCCTAATTATACATTATAATCTCATCATTGTTGTATTGCTGGAGATTTATAACTTTTCAGTTTTTAAAAATATATCTAGATTTCTACTGAGCTTTTGATGTCTGAAATACCTGTGTTAACATACTGCTGATTCACAAGCTTTGGTTTTGGGATGCTGCTGATTTTATAGGGTAGGGTGTGGGTGGGTGTGGGTAGGGAAGGGGCTGGGTGTGCACTTGACAGTTTGGGCTGAAATGTATTAATAATATAGATCCCTCTCCTTTTCCCCTCAAAAAAAATAATTCACAGAGCAACATTTTCAGCAGTGGTGCATTATCATGGGTGACTGGGGGGAAGAAGCAAGAGGGCATGTTAGTGTTTAAAATTAGGGAACCCCTTGTCTTCAAATTAAGGGAGAATACCATGCATATACACTTAATTTACACGCTTAGGTTTTTCTGTTTGTTGAAATACACCACCACCTGTGCTGTTATTGCTTAGCTGTTTGGGCATGTGTGTGCTCGCATATTTTTAGAAATTCAATTATGATATGACTTCATAATGAAAATCCTGTTTTTGCTCTGTGAGAAAATAATATATAATCAGGCAGTTGAAATACTGTATTTTAAGGGATACAGTGATATTTATTTTAAGGGTTAAGCATTGACATTTTAACATTTTACTTCAGTTTTTCTGTTTGTTTCATTTGTTTATTAATGCACTCTTCTGTTTTGTGCTTTTATTGCATGTCCACAATCCCCACACCCTCTTAATGATATCAGAAAAATGTAGCTCAAGGCACAAGGAACATCAGTCTTGATGTAATAGTACTGTGTACTTCGTTCTTTATATGTTTTGTAACATTTTCTGGGAAGGAGGAGCACATCCCCATTTTCCTCTTATGAGTAAATCACTCATATTGCTCTTCACAGATGCCACTCGCTCATAACTGACATGAAATTCAGAACAATGTATGAGACCTATAGATGCCAAAAAGAGTAACAGTATGCCTCTGTATGTACTCGCGTAGTTATAAGGGATCTATTATACCACATTCTTCTACCTCTTCATATCTCTAGGATGTTACATAACTCTGGCAGAGCTTTGCAGATGAAACAAAGGAATCTGATTGGCTTTTTTACAAGGTACAGAACTAGTGAGAACCATTCAACTTATGTGCTCCCACATCAGTATGGCAAAATGATAAGAGTAGAAACATTCTGAAGTGAATATTTTTGTTACATTAATAGCAGCTGTTAGATATTTCCTTTGGATTGTTATATCTTCCAGCCAGCCATTATTCTGAAATCAGTAAGTGATCTGTAATTAGCTTGTTGATGCTTAATTGTACCATACCACAACATTCTAACCAGTGCTTCCTTTGTGCCAGGGCTGAGCCCCGGCATCTCTAGGCTTGGCAGTTCATAGTCCAGGCATCTCAGGGTTTGCTGCATCAGCTATGAAAGTATAAAAAATTACTTGAGCCCTGGCACCTCTTTCATTACAAATTAAGCACTGATTCTAACATACTGTGTGGTAGCTGTTTATACTAGATAAATGATTTCCCCTTATAGATACGTTTAAAACAAAGGTAAAGGTTTTAAAGTCTCCCTTAAGAGGAAAATTTTACATTTTGTCTAATGAGACTAAAGAGAATCACCGTTTCTTCAGATTTGGAAATATGACATTGTGAAGATCTTTACATTGAGGAAAGAAGATTACTTGAAAAAAGCATTGGCCACCAGTCTCAAAAGTATCTTAATTTAGCTGTAGAAACATGTCATGTTGGACTTCAGGGACACTTTCTATGAGGAAACATAATTGGCATTCAAACAGCAGGGTGTTGCAGTCAAAACAGGTGGAGAATTGTCTTCTGTCTAATGCTTATTAGGGACACCCTCAAGGAAGGAGAATAATGCATGCTAGCCTTTACATATTTATTATTCATGGGTAGCTGCTCTAGTGAAATACAGTTATAATTACTTAACCAAATGTATGCCTTCTTTCCTTTAAATTAAAATATTTAAAAGGTTAGCTGTACTCTGAAATTATGTAGTGAGAGCATTCTTCTGTTTGAAACCACAGTACTTCAACCTTTGTTTTACTGCAATTGAGAGGCTACAGTGAAAATGTTGTAGGTATATTAGTGAAGATTTAGAAAGAAAAGATAAGAAATCTTGCTGAGTCAAGGCTGGTAGAGCAGAACCAGAAAAAAATGGAAAAATCAGGTAGCAACAGGATATGTACAGATATATTCCCCATGATAAAAATCAGCCATTACTGGTACAGTCTGCTTCTGAGCTGATTTTTCTAAATTATCTGATATTCTAATAGAGAGGCGGGGGGAGACAGCTGGTTGCTGCTAGTGTTACATGCTGAACACAAAATGGCTGGTGGATATTAGTGCTGCAAATTGCAGATGAGGAGCTGGCTGCAATTAAGATTTTTTTAATTGAAAGGGAATTAAACTAAATACAATTATTTGACTAGCTGTTGGGCCAGATGTTATTGAGATGGCAGAAGGAAAAACAATTTTTATTTAAGAAAATTTACAAACAAATCTTCAATTGCTCCTTGAAAACAAAGGGTTTTTTTTAATTAAGAATTAAATGATAAATAATATATCAGTAATTATATATATAAAAATAATAATAATAGATACATTTTCAGCCATGAAGTTAGGGACTGCTATTAGTGTTCCTTGAAGGAATTTTGTTAAGAATAGTGACCCATTCTGTAGTGGTTCTGCTCTCTTTGTAAATGTACAGCATGCAGCATGTAATTCTTTAAAGAAAATACTTCAGTGCTTTGTTTTAAAAATGTTGACACACATAAGAGCCCTTTCAATCACAAAGTGTTATATGTGCTGCAAAAAAACCTGTTTAGATCAGGAAATAAATTTCAGTTTCAGGCTTCCCAATGATTTTATTCATGAAGAAGGAAGGGAAGACTCTATGAAATAGAGTGTATTTTTAAAGTTATAGGTCAGATTGTGTTTACGGGTTTTCACATATTGGTTTTTCTTCCTTCTGGACAGTGCTCCAATGATGGGAAAGTTTCTGTCCCATTTAAAATACCTGTTTTCACTTTGGAGAATTGACCTTTCTGCCATTGTGAACCGGATGATAAAAATGTTTTGCAGTATTGGGAGGACTAGTTGGTTCGGTAGATTAGTAACTGGATGTGAATCCTTTTGTGTTTAGGTACCAGAATGAGTTTAACCAAGTATGACTGTGACCAAAAGTGATTTCCTTCTGATAGCTATTTATGCTGTACTGGAATTGAAGTGATAATCTTTGTCTATACTCTAATAGAGAATTTCAGCCTCACAAAACTACCACTGCAGTTGGTACTAACTGGTCCTTTCTTGGCAGTCTCAGCAGAGAAGCCGATATTCTTGTGTCAGGTTAAGGCATGTTTTTATGTAGCAGGACTGCAAATTGCCAATAGTATACAGTGGCTGTTCTTTGAATATGTAAATATGGTGGTCTTCGTGTCTGTTACTCTTGTGCCTTCACAAATGCTATATTCACTACAAAAGGATTTAAACACTAAGGTATTTGAACATAAGAACGGCTGTACTGGGTCAGACCAAAGGTCGATCCAGTCCAGTATACTGTCTACCAAGTGATCTCTCTCCTGCCATCCATAGCATCCTCTGACAAACAGAAGCTAGGGACTCCATTCCTTGCCCATCCTGGCTAATAACCATTAGTGGATTTAACCTCCATGAATCGTTCTCATATTATGGGAACAAGTAAATGATGTTTCCTTATTCACTTTCTCCATACCACTCATGATTTTATATACTTCTATCCTATCCCTCCTTAGTCTCCTCTTTTCCAAGCTGAAAAGTTCTAGCCTTTTTAATCTCTCTCCATATGTCCTGTTCCAAACCCCTAATCATTTTAGTTGCCCTTCTCTGAACCTTTTCTAATGCTACTGTATCTCATTTCAGATGAGACCACATCTGTACAGAGTATTCAAGATGTGGATGCACCATGGATTTACATAAGGGCAATAAGATATTCTCCATCTTATTCTCTTTTTTAATGATTCTTAACATCCTTTTTACTTTTTTGATTGCCACTGCACACTACGTGGATGACTTTAGAGAACTATCCACAATGGCTCCAGGATCTTCTTCCTGATTAGTTGTAACTAAATTAGCTCCCATTATATAGTATGTATAGTTGGGGTTATTTTTTCCAATGTGCATTACTTTACATTTATATTTGCACATCTTACATTTTCTTATCCCCTTCCATTTCAAGAAAAATAAGTATAGTGTTCTCTAAGAAAAACAAGATAGGCAGAGAATCGTGAATGAGTTTGCAGAAAATCTGACACCCTCTATTAAATCTTTACCGGCTGTAACTTTAAGGCTGATGTGGTCATCTGTTTCATTGCTTTCAGAACATAAACTGAGGTGAAATATTTTCATTTAAATTTATTTTGTCAAGTTGTAGCATCTCTGATGTTATAAAGTAGGTGGCGGTCTGTTCAGGTAAATGTTACACCATTTCATAGCATGAGTTCTTTTGCACATAATGTGACATGTTTGAGCGATGCTGCAGACATTAGTCCTGTTTGTTCGGCAGAAAACAGATTTACATCAAAATTGTGTATGCACATATACAAATTCCTCATTTGTAAATATTAATTTCATTAGGATAAAATAAGGGTCATGTGTGTTAAACAAGAGGTAGAGCTTGAGCCAAGATTTCTGAAAGTGGGTCCATTAGTTTTAATGGAGCAACAAGATGTACCAATTGAGCCAAATCCCTGCCCTATTGCAGGATGAACACAGAGCATGCTAAGGCCCTAATCCTGCAAAACAGCATTCATGAGTGTAATCCTTATTGACATTATCAGTTCTTCTGACCTTAGTGCGACTACTTGCATGAGTAAGGTTTTGAGAAACCTAGTATTTAAAAGGAAGGAGGATAAAGTCAGTTGTCTTGTGTTTTACTTCACAAAGCTGGGGGCCTGATTTCATCATAGTTATTCCACTGTCAGCAATGAGGTATGCTAAATTTGTTGATGCTAAAGGATTCAGTGCACTTAATTTCAATTGGTTTATGAGAATTGTTGTTTTGTTTGGGGAAATAAGTTTCTAGATCATATTTTTTTAGACAGAGTACTAGTAGAACAATAATTATAACCTTACAGTCACTTAGACCTGTTGATTTCCTTATTTGCACTGATCAAAAATCATTGTTCCTTGATGGTATATGCAACATTCCTCAAACTTTATTTAAATATTAACTAGACATTTTTAACTTGAAACATACTGAAAACTTTTAACATCTAGATTAACAATCTAAAGGACACTGATTTTTGGTTTAAAATTCATTAATATTTATGAAGACATTACTTCAGATTAATTTTGTTTCCATATGTTAATATATATTCAGCCAGGCTCTTGGTAGATGCCTTTTACAGTCAAATAATAAGTTGAATTATAAAAGGTTATTTTATCAGAATGTTATTGCTGAATTAGGGTGCCTCTTGTTCCAAATGCTGTTAGGTCAGATAAGTAGATTCTAAGGTTATAATGATCTCACATGCTGTGTAAGAGTAAATCAAGCACAGATCATCTTTAAAATAATTGCAGGGTAAAGCCAAGCAATAGATTTTTCAAGTTTATTTCTGCTTTGATTATCCTGCAGGTGGTTATGCAATAATTGATCAGAAAATATCAGGACAAGGGACTCACACAGTAGATACCCTGCATTTTCAAATTATACTGGATATTATTCTGAAATAATTTATTGATGGGAAGACTTATATCTGTCAATGCTTTCTACAGTAAAAACCAAATTATATATAATCTTACTGCAGAGATGCAAGATTAGATCGGATTAACACACAGCTTGTGGAACCATTTCAAAAATAGTGAAATCAGTTTGGTCTTGAAGCTTGATAACAGTACTTTAGTAGCTTCTTTAATACTTATTTAGTTTGTGATATGATGGTGACAGCACACAGAACTGTCTATAAAATGAAAAAATTAATTGTACAATGTCAATATAATGTATTAAAATGTCATTAAATAGTTAACTTTTTTATGTGAGCAATGTTATCACATTTTTTCTTTGATGCAGATAAATTACAGGTTGACCCTGTATTAATTACACCTTCCTAATGCCCTGTAGCTGCTCCCCTTTTCAGATGGATGTGCGATGTGCCACATCCGCAAAAGCATCGACAAAGCAGTGTCCTCTGATATTGTGCACATTTGTTTGCGTGAATCCACATTTGGTCCGAGCACATTTTATATAAAGGACTGTCCCGCTGCCACCCTCACTTCTGCTCCTGCTACCATAGGTTACGTTTTGCTGAACCATCACTATGTATTATTCTTTTCTGTTTTTTATAGTTTGTAAACATATGTGGTTTCAGGGGACAAATATTTAATTTAGTATCAGTGTTAGTTGTCCATGTCACTGTCTGATTCCAAGCTGTTCCTTATCCATTCTCTCTTATAAAGCCAATTTTCCTCATTGTAGTCCTGCATTAAAAAAAATCAAGATTCAAATAATGTGCATTTTGTGACAATAAAATGTCCCCAGTGGATGAACACACCAGAAGAGTTAAGTAGGTAGGAGAAGGGTGCGTGTTGTATTACATGGACTAGAGCAGGGGTCGGCAACCTATGGCATGCATGCTAAACATGGCACGTGAGCCAATTTCCCCTGGCACACGGGGAGAGCTCAGCCCCACCCCCGCAGCTTTTGGGTTCCCCTTCTGGCGCCTTGCCAGCCGCCTCCTGCCCCACTCAGGTCCCGCTGCCAGCCTGGGTTTCCTATACCCAGGCTAGCAGCGGGACCTGAGTGGGGCAGGCGGGGACCCCGACTGGCAGGGCGCCAGTGGGGAAACCCCAAAGCCACAGCGGGCTGAGCGCTCAGCCTGCTGCGGCTTTGGGGTTTCCTCTGCTGGCTCCTGCCAGCCGGGGTCCCTGGCTGCCCCATTCAGCTCCCACTGCCAGCCTGGGACAGGGAGCCCAGGCTGACAGCAGGAGCTGAGACCCCGGCTGGCAGGAGCCAGCAGGGGAAACCTCAGAGCTGCGGTGGGCTGAGCACTCAGCCCCCTGTGGCTTTGGAATCCCTTCCTCCCCCGGCTCCTGCCAGCCCGCTGTCAGCCTGGGTTCCCTATACCCAGGCTAGCAGTGGGAGCTGTGTTTGGCAGGTAGTGGGACCCCAGGTGGCAGGAGCTTGCATGGGAAACCACAAAGCGGGGGGGCTGAGCCACTCAGCTTGCCCCCGCTCTGGGTTTCCCCTGCTGGCACCTTGCCAGCCAAGGTTCCCGCCTGCCCCACTCAGCGCTTTCACCCAGGCTGGCAATTGCCTGCAGGGAAAACCCCAAAGGGGGTGGACTAACCCCCTCAGCCCCTCCCCTTCCACCCACCTTCCGGAATGGCACGCAAGGCCTCGTCTAGATGACGATTCGGCACATCACCTCTGAAAGGTTGCCGACCCCTGGACTAGAGTATTGAAAGAAGGGGTAAATGTGTTTTGGATTCTATTGATCTAATCATATATATTAATACAAATGTATGTTTCCTTGGATCCCATATGTTACCTTGATTCCAGTTTGGGAAACAGTGACCCAGTGCTTTACTCTTTAGGGTAAAGCGATCTTTACCCTGAATTCTTACTTAATATCTTCAGGTTCTAGGAGAGTAGGATTACCTCTAAACGGTCCCGCCTCCAGTCCACAAGCTCGGATTTAAGAATATCCAGAGTCAGCCTTTGTGCCATTTGGACTGGGATCAGAGGTTCATCTGGTTGGCTTTTAAATCCGTGTCTCCCTTCAAGGCTTCTGGGGCTCGTGGCCTCCTGCATATATGTGATTGCATTTAACATATCTGCAGTCTTGGTAAATAGCAATTACAATGCATACATAATTCTGAATCACTAAGTTCAAGAATCCCTCTTTTGATGAATTGTATTTTCCAGTGTTCTCCAGGGAGTCATATTTTCCAGTCTCTGTCTGCAGTAGTCGGAATGGATGTTGCACACCTGATCTGGGCAGCATCTCTGGATAATCTTGAGTTGTGTTATGTTATGGTAGCTCCAGATGTCATTGCTTTCTAGTTTGTTACCAGACTGATGGCACTAAGAATTGTGCTCAAAAGAACGTGAAAGTAATGGAGAAAGTACTGTTGGAAAAGTCAAGTGTAGCTGATTATCTTCCTTTCTTATCATTTCACTTAGTTGTAGGAGAAGCAACTATATTATCCAGATAGTTATAAGGCAGTATTATCAGTTTATCATGAGAACAGAGAGTGCTTAGAGATGGCAGGGTAAGGAATGTGAACAAACTGCACATTTTCAGAATAGAAATGTTGTACATAGCTATTATAACTTTTTCTTTTAGGATGGGGAGAAAAGAGAAAGGGAAGGATGGCTCAAAATATTCCTGTTATAAAAGTGCTTTAGTGGCCCATAAAATACTGCTTTTTCTTTGTCTCAAATGTTGTTTAATTACCTAAATATCTGCATTGCTAAACTGGGGTATTTAAAATGTGTTGGTTTGTCTAGTTTTCTCAAGAGGATCTGCAAGATGAGCAGTGACTCAGCATGTGTACACAACAGAGCTGTTACTGCAGTATGGTGGAACAATGAATATAGTTTATTTTATGTCATGCACTGCAATTGTCCATTTTGCCTTGATATATTTATTTACCTTTTTTAAAAAGTTGATTGTAAGTAGTATGTTTGGAACTGTACAAAGAGAAGAAAAGGCATTGTCCATGCCCCCAAAGAACTCATCATCTAAATTAAATTACAGTTCAGACAGGGAACACAGAGTTTTAAGGTTGTTTGAGTTCTGCATGTTTTGCAGTTAAAGTGTGATTTGAAGAGGAAGAGGAGGTCATTTGATGCACAGGGAACAAGAGGCTGTTCCAGGTGTAAGGAAAAGCATGGAAGATGGCGTGAAGATTGCAGTGGGAGAAGAATGTAAAATGGCTGGTTGGGAAGGAGGTGCATAGTGTAGGCAGTGGGAGGGATAGTAGGAGGAAATAAGCACAGAGATGTAGGCAGAGACACAGTTTTATGCAGGGCCTTTAAGATTCTTCTTTAGATTAATAAGAAAGCAGTGAAATAATGAAAAATCTTTTCCCAGGCACTCAATGGGATCTACATATATTTTATCAACCCTCCAGTCCATTTTCTGCATCCATTCAAATGTAATTTTTTCTAACGCTTGAAAAGTGGTAAAACAGCTCCCTTCCCTGTAAACTTGAGGTGATTCTAAAATTGTAATACCTTTAAAAATCATAGCCTCATAGACTTCTAGGACTGAAGGGGACCTTGAGAGGTCATTTAGTCCAATCCCCTGCACTCAAGGCAGGACTAAGGATTATCTAGTTCATCCCTGACAAGTTTTGTCTAACCTGCTCTTAACAATCTCCAATGATGGAGATTCCACAGTCTCCCTAGGCAATTTATTCTAGTGCTTAACCACCATGACAGGAAGTTTTTCCTAATGTCCAACATAAACCTCCTTTTCTGCAGTTTAAACTCATTGCTTCTTGTCCTAGCCTCAGAGATTAAGGAGAATATTTTTTCTCCATCGTCCTTGTAACAACTTTTTATGTACTTGAAAACTGTTATGTCCCCTCTTAGTCTTAAGACACCCATGTTATGGGACCTCCCATGCCCTACCCAGGTCAGTGGCCTTATTGGAGCCCTTGGGGTCATATAGAAGACCCCACAGCAGACACCCTAGTACTCATAGGGAAGCGTCAAAATCCCCACCTTCACCCTTACACAGGGTGGAGGAGAACATACAGGAAGACCCCAGGACAGAGCAGGCAGTAGATACAGCCCCAGACACCTCACCACCCACAAATTCCTCTTCTTCTCCTGATGAGGCTATAATGCCTCCACCACTGACAACAGCAGCTGATTTTTCCCAGCTTGAGGACCTGTTTAAAAGACTGGCTGATGAACTTAAGATTGCCCTTGAGGAGGTGTCAGAAACTCAGAATGAGTTAACCAACATCTTACATATTTCCTCCTCTAAGATAGCACTGCCCATCAACACTGCTTTCATTGACCCAGCAAAAACAGTTTGGCAAACACCAGCCACAATTCTGTCTACCTGTAAAAGGGCTGATTGAAAATATATCCCACCTAAGGGATCAGAATTCTTATTTACACATCCAGCTCCTATTTTCTGGTGGGAGAGTCGGCCAACCAAAAGGGCAAGCAAGAACATTTCAGATCCACCCCTTTGGACAAGGAAAGCAAGAGTCTAGCCCTCTTTGGACGAAAAGTCTATACTTCCTCTACACTCCAAATCAGAGTGTCCAATTATTTGGCCCTATTGGCCAAGTATGACCACAAAAACTACGCTAAATTTAACAATTTTATTTGTGACATTCCGGAAGCAAATAGACAACAGCTGTAGTCATGTGGAAGGCGTTGTGGTTCACATCTTCCACATTCCCCCATGAAATACAAAAAACAGTGGCGGAACTCCCACTCGATGGAGAGAAGCTGTTTGCAGCTAACACGAATGAGGTCCTTCACACTATGAAGGACTCGTGTGCCATACTCCAGTCTCTTGGTATCCATACACCTGTCATGAAGAGATGACAGTACAGGTATCAACCATACCAATCCCCCAGATACCCTTCCTACACTCATCAGAGACCATAAGAGCAGCAAGAACAACAGAGGCAAAGACAAAAGCCACAGCACCACCACCCACAACGGCGTCTCAGCCTCCTTCCAATAAACAAATTTGAAGCTTTGGTTGAGGGGTCTAAAAGACCTCCTGCTGGTTCCAACACGTGGTACTATCATCCAGCTCTTTGCAGACCGTTTTCGCCCCTTTTACACCACGTGGGCAGCTATTACCTTTGACAAATGAACCCTAGAAGTCATCCACTCGGGCTATACCATCTCTTTTCTTATCATACCCCCTACCAACCCTCCCACCCCTTCCCTCTTCAGGGACCCTCTTCACAAACTATTGTTGTGCCAAGAAGTAGAACATCTCCAATTTGGGGCAGTGGAGTTGGTTCCCGAACAACACAGGTAAAAGGGCGGTTTTACTCCCACTACTTTTTAACATAGAAGAAAAGTGGGGGATGGCGACCCATTCTTGACTTCAGGCGACTAAACAAGTTCAAAACGAAGCAAAGATTTTGGATGATCACTCTAACAGCTATCATACCAGCGCTGGGACAGAGGGATTGGTTTTCAACTATCTCCAAGATGCCTATTTTCATGTGACAATACACCCCGTTCACAGGCAGTTTCTCAGATTTATGTTAGGCACAGACCACTGTCAAGAGAAGGTGATACCCTTCGGCCTGTCAACAGCACCACTTGTCTTTTCCAAGATCCTTGCAGTGGCAATGGCGCATCTGAGGAAGCAAGTTGCAGTTATATTCCCTTACCTGGACAATTGTCTCCTCAATGCTCATACTCGATCCGAAGCCCTTCACTCCACACAAATGACAGTAGACTGTGTCCACAGCCTTGGCCTATAGATAAAAGCAAGGAAATTAACAATAGAACTTACCCAACAGCTGGTATTCATTGACGCCTATCTTGACTCCACGACAGTGAGGCCATACCTCCCACAGGACAGATTCGACTTCATACAAACAATCATAGCCATAGTGTGCAGCAACCCACAAACCAGGGCCCACGAATGCCTACAACTTTTGGGCCATGTGGCAGCGTCGGAAGCTATCCGCATGCTCCACTTACATACACAAATGGAAGAGATTCACGATATGGTGCACCACAGAACAAACATACACTGTTTCTGCTCCTCTCCTGATGATACTAGACTTTCTCCTAGAACTCAGAGTAGTCAGGCCTTTCTGTTGGCTCAGTGAAGATCCACCTAATGGCAATCACTGCTTTCCTTCAAAAGATTGATGACACTTCAATCTTTGCTCATCCTATCACCAAATGATTCCTAAAAGGCATCCAAATCCTCTATCCAGAAGTAAAGCCACCTACTATGCCTTGGGACTTAAACCTTGTACTCACCATCCTAACTTATCAATTGTTCGAACCATTGGTAACTTGCTCCTTGCTACACCCATCCATGAAAGTATCCTTCTTGTTACCATCACATCCACGAGATGTGCAGGGGTGAATAGGGATGCTTATGGCTAAACCTCTGTATACCATCTTTCTTAAGGAAAAGTTACATTATGCACCCATCGCAAATTCTTACCCAAGGTGCACTCATCGTTCCACATTAAGGAACCACTGCAGCTCCCAACTTTCTTTCCCAAGCCACATGCAAACTTGTTCAAGGTGACCATGAAGACTCCGAATGTTAGAAAGGCTTTGACATTCTATTTGGACAGAACAAAACCATTTCAAGCTACTCCTAAACTCTTTGTATCCATAGTGGACCGGTCCAAGGGAGCGCCCATATCCACACAGAGGCTCTCTAAATGGATATCTAGCTGTATTCGACTGTGGTATCAGCTAAAGGTTGTTCAGCTTCTAACAACCGTCAGCACACATTCTACAAGGTCCATCTCCACTTTCACGGAATTTCTAAACAATGTCCCATCGACAGACATTTGCAAGGCTGCTACCTGGGCATCCGAACACACTTTTGCCAACATTATGCCATCACGCAAGACCCTAAGACAGATATTCAACTTGGCTGAGCGGTACTTTCTGCTGCTTTATTTCCTATTCCAAAGCCCCAATCATGCTAAAATACATTGCATTATGGAGTGGAACAGCCACAGGGACATCTCTCGAAGAAGAGAAGGTTACTCATCCTGTGCAGTGTAACTGAGATTCTTTGAGATAATTACAAGCAACTCTCAGTATATGCAAAACATTTGGTGATGCACAAAAAGTTTTCCATATAAACAATTATATCAATGTAACAGTTACTACATTTGGGTCTCACCCCTTCCTCTCCCCCACTTGAATTTACCTTGCTTTCTTGCCTGCATATTTATACCTGCCTCTGGAGATTTCCACAATATTCATCTGATGAAGTGAGTCTTAGCCCACGAAAGCTCATGATCCCTAAGATCTGTTAGTCTATAAGGTGCTACAAGACTCTGTCGCTTTTGCAGTTACCACATTTGTATTTTAGAGATTTTTAAGTAAAACAATGAGAAATATGCAGAACAACAGGTTAATGGTTTATTGCAAGATCTAGATTCACAATCTCCATTCCTATATGTGTGCCACTATTAATAATTTTGGAGCTCAAAGGTTATGTAGTTATTAAGGTGCTGGCCTGATTGTTACTGCATAGTTAAAATTGAATTCCGTTCTGCACTTCAAACAAGGATTCAATCTCTGTTTTCTGTGAAAAATAGTATATATCTTCCCCAAAATTACAGCACTCTCTTTTCAAAGAATGAATTTTATAAGAATTCACAAGCAAATCCTTTAATTGGAGCAAAAAATAGATTAAAAGCTGGATTCTTAAAAATTTAGTATCTGAGTTGGGCATTTTCTTTGTACTGAATCATCTTAATAACAGATTAATACAGAAATGTCAAACTTTCCATACTGTAAAAATTAATTTAAATCTTGTGCATAGGTTATCTTTGAAGAAATTAGGTTGTATTTAAGCTGTTACTGATTATTGTTTTATCTAATTGCTTTGATTGTATGTGTTTACAGACAGGCTCAGACCAGCATCTCATGTAACTGTAGAGTGAGGCCATTGGGACACCACAGATAATTTTACCATTCATCATCCTCCTTCAGCTAATTTGCGTGCAACAATTCTTCTGGTAGTAATGACTCAGTGGTATGAGGGAGATTGGGCACATGTGTCAAGAGTTCTTATTTGTAAGCTACTTGGCCCATGTGTCACTTTACAGATTCTGTGGCTGCATGCTGCCTTTGGGTATCAGTGTATGAAAGGCTACCTGTGGTGCTGCTCTTTGCTCCATTGCACATTGAGGCAACACTGGCAGGGGGTTTGAGGCTAGAGTGATGGGAAGCATTTAAAGCGCAGAGAAATTAGGACTCAAGGACTGGACTCTCCCTGACTCCCTCCAATCCAGCATATTAATATGCCCCTCTAAACCAACAAGTCACATGGCAAATCTAATCTGCAACTATGTATGCGTTGGTTACTTTGTGCTGTTTTGGCAAAGCAAAACATCTGTAAACCCAGCTTGAATAGCTGGTGTCTTTGGCTGCTTTGTTGTATTGGTGAATCTGCCCTTACGATTTTTGTTTTCTCAGATATGATTTAAGGTTGCTAGTACATATCTTCAAATCATTAGAAATATCACATGGTATTAGTCTCTTTGCATTTCTTGTTTAGTGTTCATGCATGACATTTAGGGATGTCAAGCAAATTAAAAATTAATCCTGATTAATCATGAGATAAAAAGTAAACATGGGTAAGCACGAGATTAAAAAAACCTGCAATTAATCGCAGTTTTAATTACGCTGTTAAACAGAGTCTTTAAACTCCTTTTAACCTTTGTGACAAAGCTCCAAGTCTGTACTTGTGGGTCCTGCGCTTCCTGGAAGATTTAGGGGCCTCAGAAACTCATCTAGGCCCCAGAGTGACCTCCCTTTCTCAGTATAACTGGCAAGAGTCACCACCTAGTGAGTTACCTTCATCACAGGCCAGTATGGAAGATGGAAAAGTGGAGAGCCCGGGCCTGCCCTCTACTCCGGACTCCAGCCCAGGGACCCTAATAGTATCAGCTAAGATGGCTGACCTTTTATCCACAAAACACAATACAATTCCCTGGGCTACTTCCCCACAGCAGTCCCTGCTTCTTCAAACTCCACTTCACCCTTACCTCAGGGCCTCCTTCCTTCTGGATGATATGTTGTCCACCACTCAGTCTCACCAACAGCATAACTTCCTTCCACAGCTTCTGACACCCACACCCCACCTGACTAACTGGGAGGTTTTTATCTGGATTCAGCCAGTCCCTGATTGGCTTCAGGTGTCCCAATCAGGCTAGCTGTTTCTACTCCTTTCTAGAAGGTTCTTAATTGGCCCCAGGTGTCTTGATTGGTCTGGAGTAGCCTTTGTTTGGCTATCCAGGGAACAAGGACCTGTACATCCTGAGGCTGATACACCTGCCTTCCAGCACTCTCCTATATCCTTCTGGTCTGACTCCGTCACACCTTTTACTGAGCTACCTGGGCTTCTTTCAGTTGAGTGAGACTTCGTTTGTAAGGGAGGGTGGATTTTACCTTAGGCACTCTGCATGTGTGTTAATTTTGGTTTTCAGTTAATTGCAGGCGTTAACTTAGATTATTTTATAGCCTTAATGAAATTCTTTTAAGGCTATGGAAATTCCCAGGCAAAAGTTAGTGTCAGTGATTTAAGCATTAGAGGGGGAAAAAGGGATATTATAATGATCCTAGAACCATTATTAACCCTGTAAATTCAGAGTTAAGGTTAACCCCCCCCAAAAAAATCCAAATCCATTACATTCAAAAATGCACAGTTAAGCCAATCAAATAACCTTAACTCTGCCCTGTAATGATGCCACAAAGGGGAAATACAAAAAATCCAGCCAGCCTAATATGCCTTAAAAATCAAATTAACCTGATCTGGCATCACAGACAGGGAAATGCCTTAATCATAATCATGTTGTTACTGCAGTACTACAGCACAAAGTTAAGTTGTTTTAGGTGCTTGAACTGTGCATTTCTTACCTCAACAGGTTTTGATTTTGTTCAAAAGTGTAATCTCAATTTAATTTTTGGTAATGTGTTTTACCCTAAATTACTGATGCTCTCAAGCTTAATTCTGTTTTAACACCGTTTATATCTGCAAATTAAAAAAGGCACTGGTTAGAGTACCACAGTAATTGGGGTTAAGGGTTTACCAAGACGGTCAGACGTCAACATATGACGCATTTCAATATTTAAACATCTCGGTAAGATAATTTAAGAACCATCGGAGGTTATAGAATTATTTCTAGACAGTTTATAGCGCATCATATCCAACCAGTGTGAATAATAATGTTTTTGAATAAATGAGTTGTTGATATATTTTCTGTATTCATTCTTTCTTTAAAACATCACAGTGATTACACACCAGAAATTGATAGCCAGAAGCTTATATTTTAATATTAATGGATGTAACATTTAATTGTTTAATTGCCAAATATATTTATTAATGTCTAATTATCCATGTGTTGTTATCAAGTTACTTTTTAAACTTGCTTTCTACACTATTGACAAATGTATGCTATACTTGTGTGCTATACATTGTCCATGAGAATGAACATTTTTTTTACACTTGCCCACTCAAATGTATATTAAAGGAACATTAAGGTTGCAAAGTCAAGTGTTCAAAAGTTAGGAAATTCCAAAATTAGAGAAATTTGTCCATTCTTAATATATCTCTCCTTGTGCATATGAATTATGATGCAGTCTTTAATTACATGATCACATACTATTTTTTCACAGCATCCTTGTCTCATTCAGTGCAAGGCTGGACAGTGCTCACTGAATAAGTAGCTATTTAAATATTTGTTTTCTCCTCATTGTGCAATATGTAGCCCCAGGCCGTATTAATTGTACGTTATTCAAATGCTGCACTTAATTTCCTGGTAGGCTTTTCTGTGGCGCTCATCATTATAGTATCTGAGTGCATCACGAACCTTAATTGTTTTCAGAGGGGTAGCCGTGTTAGTCGGGATCTGCAAAAGCGATAAAGAGTCTGTTAGTCTATAAGGTGTTACAAGACTCTTTGTCGCTTTAATTGTTTTCAGAACCCAGCTGTGAAGTAAGGTAGTATTATCCCCATTTTACAGCTGAGGATACAAAGAATTAGGAAAAAAGTGTCCACTAATTTTGGGTGTCCAATCTGAGATGCCTAGGACTTGATTTTTTCAGAGTACTAACATTATATGTTCAAAGAAATCTCCTGTTGACTTCAGGTGCAGTTGTGAGTGCTTAGCATTCTTGTAAATTAGACTCCGGGGTCTCAAGTTGGGCACCCAGAAATTGAGGATCACATTGTTAGTGTTCACTTTGAAAAATATTGCTTAAGTGGCTTGACTAGCATCACACACAAACTTTTTGGTAGAGGTTAATTAAACGTATCATAACTTATGTGCACAAGGGGGTAGAATGTATATCGCACAGGAAACCTTAAATACTGGCATTTCCTAATGTTTGATTGCTTGTTTTGGCAACTGTAATATATTTGCAAGTTTTTTGTGTATAATTTCCTTGTTTTTAGAAAAACAAACTGCAAAAACAAATTCAGTCTTGTGGCATCATATTAACACCCACGTGATTCATCAGCAGGATTGAATCTTTTAGATCAGTGGTGGGCAACCTGCAGGCTGCATGTAGCCTGTCATGATAATCTGCTGATGGGCCACTGGACCATTTACATTTGCATGGCTACCCGCAACTTCCAGTGGCTGTGGTTCGCCATTCCTGGCCAATGCGAGCTGCGGGAAGTAACAACTAGGCCTGCGCCGCTTCCTGCAGCTCCCATTGGCCGGGAACTGCAAACCATGGCTCCTGGGAGCTGCAGGTGGCCAGTAGATTACCCTGACGGGCCACGTACAGCCCACAGGTTGCCCACCACTACTTTAGATCCAGTGCACAGACCTCTGCTACTTGAGCTAATGGAGCAACTGATAAAAGTAGCCTTTTAGCCTCCAGCAATTACTGAGATGGTCTGGCAGAGCTCTGGTAGCCCTGAGCTAGAGTATGCACAGTTGTTGTACTCTCGATTACCCAGGATTGGGTTAGCCAGACAGTGGATTAACCAGGATGTCAAAAAAAATATATGCATAACTCACAGGGCCAGCTCAGGCTTCTTTGCCGCCCCAAGCACAAAAAAAACCAACAACCCATCAGGGCACAGGGCAGCCAGTGAACCAACACCCCCTCCCTCCGGCGCAGGGTGGCTGGTGAACCAACTGCCCCTCCCCATATTCTCTATGGATGGCGATTATCCAGGATTTTATTAACCAGGATTAATTTTTTCCCTATCATCATGCTGGATAATTGAGAGTCTACTGTATGGGGATAACATATGCATAATCCAGTCACATCACAGTTGTGAGAGGCTAGAACAATCTGAATGAGGACAGAATCTGCTGAGTTTTCAGTTGTGTAGTTCTAACAGGCCTCTACTGAGCATATGCCAACAGATTTTTCAAAGATTTATAAATATGACCAAATTTGGGTGGATTTTCATAGGAGGTGAAAAAGGCAAGCCCCTGACACAAAGTATCCCCATTGCCAAATTTCAATTCCCAGCTTCAAAGCATGGAGGCACTAAAAAGTTGGTGAGAATTTAACATAGGTAACCAACCTATTTTTCATGAAGCTTGTTCTTAAAAAAGAAAAAAAACAACAACAAAAAAAATGACCTGTGCTGAACCACTTTTGTCAAAAACATGCAGCCTGAGACAGACACCGGCAGGGATAATTTCAGCCCAAGCAACTTAAGTGTGGCAAAGTTATAAGCAACTGAAAACAGGGGAAATATCATGCAACTTTAACTATGGGCTGTACTACCAGCTCTGCCTATAATCATAGACAAATAAAAGTGAAATTTAACCTTAGGCTGGCTGAACTTTTGTTTCTTTAATTACACTGGTCTACAATATTTTAGAAGTCATCTGCTTCAGAGATAAAATGTGATATTTATTATATATTTTGATGTGCTGAATTCATATATGACAATTAAAACAACTGATTGGCTACTGTTTCTAAGATATTTAAGTTTTTACATTTTATGTCTATGTATATTATGTAGATAGTAGAGTTTTAATCATAAATTGTAAACCTAGGTCTTTTCATGTGTTTATGGTTGCTTTACATGATAATATTTCATCTGTCCTGTTTATGTAACACTTTAAAAATCAGCAAAAGGGTTCTATAAATAAAATGCATTATGAAACAAAAGGCAAAAAACTATTATGTACTGTGACAAAGCTCTGTCCTTATCTTCGTGGATCCTGCGTTTCCTGGCAGACTTTTACTAGCCTCAGCGGCTCACTGTGACCCTCCACAGAGCCCTTCTCTCTCTGGAGACAAGGTCACAGCCTATTGAGCCATTTTCGTCACAAACCAGTGAGGAGAAGCTATCCTTCCTGGCACAGTCTCTATTGTCTCCCAATCTCAGAGACTAATTAGGGGAGGCAGAAAGAGGGGAGCCCAGGCCCACCCTCTACTCTGGGCTCCAGCCCAGGGACCCTAACAGTATCAGCTAAGATGGGTGACCTTTTATCCACAAAACACAATACAATTTCTGGGCTACTTCCCCACAGCAGTCCCCACTTCTTCACACTTCACTTCACCCTTACCTCAGGGCCTCCTTCCTTCTGTACAATATGTTGTCCACCACTCAGTCTCACCAACAGCATAACTTCCTTCCACAGCTCCTGACACCCACAGCCCACCTGACTAACTGGGAGGTTTTTATCTGGATTCAGCCAGTCCCTGATTGGCTTCAGGTGTCCCAATTAGGCTAGCTGTTTCTACTCCTTTCTAGAAGGTTCTTAATTGGCCCCAGGTGTCTTGATTGGCCTGGAGTAGCCTTTGTTTGGCTATCCAGGGAACAGGGACCTGCACACCCTGAGACTAATGTACCTGCCTTCCAGCACTCTCCTATATCCTTCTGGTCTGACTCCGTCACAGTACATAGTTTAGTACTATTCAGTATCTACTCGGCACTTCTTGGCGTGTCTCTTGTATTCATTAAATGGAGCATCTCTTGTCACTGTCCAGCAATAGTCTGCAAGCATTGATGGGCTCCATTTGCCCTGATAGCGTTTCTCCATTGTTGCAACGTCCTGGTGAAATCGCTCACCGTGCTCGTCACTCACTGCTCCGCAGTTTGGTGGAAAAAAATCTAGATGAGAGTGCAAAAAATGTATCTTTAGTGACATGTTGCAACCAAGGCTTTTGTATGCCTTGAGGAGGTTTTCCACCAACAACCTGTAGTTGTCTGTCTTGTTGTTTCCAAGAAAATGTATTGCCACTGACTGGAAGGCTTTCCATGCCGTCTTTTCCTTGCCACGCAGTGCATGGTCAAATGCATCATCTCGAAGAAGTTCACAAATCTGAGGACCAACAAAGACACCTTCCTTTATCTTAGCTTCACTTAACCTTGGAAATTTTCCACGGAGGTACTTGAAAGCTGCTTGTGTTTTGTCAATGGCCTTGACAAAGTTCTTTATCAGACCCAGCTTGATGTGTAAGGGTGGTAACAAAATCTTCCTTCATTCAACAAGTGGTGGATGCTGAACACTTTTCCTCCCAGGCTCCAATGACTGTCACAGTGGCCAGTCTTTCTTGATATAGTGGGAAACTCCAATCACAGAGAAAACAGCAGTACTTTGTGTATGCAGTCTGCAGACCAAGCAAGAGAGCAGCAACCTTTAAATCGCCACAAAGCTGCCACTGATGTTGGTCATAGTTTATGCACCTCAAAAGTTGTTTCATGTTGTCATAGGTTTCCTTCATATGGACTGCATGACTGACTGGAATTGATGGCAAAACATTGCCATTATGCAGCAAAACAGCTTTAAGACTCGTCTTCGATGAATCAGTGAAGAGTCTCCACTCATCTGGATCGTGAACGATGTTGAGGGCTGCCATCACACCATCAGTGTTGTTGCAGGCTACAAGATCACCTTCCATGAAGAAGAATGGGACAAGATCCTTTTGACTGTCAGAGAACATGGAAACCCTAACATCACCTGCCAGGAGATTCCACTGCTGTAGTGTGGAGCCCAACAGCTCTGCCTTACTCTTGGGTAGTTCCAAATCCCTGACATGGTCATTCAGTTCAGCTTGTGTTATGAGGTGTGGTTGAGAGGAGGAGGAGGATGGGAGAAAATGTGGGTCCTGTGACATTGATGGTTCAGGACGAGAAGTTTCATCCTCTTCCTCGTCTGACTCAAGTGAGAATGATTCTGGTGCATCAGGAACCGGCAGTCCTTCTCCGTGGGGTATTGGGCGTATAGCTGATGGAATGTTTGGATAATGCACAGTCCACTTTTTCTTCTTTGACACACCTTTCCCAACTGGAGGCACCATGCAGAAGTAACAATTGCTGGTATGATCTGTTGGCTCTCTCCAAATCATTGGCACTGCAAAAGGCATAGACTTCCTTTTCCTGTTCAACCACTGGCGAAGATTTGTTGCACAAGTGTTGCAGCATATGTGTGGGGTCCACCTCTTGTCCTGATCTCCAATTTTGCAGCCAAAATAAAGGTGATAGGCTCTCTTAACCATAGTGGTTATACTGCGCTTTTGTGATGCAAAAGTCACTTCACCACAAACATATCAGAAGTTATCTGCACTGTTCACACAAGTACGAGGCATCTCTGCTCACTTTGGCTAAACAGAAATGTGTCCCTTTGCAAAATCAAACACTGACAAATAAGAGAGCACGACACTGTGTGATTTCTAGAGCTGATATAGGGCAATTTGTTCAGCAGAGTGATGTAAGCTTTGTTATGATTGCATCATCCATGACTTCTAGGAATAACATGATGCAATTCATATCATGTCTGACGCAATACCAGCTTCAGATTGCATCATTCATTGTTTTGCCTAAAAAGCAAGTACTGTCCAAACCCAGTCATAGATTTATTCATAGATCCAGTCAAAGATGTATTTTAGTCATTTCTGGTTTAAATTGAGATCCCTTCCCTTTATAACTCACTTATCCTCCGCCATTCCCATGTCAAGGGTCGTATATACTGACCCAATAGCATATCTTGAAAACTAGAGCCAGTCAACAATTTTAAGCATCATTTTCATTCTCAGTGACCCAGAATTAGTCAAGTTTGACTACATTTATTTCAGAAGCATTTTGGCTATAGAGCAGTGTTACCTGTGTATGTATTTATTGAAATATTATGTGTGAAAGATTAAATAATTTTAAAGTTTTGGTTCTGGCTACTGGACACAGTTCAACTGCAGGAATGGACAAAAATAAACCATCATCATGGCTGTTTCTGTAAACATAGTTTCATTTTGATAACAATGTACAGAAAATACAGAAGCTACTACATTGGAGAATTGTTTATAAGGAAATAAGTATATTTAACAGACAGAATGCTTACATGCTTTTGAAATCACTTCCCCTATATATAAAATGTTTTTCAAATCATTCATACATTTAGAAATAGGAATTCAAAATGTGTTTTCTAAAGAGCAAGAAATTTCACTCAAAATTTTTCTCAGTTTGGGGTGAGTGTTGCTGAACTCCATTATTAAGAACAAATATTAAAATATAGAAATCCTGTTTTAAATGTCTTTTTCAAAGGCTGAAACAAGAAGAAATACTGATTGCTGATAAGGGGTGTCAGCAATGGTTTCAGTTGAAAAAAGTTGCAGCCCAAGCCTTATCGGAAGTTTAACTCCATGCTGGCAGTTTTTTTCACTATAAATACCTTGATTCTACAATTAATTTGCATATAGGCACACCACTTCATCCATTCAGAGGCCTGTTTACTTCAGTAAATGTTCTGTTTTTTTTTAAATCAGACCCCTAAGACATCTCCTTGCAGGGTTAAGGCCTCGTTACTAAGGAAATATGATTATTCACTTATCATTCAGATTATTTTATTCTTGAAAAAAAAGTTTGTACATTTTTCTTTATATATTTCTCTTTAAAATGTTGAAAAGATTTTTGCATTTGGAGATGGATGTAAAATGTAACCCTTAAATGTGATCAGTTAAAAAAAAATGTACAATCTTCTCTTTTGCAGAGATACAATGTGTTGATCTGATTCAGTGCGGGGCTTGACACTTCGCTTATCCCTTTTTGAAAGCTGCATTATCACCTTTTTAATTTAGGCCTGACTATCGATGCTTGCTACATGTGCAATTAACAAGTAACTTGCCTGTATTCCTGCTATTAGTCATTAGCAGTGACACATAGTTACACCATGGGAACCAAAACATTTCTTGTGAAGCAAAGGTTTTGTTGCGATATAGATAAGTTTGTCTGTATCTGCGGAATGAATTTTGGTTGCTTAAGGCCAATGCAGATTATAACCTCACAATATGACAGTTTATTTTCCTGTTTCTGTTTTATGTATGTCTGGTTTTGTGGAAACCTGCAGATTTCCATCTGCTTTACAGTTTTAACTTTGCAAGACATTTCCTTATTGGCTTGATTCTAAAAGAGATAAGAGGGAATGGTAGATTTTGAAGAAATTGAATACATTTTTGTCCTTTGTTGACAGCTAAAAGGAAAATAATCTTTTTATTAAGACAGTTAAGTGTTAACATTATAATGAGTGCAAAGCTTTTTTCCTTAAGTTCCTAGGGTGAAGATACTACTATACTATACTGGTAAGTGTATTCTGTCTTTATAGTTTCTTCTTCAAAACATTTTGTGCAGCTCAAAATTTTAAAACTGTAGGAGATGATTAGTTTGGTAGACTCAGAATCTGATCATCTGGGTTTTTTATTAGTTTGTTTTGCTTTGTTTGTGTTTTCCTTTTGGTTTGCAAAGTTACTATGATCTCTTTAATTCCTTTGGAGGGTGTTTTTTCTCCCAGAAAATGCTTCAGTGCTCTTTTTTCTGAAAAGGGGAAATTCCAATAGATTTTCATTCACGAGTAACTTTATAATAGCAATCCAGTAATAATCATTGTAATAAATCTAAGAAAATGGATTTTAATCTTAAACAGCTGGATTTTTATACATATTCAAAAATATCTTGGTGATGGTTGAAAATAACATGTCGTCCGAATGATCAGGAGAGGATTAAAATTAATAGTGTTCCAGTGGCTGCTAGGCCAGTAAATGAGCAAAATAAAAACCATAAAAATATCTGAATATAGATCAGAATTCTATAGAAAAGTGGTTGGTAAACTATATTCTATTTTATATTCCCTTTCCAGTACTTCTTTTTATCTCTTATATGGCGAGATTGAATCAGATTCTAGAACTTGTCAGTAGACTACCAGTCTATTTTCCCAGTAGATATAAAGGTGACTTTGCATCACCTTTAATTTCAAAACATTTTAATGAATGGTGTGGGATTTTTGAATGTCATATTTTGTTCTGCTTGAGCTGAGAAGGAAACATTAGCTTACATAAAGCCTCAGTAACTTGTTGCCTTTGAATAGGGTGGTAACCTATATGAACCAAGGCTGTGTTGTTAACATCTGTATTCAGAAAGCTGCTTAGTCACTTGCTCTTATTATTTTTGGCTCTTTCACTGTGGTGTTAACTTAGACAGAACGAAAACTATTTTGCTTATAGCTACTCTATCTCACTGAAATTACTTGTAACAGAGGTTTTTGTTACATTCTGATTCATTCAACAGACTTCATCATATCGCACCTGAAAATTATAAAGTAAAAATAGAAAATCTACATAAAAGGCAGAAATCCTGCCGATACAGCTCATGCTGTTAGGTATAAAAATCAACTGGATAAAATCTACAAAATTTTCAAAATTAAATGCTACAATAGATTGCCAGTCTTGGGTCTGTGCTCCTAACATGATAACTGACAGGGAACTTCTATAGATCATTTGTATTGTGCACATTGATATGAGTATGGTGAAATAGTCCCTGAAGTTTTATTTTGATTTGCTTGAAATATCCAGGCCAGTTCTATACTCTGGTGTTGAAATGTCAATGATGTGAGTATGTATCAACCCAACAACATAGAATGTCTCACCTCCTTTCATTTGTAGAGCAGGGTTTGCTTTGAAAGGATCCATCTCAATTACCAACGTCTCCTCCTGTGCCCCTCTTTCCTAGAAGCAAGTAGTTGAGGCCTCCAGTGTCTTCAGTCTTGATAATATAGATGCCGATGGGACACCTTGCATTTGAGACGCTGTTAAATCATGTATGTATCAGCTTCTTTCAAGTGGCCAAAGCCAAGTGTCTCTGGCCATGGTTACACTTACAGGATTATAGTGGTATTGGTTATAGTCCTCCTCATATACAGCTATAGGGATAGCGCTATAGCGTGGCCACACTGACACCCGCCAGCAGTATAGCGTGGCCACATTTGCGGCACTTCGAGCGGCATTAGGAGCAGCGCATTAGGGCAGGTATCCCAGCATTGAGCTGGGTGCAACGTGCTTGCAAACGAGGGGAGTGAGGGGGGACGTGTTGTGTGTATGGGGAGGGAGAGAGCGAGTGGTTTTTCTGTCCTTCTGAGAGCCCGTCAGCGCGTGTCCGTTCACAGAGAAGATTAGTAGGCTTCCGCATTCCTCAGTGAAGAGATGTCAATTGCCTCAAATGGCTCCAGGCATCTCAAGAGATCACTTGTAGCGCAGTGGGTGTCCACATTCTCACCTTAGCGCTACAGCGGGAGCGCTACAGTCCTTATGTGCCGTGCGGAGGTGGATTACCAGGAGCGCTATAACTCCGAGGTTATAGCCCTCTATGTGCCTCACCAGTGTGGACGGGTAGAGAGTGTGACAAAGCTCCAAGTCTGTACTTGTGGTTCCTGCGCTTCCTGGCAGATTTAGGGGCCTCAGAAACTCATCTAGGCCCCAGAGTGACCTCCCTTTCTCAGTATAATTGGCAAGAGTCACCGCCTAGTGAGTTACCTTCATCACAGGCCAGTATGGAAGATGGAAAAGGGGGGAGCCCTGGCCCGCCCTCTACTCCGGACTCCAGCCCAGGGACCCTAATAGTATCAGCTAAGATGACTGACCTTTTAGGCACAAAACACAATACAATTCCCTGGGCTACTTCCCCACAGCAGTCTCCGCTTCTTCAAACTTCACTTCACCCTTACCTCAGGGCCTCCTTCCTTCAGTATGATATGTTGTCCAACACTCAGTCTCACCAACAGCACAAATTCCTCTCACAGCTCCTGACACCCACAGCCCACCTGACTAACTGGGAGGTTTTTATCTGGTTTCAGCCAGTCCCTGATGGGCTTCAGGTGTCCCAATTAGGCTAGCTGTTTCTGCTCCTTTCTAGAAGGTTCTTAATTGGCCCCAGGTGTCTTGATTGGTCTGGAGTAGCCTTTGTTTGGCTATCCAGGGAACAGGGACCTGCACATCCTCAGACTAATATACCTGCCTTCCAGCACTCTCCTATATCCTTCTGGTCTGACTCTGTCACAAGAGTTATAGCGCTTCTGACAGCTTTATAGTGCTATAAAGTGCCAGTGTAACCAGGGACTCTGAGCACATGTGAGTACATTAGAACTGAAAATTATACCCTGATTCATGATGTACAGAACACTGCTACCTGCACCAAAAGATTTGCCTCACCTGGGGTTGATATGTGCTGTGTTATCTTTGATGCTTTTGTACTAGCTTGGTGTCAGGCCTGAGATGATCTGCAATGAGGAAAGAATGTTCATTTTCAACAATCCATCTTCCATTAAACATGATATAGCTTGCATGGAAAATTTGTCTCTCAGGGAACAGTAGGTATACATAAAATGTTCTGATAGCCCCTTTAAACCACTTGATATTTGTGAGCTCAGGTATCATAATACAGAAGCCTATTTTGCTGGTTGGCAGTACTTCACCTTATAGAGTGAGTGAACTTCAGTCTCTAGTGACTGATCCTCCTTAAACTAAGTTCTTCTCTGATAAGGTAGTGTTACAGATGCACCCTAAATTCCATGCTAATATGATGTTGGGTTTAATTAGTCATCCTGCTGACATTTTTCCCACTCACAAATTTCTGCAGGATTTTGAATGGAGCACACTAAGGACATTAGCAAATAAACTCAAACTTCTTTTTTTCCCCGTCCATTTAAAACAAACAATATGTTCGATTTTTGTCTGAGTGATTGCACATTTCAGTTCCACTGTAGGTGTGTATGCCCTCCAGTGCATAGTTGTCAGTGAGTTTTTTTCCTTAGCGGTACCCACTGGGACAGCCTGAGCACCCTCTGATGCCTTGTACACAGTATGCAGGCCTAAAGAGCAGAGCCACCACCGACTCGCCTCAGTTCATTCCTATTGCCTGTGTTAGAGCTCCCTTTCCTTACTTTGTCTTTAGTCAAGCATGTAAATAGTGCCCTTTGTAGTTCTGTATAGTTAGTGTAGTAAAAAAAAAAAGTTGTTGTTTTTGATGTTGATCTAGCACCCATTCTGGGTACCAGTACCTTACTGGAGCTATGGCCATAATTTTTTTTAAAATGGTTTATACAGACTGTTTCTGCAGATACAGAATGCCATGCCACCATGGAGCCTGAATCTAGCCTTAACAAAGCTAATGGGTCCCTGCTTTGAGCCTTTAGTGACGTTCTCAATGACCTGTTCTCAATTCACCATTCAATAAAAGTAGTATTTTTTACTAGCTGTTACATTGGCCAGGAGAGTGGGGGAGTTGAGGACTCTAGAATCAGATCCTATATACAGTTTTCTATGCAGACAAAGTCTATATTCATCTTCACTAAAAGTTACTTAGGAAAGTGGTCACCACTTTTCATATTAACCAAGCCATTTTCTTCCTGACTTTTTCCCCAAAGCCTCTTGGTAATAAGGGGAGGAGAGACTGCACAGTCTGGACATTGGAAGGGCTTTAGTGCTTTATGTGGAATCGACTGAATTTTTTAGGTCTTTGTCCCAATTGTTGATTCGATTTGCAGACAGAAGGAAGGGCAGTCCTGTTTCCATGCAAAGAATATTGTCATGGATATCCAGTTGTATTCACCCATGTCACCATTTGGATAATGTGAAGCCACTGAATAGAGTATTGGGTCATTTGACTAAATTCCAACCAGCCTCTGTGGCTTTTCTGGATAACATTTCCATGTTGGACATTTGCAAAGCGGCAACCTGGTCATTATGTCATTTGTTTCCTTCTCACTACATTATCTCTCAGCAACCTAGAGATGATGCTAAATTTGGACATGTGGTCTTCCAGTCCCTGTTCAGATAGACTCTGAACCCACCTCCTGATGGGAGTGCTTGTGAGTAACCTATAGTGGAATGGAATCTGTGCAGTCACTCAAAAAAGAAATAGTTACTAACTTTTCCGTAGCTGTTATTCTTCAAGATGTGTAGCACATGTCAATTCCATGATTCACCCTCCTTCCCCTCTTTATCAGAGTCTTCTGGTAGGAAGGAACTGAGAGGAGTTGGGGACGGCTCAGCCCTTTATGCCTGCACATGGTGTGTGAGGCACCAGAGAGCACTCATGCCACCCCAGTGGATACCATTAGGAGAAAAATCCTCTAACAACTTTGCACTGGAGCACACACACACCTACAGTGGAATGGACTTTTGCAACACTTCTTGAAGAACAACAGTTACAGAAATGTTAGTAACCATTTCTTCTTTGAGTGATTGCATGGATTCCATTCCACTATAGGTAACTCACAGGGGAAAACTGTTTGAATGTTTGTCAGATTGCTTTGTTACAAGCTGAAAGCCCTGCAGCTTTCACTTCACACAGTCTAGCAACATTTGATCAATTTCAGTTCAGGTGATAATACAACGACATGGTGTTCTCTACACACGTTAATGAAACGTTACTTCTTGAACTCATCTACAAGCTGAAAACAAGGATTTGGTTTGCTGGTGTTTCACAACCTGTTTCCAGATTAATGACTAACAGAAATAATTATATTTGTATAGTTAAAATGATATAGCTATACAAATGTAAAACACTAAGGGGATGTCTTCACTACCGCGGGTAGCCGTCGATCTTTTAGCGATTGATTTCTCGTGTCTTGTAAAAACGCAAGAAATCGATCGCCAGCGCTGCCCCCATCAACTCTGTAACTCCAGCTTGACGAGAGGCGTAAGCTGGAGTCACGGGGGAGTGCGCCGCCGCCGTGAGGATGGCAGGTAAATCGGCTACAGATATGCAGTCCTCAGCTACGTGATTCACGTAGCTGAAGTTGCGTATCTGCAGTCAATCGCGCCCCCGCCCCCCCCAGTGAAGACCAGCCCCATGTGGGACAATCTTATTCTGGTATAAGAGGGCCTGGTTTTGATTTAGCTTAATCTCTTTCCCAAGTGATATAAGCTAAACTGAAAAAAGGCCCTCTTATAGCATAATAAGAGAGTTATACCAGTATAACTATGCCAATTTAAATTCCCGTTTTAGTTTAGACTAGTATCACTTTCCCTTTTAGGCAAGCCTACATTCCCTTCCCTTTCCTCTCCCCTTAGAGCTTCCTTTCTATCTCAGAATGCCAAGAACTCTCTCTTTTTCAAACGTTTCTTCAAAACTCCTTTATTCTATGAAGCCCATGAAACACTAAGTAATATCCATGAATAGTGGCATCTATTATCAAATTTTCTTTTAAATGTTCTAAGACAGAGAGTATGTTGTAAACTGTACTAAAAAAGAAACAGTAAAAAAGGAAGTGTAAAAAATGGTATTGTAGGGTCCTGAGTTCTTTTCTACTTGTATATTATCAATAGTAGTAAGATTTTTGCAGGCCAAGTAACATTCTCAGTGACAAAAATACAGTCCGATTGCTCTGGTATTGTACAGGTCTAAATATTGGCCTTGCTAATTCTATTGCTGCAGAAGAAGGGATTGAACTAGCTCTGACACTGAAGTAAGTATCTGAGACTGAATAATTCAAGGAGTAGATTTCAGAAATCAGAAGATACTGTTTTTACAAAATCACTGTTCAGACTGGAAATGCAATTCAACGAATGATATTATTTTCTATTTCTGTTTTTTGGGAGTGATCTTAGCCATGGTACAATATATTACTGCATATGATATTTAAGTTGAGGCCAGGGCTTCTATAGCTATGGCCAAGTGGTTGCTTGCTTTAGAAATCAAATTAAATGTAATTTTGAACTGTACTTTATTTTTATTAAGGTATGTTCACTTTGTGCTTAGGTGGTTCCCTGTAGAGTATCGGAACTTCAGTCTATAAGAATGAGGGTGCACTGGAAAACAAAAAATTATTTATTGTAAATGTTATCTTGAGATTATAACTGTAACAGATCCCTCTTCTATTCACTTCTTCTGAGACCTGAGGTTTCTCTAACCTTTTTGTCACATATTTCCAAATCTGGTATTTCCACTCAGAAGGCTGGAAGTACTAGGAGGGAGTCCACTGCAAAGGTATTATGCAATGCCCTCTGCCTGAGTTCATTGTTCAGAAATGTAGGTTATTTAAGATCCTCCCTAGTGTCTGGTAATCAAGAGCAATCCTAAAACTAGTGATTTCTTGTAGCAACTGCATGTTCCCTCACAGAACAATTATTGCAGATAATTACATATTTTTAAGGAAAGTAGAATAACAAATTTCTACACAAAAATAGAACAGATTTGTAAATAGCCATAGAAAGTCTAATTCATTTATATTGAATATGAAATCTGGAACTTAATGTTTACTTGATTTTATTTTTCTATGTTTGTATTAATTGATTGCCCCAACTTCTATTGTGCTGGGTGTTGTTTCAAAATGGAGTCAAGTACCATATGTGAGGAAGACTTCCTTATATTTCTGTTCATTTATGCATTGTATAGTGGTATAAGCATGATGAAGCCAGTTGTAACTTGGCATGGTTATAAATAAAGGCGTTATGCTATGACTAGTCTGCTACATTTAAATCCTGGAATCTCAAGTTCTGGCAGGAAGTAGTTCATTCACATACTGACAAGTAGCAACAGAGAGGCCAAGGTCACCTCTCTCTCTCTTTCTCTCTGATTCTCATACCTGTCATATCACTTGCTTTCATCAATATAGTTATATTTTAATGTAGTGGGGCTTTTTTAAAAAAGAACAAACTAAAGGCTAGAGACCATTTTGCATGTACTCCTCTAGCTGCAGTTTCCTAAAGGACAAACAATAATGAATACGGTCTAGGTATAAATTCTACACCCTAAAGTGAATGAGGTAATCACTCTTATGCAAATAGCTTAACTTGCCTGACAACAGAACATCTTCTGTTTTGTCCATAAATGTAGATGTAGGGATTAAGTGTGGGAGGTCTTATCTGTACAGAACTGAATTGTCTCTCAGGCAAGAAATTAGACCACATCACTACAGTAATGCAATCGGATTACCGAACATGTATACTTTATAAGCAGTTTAACTCCATTAAAGAGAGTTGGGTTTTTTCTCTCATTTTTTAGTGAGTGACTTTCATTATTTGCTTATACCACTGTTATTCTGTTTACCTAAGGTTTAGCCCAAATTCTTGTTATGAATGTCTGCAAAGATGACAAAATAGGTAAGTTTTACATTTTAAGAGCAAGAAAGGTGATTATTTGAGTGCTATATTTTACCATATGACAGATTTTAGTTTGATTGCTTAACTTTTACTCAAATTCAGTAGGGCACAGTCAGTGAACTATTAACAGGCAGAATTGAGGGTTCTGTGTATTTTTTTTTATTTAAAAAAATAATACAAAGATTTTACAGTGACAAAACAAATGAAACAGTAGAGAAATACCAGGTACTATGAAGAGTGAATATTCTAAAAGTAAAGCATATGCCTTAACATTAGAAATAATACTACCTCATCAGCTCAGTTGGCTCTTTTATTTTCACTTGCTGTTAACTAGCCAACTGACAATTTTTCCATTGTGTCTTTGTTGTCTGTCTTTATTTACTCTGAACACTGCTCTTGTTTCAATCTCATGAGAGATTATACAGGATGACCTGCCTGATGGGTGAGTAGATAGCATTGGGTGTTACTATGCAGGAAAGCATAGTTCAGGTATGCAGAAATCTCATCTCTTTTGTTGGTTTATGAAATTAGTATCTGTGTCTCTATGCTTTTCAATAGCTGTCTCTACAAGAGAACTAAAGTGAGAACTTAGTCATAATGCATTAAATCAACACAACAGCTGTTTCACTGTAGACTTCCATTACCAAACTACTAAATGCAAGTCTTTGTAAACAGAATTATTTTGAAACTAATAGGTTTCTCTGTAATTTTCAGTGTAGCAATTGCTTTATATAATCTTATGGAAAATTTGGCCTCATTAAGTTAAATGCTGAACAGTCTACATATTAAACTGCCAAATAAACTAAAGATAAGCATAAACAAAAATTTCAGCACATAGTTCACACCTAATTAAGTTGGAGGGCAAACGTGAGAGGAAATGTGATGGTCAGATATGGAATATTTTGACAGAGGCAGAAGAAAGAGATGAAAAGTTCCTATGATGTCTGGTCCATGCTCAAAATTTTGCCAGTTTAGTTAAAGCTTCTACTAGTTTAACTAAAGGTGGACACTCTTAATTTAAGTTGATTTAATAGATTCCAAGGGCAGAAAGGAGCACTGTGTAATCATCTAGTCTGACCTTTTATATAACACAGGCCCTAGAATTTCTCCTAAATAACTGGTGTTTGAACTAGAGCATATCATTTTTTTAAAAAATGTAATCTTGATTTAAAAATTTCCAGTGATGGAGAATCCACCACAAAACTTAGACTCATAGACTTTAATGTCAGAAGGGCCATTATGATCATCTAGTCTGACCTCCTGCACAATGCAGGCCACAGAATCTCACCCGCTCACTCCTGCAATAAACCTCTCACCTTTATCTGAGCTACTGAAGTCCTCAAATCATGGTTTAAAGACTTCAGGGTGCAGAGAATCCTTCAGCAAGTGACCCATGCTCCATGCTGAGAGGAAGGTGAAAAAACCCCAGGGCCTCTGCCAATCTGCCCTGCAGGAAAATTCCTTCCCAACCCCAAATATGGCGACCAGCTGAACTCTGAGCATGTGGGCAAGACTTACCAGCCAAACGCCCAGGAAAAAATTCTCTCCCAGGAAAGAATTTCCAAAAATAAAAATTATATCACCCTAGCTACTTTGGTCAAAGATGTGAAAATACCACACCCCTGAATGACATAGCTATATACTGACAAAACCGCAATGGTAGATGCAGCTATGTTGACAGAAGAGGTCTGTGTCTCAGGCTGTGGGGTTGTGCTTACATAACCTACCTATGCTGGTACAATCTCTATAGTCCAGATGTACCCTGAGTTTGGTCAGAAGACAGAAGGTTTGAAGACAGAAGGTTGCTTGTCTGTAGTAGAAACAAATATGGCAAGTATTTCAGGAGACTGATAGCCCTACATTGTCTGGGTGCATCTCTTAATTCTAACTCTTGCTTCAAACATGGAGGGTCAGCCTCTCTTTTAGAAAGTTAATGTATTTTTTTCTCTTGTTGTTTATATTTGTCAGGTAATTTTTCTTAACACTTTTTACAGAACACAGAGTTTGTTCATGATTCATTAACCCTTTTACCTGCTTCTGTAGCATTAAAACCATGTGATCTCTTCTACTGTCTGTTCCTTGTGAAGCTTTCTGACATTGTAAGGTTTTATCTGACCTTGCTACATTGTTTCTTGGTTTGAATTTTGCGCCATCTTCCTGCTGTTAGCGTTCAGGCTCATGCCTCTGTGACAGTACATTCAAGGTAAGCGTAAAGAATTGAGAGAGAAATCAAGGCATTCCATCTGTTTTGCTGGTTTTTAAAGAAAAAATATTTGCAGGATTTCAACAGTGCAAACTGTTGTATTTTCCTTAATTAAAAATAATTTTCTATTAGACTTTTATAAAGAAAGGAATATGGGTGTGTACTTTTTGAGCGACCTTCTCTGCATGATAGTGCTGTTGCTTCAATATTGTGCAGTAATCTAACATAGTGATTTTCTGAGCCTGATTTGACTGTATGTTTGATGGAAGATGAGCCAAATATAAAACGTATGGTCTTTTGAAATGTTTCAGAAATGATTAAATTATCTGCCCTCAGGAAAAGTAGTTTTTACATTGTCTGCTGAATAAAGGGGACATATAACTAACATTGCTGTATATATTAATAGTATTGTCTGGTCACAGGTAAACCTGTGTTTTCTTTAGATGCAGAGCGGTTATGTTGATCCATGCTCTGTCACTTATTTGCTTTAGTGTAATGACTTATCACTATTTTGAATAAAATTTAATAAAGAAAAAATTTATTTAAGAAATTCTGAGTCAGGTGTATTAGGAGGTTTTCACTCAGTATCTTTACTGTGCAGAGCTTTCTTTTGCATGGTTAGCTTTATGTAGCAGAAATCTCTTAGAGTGGTGATTAGTGAAAAGTAATGTGTTCTGTTTTCTAACAAATTTTAGAAAAAAAATGTTTAGGTTAAAAATAATTAATTCCAGAAGCTTTTCTTATCTTTTTGTTTGTTTGTTTGGTGCATGTTTCTCTTTCCTCATAATCATATTGGAGAGGGACATCTGCTTTTACCTCCCCTTGCCAATAATTTGATTCATAGTCCCATCTTAAGTGGCAAAAATGTTTTAAGCTGTCATATGTAATACAGTGGTACTAGATTAATGACATCTCTTGCTGATACAGTGAGAAACTGTACAGAACAGAGCCTCAGTAATTGTATACATTGAAAAGATTTATACACAGTCTCTGTGTAGTGGTTTGTGATGTGATATATGAAAACTAAAGGGTAAACTAAATTGGTTGGGTTACGTGGTAACAAATCATTGGGTTGCTCTGTTGCCCAGGTGTTGAATGGCCTCACCTACTGCACTCTTCTGTGGCATTGGTGCACTTCTTATCATAGTGAAGAGAGTAATGACCTATTAATATGTTACTATCTCGCTCTAATGTTTCCCATTCAGACCCCTGTTTTTATCCTACTTCTAAAAGGGGTGGTGGGGAGGGGTATTGTACAAAACACATAATAGACATTCTCTTCACCAAAGAGTTTACAGTCCACTGCAAAGCACAGTGATGAGTTTAGAACATGGAAGCTGGAACTGGGACCTGCAAAACTCATCTTGTATAGGCGCTGCCAAAAGTCCAGTAGTTGTTTCCACCTATCTGTGAATAAGTAGGGAATGTTTGGGTATTAAGATTCCTGGTTTCTAGTCTTAGCTCTGGGAGCAGAGTATGGTCTAGTGGTTATTCCATTTTTCTTTATGGCAGCAGTTCTCAAACTGTAGCAATCTGAGGACCCCCATTTTGATTTAAAGCTATGAGGATCCCCAAACCTCCTGCTCAGCCCCAGAGCCTATCTCCACTCCACCCCTTTCCCCAAGCTCCTCACCCCAGCACCTCTTCCCGCCCCCCGCTCATTCCATCCCCCCTTCCTCCATCACTTGCTCTCCCCCACCATCACTCACCATCACATCCCCCTACCCACTTTTACCAGGCTGGGGCAGGGGTTTGGGGTGCAGGATGCGGCCTCTGGGCTGGAGTGTGGGAGGGGATGCGGGCTTCAGCTGGGCAGCACTTACCTTGGGTAGCTCCCAAAAGCAACTGGCACATCTCTCTGGCAGCGGCTCCTAGGTAGGGGGAAGGAGAGGAGGAGGTCTCTGTGCATTGCCCCTGCCTACAGGCACCACCTATGCAGCTTCCATTGGCCACAGTTCCCAGCCAACGGGAGCTGTGGAGTTAGTGCACAGGGCAGGAGCAGCACATGAACACCCCCTGTCCTTCATAGGGGCTGCAGGGAAGTGCCAGCCACTTCCAGGAGCAGCGCAAAGCCAGGGAACCTGCCTTAACCTCACTGCACTGCCAGACTTTTAGCTCCTAAAATTTCCCAGTTTGGCTTCAGTAGCCTCTGGGAGATAGAGGAAAGGGGAGTAGTAGATCAGCGGGGGCTGCAGACCGCCTGGAGGACCTTTGTAGACCTCCAAGGTTCTGTAGACCCAAGTTTGGGAAAGGGGGACTTGCAGTGTTGTGCTAAAAAGTATATAATACTATTAATTTAAATAAGACATGTCCTGTACACTGAAAAAATTATAAATAGGATAGACAAATAAAAGACAACACAGGTGAACTGCTCAAAAGATATTTTAATAGCTGATAAGTTCAAACATTTCTGCTTTAGCTTTTTCCCCCGATCCTGTTTCCATGGGAACAGTTGTTGAATTAGTAAAAATGGGGCAATGCCTTTAAAATAAGCACTTTCCAAAAATACAAATCTACAATTATTTTAAAGTTGACCTACAAAGGGGAAAAAAAGCCCCAAAAAGTTTGTGTTGCTCTGTGATTTATTAGGAAGACCTGAAAGTCGTCTTTTAAAAAACAAACCAAATTGTTTATGCTTGTTTCTTATCACAGTAACATCAGGAATGATGAGGTTTGTCTTCCCTGTTTTTGTTGGAAGTCTCCTCAAAGGACTAAAGATCTGGTGATGGGGCTCTCTTAGCTTTCAGTAAAAGGAACAGGAGATGTTGAATCTTGCACAATGCGAGTATTTGTCTCAATCATGTAGTTAATCTGTTATAAAGGCATGTTTTGGTTATTCTAACATCTAAGGAGATTTGCTTGCACTTTTCTACATCTGTATAAATGCATAGCTTTCCTTTTTTTCTGTATTGATGTATTCCTGCTGGTAACGTCTTCCTGTGTTAAAGCACAAGGGAGTTGATTTGTTAGCTGCTGAGCACTGTCCCCGTTATAGATGTTAATGGTAGATGAGTGCTCCGCACTTCTGAAAACCAGGCCTAAACTGAGTAGGAAACGTATATGGAGACAGTTATCATTTACAGAATTTAACTGTGTTTCACGGGCTAAAAGCCAACATCTTCAACTTTTTACTGCTCTATAATGCATTGCTAGCTGTAGTTTCATCTATACATATTTATTCTACCTACTGTGCTATATTGTAAACTTCTTATTGCAGAATGGGTATGGTCTATCATTACATTTATTTTACTTTAATGGCTTTCGGCCCAGAATGACCATATCCAAACACCTGATGTAAAAAGCTTGTTTTACTATGTATCAGGGCACAATGATAACTACATACTCTTAGATTGCACGGTATAGTACCGTGTTATTAAGTTTGACTATACAATGTGTGTCATGTGAATTGTCACCTCTATGGATTTTTAATTCTGTATATAGTATACCCTGCTAGTCTGAAGTCATACATTATAGCAAGAAGTAAATAAAGGCAGGTATATCATTAAAGTTAGCTTGGGCATGCATACAGCTGGCATGCAAGATGATAAAAATGCACAGTATTTATATGCATGTATCACTTTTCCCTTTGACATATCATTCTATTGAAGAGAATTTCTTATATTCATAATTCTTGTTTTTAAATCCTGGCTTAATATCTGCTTCTAAGGGTTTTTATTGACCATTAAGTTTTGAGTGGCATAGTAGTACTTAATAATTGAACCTTCAAAGTTATTTATTCATTTTTCCCTGTTACACTGAACCTGTTTTTAATTTTTACTGCATAATTGCTTTTAATAGTTTGACACATTTTGACATTCAAAGGCCACTGAAAATCTCATAAAGAATAGCTATATAAATCTGTTGGCAAATTTCCATTATTGTTTAGAACCTCAAGGGTTATAACAGAGATGGCTCTGGGTGATAACAATTTTAGTCTGATACAAACTATTTATTTTCCAGTTTCTTTCAATTTTGATGGCATAACAGGTGTCTTATTGTGCTAGAGAAAATATTTCCATTGTCCACTGCAGACTTCAAATGAAGAGTGTAAATTAAGGATGTTTGTGTTCCAAGTGCCTTGAGCAACACCTAACAATTTTGGAATTTGTCACTGAATTTTTTTGAAAAACATTGCCTCCCACCCCAAAACTGAGGCAATTTCTAATTGATTAAATTTATCCAGGATTTGAGTTCTAGCACTACAATAATCTAAAATAAATGTTTTCCCCCCCACTTTTGGGAAAATTATTACTAAATCTGTTAGGTTGAGAGAATGGTTTGCAACCGCCAACAGTGATTACTCGTCCTTGAACAATGAATGGTAAAAACAATAAGAATTCTAACTCCCACTTTCTTGGCAAATTGGGTCCCCTTATATGTACTGAAGTTGCTGGCTTTGTTTTTTGTTTGTCTCCTCTGTGGAAGATCTTCAGTTTCTAGATCTTCAGTTGCTTGTATTGGATGATCCTGAATTTCCTCTAAAAAGCTTGAAATCTAAACTCATATAAATAATTGTAAGTTGATGCACTTGGATTACAGCAAATTAGTACCTTTCTAATTTAGTGACAGTAAACATTATTTTCAGCTGATTACTTCCCACACTGCCCCATTAACTTTATACAGTTTCCAAAAAGACAAATATTACATTTATTTAAATGATTGAGATAATGAGCTCTTATTTTAGGGTATCTTCTAGCCTTGTCCGTAATTCTACATGAAGATCATTCATCAAAAGATGTTTCAAAAACAAATATCAGTATTATGGAGATTCTGAATAGTGCATAAGAGGTTCTTCCAGTGCACTGTGAAATCATGTGTAGTGGCTAAAAAACACCTAGCTGATTTAGGAAACTGTATCCCATTTGAAAGTCCACAGAACTCAGGCTTCTGAGTCATTTAGGTATGTTTGAAAATTTACTCTGTAGCCCTATTCAGATTTTCTATATCATTGGCTTTGTTGCCTATTTTCATTCATCGTCTTTTTATTTGTAAATGGATGTGGTGTTTTTGATAAGCAGAATCAATATTAGCAGAAGGATTAAAAATGGACACATGATCCTTTTTTTGACAGTGAGTATGCGTAATGGAATGGCTGATAGGTTTTAACTATTAATTCTTCGAGTGATGGTCCTTATATGGATTCCAAAAATGGGTGCACGTTGTCGGAGTAGGAAGGTTTTCTCAGCAGTGTCCGGTGACTGGGGTGTCCATCATGCCTCTCCTTGTGCTCGCAGCTGAGGGTATAATTGGCCGTGCAGGTTGATACTTACTTACTATTCCTTTGCTTTCTTAGCCTTGCTAAGAGAGTCATCTTTCATCTGTTTTTGTATATACAATTGTAGGTGGGTTGGGGTTTTTTTTGTATTACATACTTGTTTTATTCATAAATAGTTTGGTTAGGTAGTTCTTTCCCTCCTGTTTGTGGAACCTACTCCCAGGGAGGATCTGCTCCTCCGATATGGTTCTTCAGACCTCCCCATACTACTGTCCTCCCCTCTCTGATAGGAGAGCCTTTGCTGCTGGTACCATTGGGAACTCGAGGGCTAAATTAAAGCGGCTGGCGGACCAGATGTGGCCCACGGGCTGTAGTTTCCCAACCCCTGTGATATTGTCCCCTTTTTATTAAATCCCTTTTAGTGATTTCAATAGCAATGTTCATTTGTTAGAACATATAGTTATTTTGTAATGAGCATGTTTATTTAAGAGAGGTGTTGTTAAATTGTATATAAAACTAAGAAGACTTTGTAGAACCTTAGAGACTAACCAGTTTATTTCAGCATAAGCTTTCGTGGGCTATAGCCCACTTCATCG